>CM076573.1:730632077-731205346 GCA_034641835.2 Pinus albicaulis | reverse complement strand
TCTCTCTCTGTTTTGTTTCTTAGTTTTCATTCATAAATCCATCTTCTTGCCTGCTATAAGACAGTAGAGAACAGATTTGAGACATGCCCTTGGAGGCACCTCAAATTTCCTGTTTCTTTATAGCTTCCATGTTTTCTTCATTCTTAGTCACATTAAAGAATCCTTGATTACTCTTTAATAACTCAAGAATATTGTTTTCTTGTTTCATTTATGGTTTTATTCATGCTAAGTATGATTCACAATATGCCCTGCTTACTCATGGCTAGTCATAGATCCACCTCTGAAACCTCTCTTTGATTGATTAGATTGTCATTTGTTGAATCAAGGAGGTCTTGTACTGATCTTGCCCTTTGCCTAAAACTATGCAATCTTGCCTCAAAGTGCCCAATAGCTTGGAATACTATGTTTAGGCATTCCTTCATAGTGATTTGAGTTTTTTGTTTGTCTTAAATGTATTTCATCAAAGTCTGATAGCCATTTCCCAAAGTTAGAGAGTCATATATCTCTATGCATGGCTTGAATGTTTATTTCTATGCATTGATCAATTTACAGTTACATTTCTCATGATTAATGGCTTGTCCTACCATGTTTATGTTAGCTATTAAACTAGTTATGTTTGAAATCCTTTGTTCTTCACAATTTTAATGTCCATCTCACTCCATTTTGCCCAAAGATCCATTTAACCTCGAATCAAATCGGCCCTTCAACAACCTTGTATCACCACCTGAAATCTTTCTTGACCTTTTCGACCCCATATCCCAATTGATCTGACATCTTTTTACCTATCTTATTTCTTTGATCGGTTCATCCCTCGCAACCTAAAAACCAAAACCGAAAACCTAACTCATAACTAGCCTAAAATCAAGAACACAATAAGAAAACACATAGATATCCCTTGCACAAATAGAGAGAGCCCTCTCTGAGTCCAGGAAGGCTAGGTCCTTGGGCTCCAAAGATTAGTTTGATGTTATACTATCATTTGGCTTGCTAATCAGCCAGATCATGGGACCCTAACATAATGGCAATCACGGTGGGACTTTGAGTCAAATATCCTTGGTATCCCTTAGGATTTCTCAAAATCTCAGTCAAAATTAGAAAACTTAGGTATTTTCTGAAGAGTAGAAACTAGCTCCTTCACCATCTTAGAAAAATGATGATTTAGTTATAGGAAACTCTTCCAAACCTCAGGGATACATATAAGAACTCAAAAAACCCAAAAATAATCTCTAGATTGGATTTTTCCTAGTTATTGGTGGTGGACCATAGCTGCATCTTTACAAAAACAACCAAGTTCCACCTGGCGACTCCACTAGCCTCCAGTAGGCCTAAAAAATTCCATAAGAAACCAAAAAATTCATAAACCATACCTTTCGTTTGACTCATCCTTTCCAAAACTTAAAACTTATGGTGCAATCATGTGTTGACAAACTAGAGAGTATAACTTAGCGATTAAAGACTTCACCTAAACATAGGAGATCTATAAATAACCTTGCAAAATACAGAACCATTAGCTTGTCAGACATTCTGGCAAATTGTTCGGACCAAGTGAATCACTCTTCCTTGCAAGTCCTTTATCTCAGATTTACAAAGCTTTTCTAAGAAAGCATCTTTGATAGTATTGGTGGTGGACCATAGTTCTCACAGAAATCACACAGAAACTCACGGTCCATCTTTCCAGTTTGACCATCCTTCATTAAGTAAGCCCCTAGAAGTATCATCAAAACAATCACAAATATAGAAAATATCCTCTCTAAACTACGGATTAATCTGGCTTCACAAAGAATCAACACCGGATCTCATCCAGACCAAATCCCCCTATCTTAGTAGATGACCAGAGAAAGGAATTCTGGCAAGCTTCCAAAACTAGGGGTGGCTTTCGATAGGTCCATCAAGTAAAGCCAACCTTCAGGTGCTGAACACCTCACTGACCACTTAAGAAATTCCACTTTGACTTAAAATGTCAAAAACCCTTTTAGAAGCAGATCCATAAAGTAATATAGACTTTAATGATCTGTTTGGAATCACTGCAGTCCCAATGCAGAAACTCTGTGTGACTAAACCTCCAGACTTTAAACCTTCTCCATCCCACTTTGGCTCCTACACCCAGGATCTAATCTCAAAATCCAATCACTAGTCTAAATTACATCCACTACACCCATCCAAACCTCTTTGTTCAAACCACCTCTGACTCATCCCTGACCCTCATTTTGTACATCTGTAGTATCCTGTAAGCATTTTGGTAGCACATGGTGTTGCCTGTTATTGGCTCCTTACAAAATGACTATCAATCAAATTCTACTTACTTCACTGATTGGAATACAGCTCATTTCATCTTGAATAGGATTAGCGATGCCTTCTTGAATACATGGAAATAGAAAATGAGATGGCAGAATGAGGATGTTCACCAAAACACAAGTGGAGATAAAAATGGTTTAAGAGCTCAACTCAACAACTGTCCTGATCTCCCGAACTCACCAGCCTTCATAAACAGTGGGAAATTTGGAAAAACCATTCAGTCTGTCAGGCCTCTTTAGTCTAAGCAGGAAAATAGGAAAGGTGTCGAGATCTTGCTAAGGTTCATGATGTGTATAATTCCCTCTGCCTACTTCCAAACCTCCTTGGCTTCGGCCTTGGCAAAGTTCCCAGAAACTTTGACCCAGAGACATGACTTAACCAACTAGAGACAAGGACTCCCTTACCTTGAAATGTTTGTGGCCATAAATCGAGCAGCACTTACTGTGAAAAGAAGCTGGACAGATGGAAGAAAGGAAGTCACATCGAGGAGCAGGGTCTCCAGCTAACACCTTCCTTAGATGTAAGAATAGATGACTTGGACTAGATCCATGTGAAAATATGGAAAAGATAGTGGCGTGCCTCCCAGGACAACCCGGCCAAACCCTCCAACGCAAGCAGACAAGAATTTAGGAGGAGCATTGCCTCAAAACAAACTAAGAGAAAATGACCAACAAATTAGGCCACACAGCCAAAGAGGTATGTGGAAGGTGATCAGGATACAGAACCAACTGATGAAAATCATTTCCCAGACCTCATAGGATTAAATGTGGCGAGTGAGGTTTGCCTCAAGAAGAGAAGAAAGACAAGCGTTCTTCTCTTAGAATCAGATAAAGTAACTATGAAGATCTCGAAGATCCTACCATAGATTCCCCAGGAATGCCATAGTAGAAGCTCACAGGCATGCAACCTGGAAAGCATAAAAAACCAAAACTCGAAAGGTAGCCTGGAACATTGATCAGACCCACAATCACCATCCTTAAAAAAGCAGTGGATTTATCATAAAATCATGAGTCAAAGAAGAAGCCATTCAAAAGAAACAAGAGCTCCAGCTATTCCAAATAAGTCTTGTGAATCCTCCTGGTACTTTAGTTCCGAGATCTGGTGGCTATCTGAAAAACAAATCTCAAAACAAATGAGAAAACTAGAACATAAGAAATTAAGTGCAATAAACCTATCAAACTACAACTTTCTTTAGGTTTTGAGGAAAATGGCAAAATAAGATTACCATACCCCTCACTAAACTTATTGCTAAAGCTCTTATAAGTCTCAAGTGTTAAAGGTCTGAATAGGAAATGATGCAAACACCCTTAATCTAGATGATGACACTCACAGAAGTGTTGTTTGGTCCAAAAATGAAGGAAATTCCAAGAAGGAACCACTCTTCCTTTTACATGTCGATGAATATCCATGACCAAATCCTTTACAATGCCATGTTGGACTCCAGGGCTAACATAATCTCATGCCGAAGGTTGTGATGGAAAAGATTAAGCCTAGAAATCGAGAAGACCATTTTTTTCTGAGAAAAAGCGTGAATTTCTTCTGATGGTGTACAAATTACAATGAGAAACACATAGATATGTGTTAAAGGAAAACAAACCCGAGAAGTTTGTTACAAAAGTGGTAAAAGTCTAACATAAGCTATGGTCAGAAGCTTATCTTATACAAGCTTATCAATAAACTAAGATATCAATATAGCTCAATATAAGCGAGGACTATCTTATACTTAGTCTAATATAGCGTGCGAGATATCAAGCTTTACAAATTGTTCAATAAACTAAAGCAGTCAATAAGTCCCTTTGAGAACTAACAATTCAAAACTTGTAGGAGGACCTTCTACCTCATTAACAAGTTCCCCTTTGCCAAAGAAACAATTTCAACCACTCAAAGAAAAGAAAGCAGGACAAAAACAGTCAGACTCACAGAGACCCAAGCAGTCTTGACAATTTAAATTCCATAAGCCTTAGGAGCAAAAACTATTGTTATATCAATTAAAACATGAACTTTGCATTTGTTGAAGCCCTTCATTTGAAAATCCGAAAAAAGATCTGCAAGTGAATTTAACGATCTTCAAGAAGCTTTCACATTTATATCAGTTAAAACATGAACTTTGCCATTGTTGAAACTCTTATTATGGTACACTTCCCAGAGAGCAAGAAAATGTGATAACCTCAATTAAAACATGAGCTGCATTATTGAAGCCTTCATTTTGAGAAATCAGAAAAGATACAGTGAATTTATGAGTCTTTAACTTGTCCCCGATGTTGTAGCGTTCTCTGAAGTGCCAGGCAGTAAACTAAATCAAACACAAGCACAGTCATCTTATCACCCTAGAAGCCCCGAGTAATAAGCAGATATTGCATCTGTGGTAGAGTGTCATGTACATGAGAGGAAGCGTGAGGCCCTCATTCAAATAGAGGTGATGAAAGTATTGAAATACCTTTTAAGATGTTACTACGAGTCCTCCATAAGCCACACAACCTGTGGATCCCCTCTTAGAAGCCTAGATCCCTGCCAGTCATTATCGATAAATATGTTGACGGAGAAAGATTCAAGTGAAGTTAGGATCTCCCTAATGAAGCAGAAGCAAATCAACGTAAATGATTGCTACTCATTCTTTGAGTGCCATTCTGACATTGCTAAACTCTGTAGGGATCCTAACTTCCTTGAATCTTCTCTGATCAACATATTTATAATATAAAATTATATAAGACCATATTCATTTGAGTTTAAGTGAGTCAAATGTTTGGCTTGATCAAAGATCTTTGTTTGATTTGTTAGAAATACTTGCAAAACACACGATCATGGATATAACAGTATGGAGACAACCCTCCCAAGTATGGAATGTATTTTATCCAGGATCTTGAGAGCTAAGCTTCAGGGAATATTCAACTTGATATGTCCTCGCCACTATTCTGTGTTTGACCAAACTAGAATACTCTATCGAGAATTCACACATGAAATATATGATCGCTGACCCAAGAAAAGCGAGATAACATACGATGTACTCACCATTACGTATAAACTCTTTCATTTGCTGCCGATGAGACATTCCAGAAAGACAATGGAAGGATTTGAAACAAACTTAGACACACCATCAGTGCCACTTTAGGATTCTCTCTTGATGAACTAGACATCAAAATTATCATGATCATAAGTAGTTGTATCTTGAGAAAGAGAGGTTTATTTCCCTTTTTGAGCTAAGGATAGAGCAAAAGCTTCTGAAACCATTATGTATTATCAAGGAGAAAATTGCTCAAACCTTAGGCAAACATCATTGATAACATCGGAAATTTTTCAGAGCAGGCATTGAAAGACTTGCATATCATAAACCTCTTTAGAACTCGGGAGGCGGGGAAGTTTCGTGTTTTCTTACACTTTTGTAAGGATTCACTGTCTATCACTCACCCTTTCAAAGAGGCACTTGACTACCATCAACACAGCAACTCAAAATCAGGAAAAAAATGCACGATAAATCTCTTATGAAAGGATATGGTAGTCCAAATATACCTAAGTTACTTGAATTAGGTGACAGTGCATATACAGACTTAGAGCGCTGAAATTTCAATCTTGTTCAAAATACCACTTCATATAGAGAAACTGAGTGAGAAACACTATGCCAACATATCCTCCTAAAACAACTTAAATAGAAAATACAAAATCTAACCCAAACAGGTAATAGTCAGATAATATTAATTGGGTCATAGGATCTGTTTTGATTTTAGAAACACTAATACCCTTGGCGTAATTTATCCTTCACCTTAAACGATATACCAATGATAGGTGCTTTTAATCATATATCTTTTTCAAGATGATATTTGGGGTTTATGTCAAATGATTCCTTTACAAAGCCAAACTCGAATTTTTAATCTGGCTAGATATCCCATTTTCAAACCCATATTTACCAAAACCACGAGATATCAAAAATATGCTCTAAAGCCATGTTTTTATGTCCTAAATTCTGCATTTGAACCTTGCCTTGATGATGTCATCATATACTTCCAAAAACAAGAATCCTCTTATGTTGAAAGATAATACCATGAAAGAAGGAGTGGAAATCGGAGGTATAAGGAGGTGCGGCGGGAAGATCTGAGGGTTGTTTAGAGATTCATCCACTGAATCATATGTCATACTTGAAGAAAAATTTTCCAATTTTTTTCTTTTCAAGAGGTAGAGTGGACCAAAGTCTGGTAGGAGATCCTTATGAGGATAATATACTTAAGTTTTCATTTCCAAAATTTTGAGTCAAAACTTTTTCAATCATTGTATATACCATTGTTTGAAAATAAATCAAAAATAGAAATTCAAAAACAATGAAAAAAATAGAAAAAGAGGAGGCGGTTTGAAAAATAGAAGAAAAGCCCCATGTTCCAAAAAATAGTCATTATGGAAGCGTGCAAGTCTAAATGTCGATACTAGTGCTCAGATGTCTTGTTCGGATTATCTATTCATCATAGCCCAGACATGTTTTAAATTATTCTTTGATAAGTTATTCAGGTGAAAGATGGTCAACATTGTGTAAACGACTTATCAAAAAGTGAATTAAAAGGAAAAGACACTGGTTCCACATGTATAAAAACATAACCAAGGAAAATGGGGATGAAAAACAAATTGTGTCTAACCTTGCTTTTCGTTCATTTTATGCAAAAATAATATTTGTGTGCGGCTTGTCTTTCATGCCACAAGTACATGACAAATCAATTTGTCTAATCTGATTTGATCATTTTTCCAGTTTCATGTTTAGATTGAAGAGAATAAAATCCCTATCAATGACTTAACCTTAATAAATTAGATCAACATGAGTAGAAAATAAAGGAGTTCATCAACAATGGAACTCCCAAAACAGATATAAGTGTAGAACTAGATAGTGTTAATTTTTCAAAAATACTATGTCAAAAAGTTTACCTGATTAGGCCCACCCAAAGAAGAAAAAAAATTGTAAAAAATACTAGTGGGGTGAGTAGAAATGTCATTGATGCTAATCATGCTATCAATTTTCAGAAATAGCATCAAGGAAGAAAGGAATTTATGAATGGATAAAAACCATTGGTCTTGAGCAGAGATGCGAGTGCAGACACCTCTTTGAAAGAATTCCCTCCCAAATGGAGCCCTTTGTTAGTCATCGGTATCTTTCACCTATTGATGATATTCTTTGGTAATAAGTTTTCTATGCCAATGAGTCTCAAAATTTGTCAAATTTGTTTGAAACACCCATAAACATTTTTCCCTCCTAACACTTTTCAATCGACCCATGTGAGATAAAACCTCATTTTCAAGCCCTATCCACGCCTGAAACCTACTTCTAGCTTGTCCATAAGCTCCAAAGAGAATAATCCAAATATGTCCATGCAGTCTCCCCTAAGTTAGGTAGTGGTGCATTAGGCATTTCTTCCACCAAGCTTCTCTCAAGCTAAAGAACCTCTTTGACTCTATCAACAGGTCTAGATATGCCTATTTCGCAAAATAAAGCTTGATTATACCCTTGGTGTTTCCACTGCTGAGGCTTGATGCTTAAGCAGCAGCTTCATATGCCACATGTTAAAATGTTAGGTGAGCTTAGGTGTCAAAGTCTCTTTCAAAAGAAGCGAGAAGTATACTAGTCATTCCAGGAAGGCATTATTAAATTCAACATGAGAACTATTTGTTTCCTCATGTGTTTTTATTTGGATAATCTTTGAATGAAGAGAGTTATTTCATTAAGCTCGTGCAAAGCCACGTTAAAGAGTTAGTGAATTATAAATGACAAGAAATGCTCTGCAAATACTAGCCAGACTTCCTCCCAAATTATAAAATTCCAAAAGGTATTTGACAATTACATGTCTTAGAAGATGCCCTTCATGGCATATTTTCATTTGTCACATTTCATTTTCTTAAGTGAATAGGAAATGAAGAGGAAAGATAATCTTGTTTGAAAAACTGATGAAATGGCATCAGAAAACCTCCCTCCTTTGTAATGAGAGGATACAGATGACAAACCTCCCACCACATACATGAAAGCGTGAGAGGAGTTGAAAGACTAGAAAACCTCCTTCATTTACAAATGAGGTTTTGTATTGTGATAAATGCCTCCTTCATCAAATAAGTAGAGGGCCAAGAGCAGAGACGAGTTTTAAGTGCGATCGGAAAGCCAGTAGAAACATGGATAGAAAAAATGGTGTTCAAAATAGAAGGTGGGTACTATGATAATCAAAGGTTTGATTTTTCTTCTATCGAGTTTTCCTTCAAAGGAAATCTAAAGCCAAATCAGACATAAGTCCTGCTGAGGTATGTGATTTCATTAAAAGTCTCAGAAATTTCCTCCTTGATCAGCAGGCATGAAATCTAGCCCGGTGTTTTCCTTTAAAGGCAGGGTTGAGAGTGGTACAAATCCATTCAAGGTTTTGTAAGTTGAAAAGCTGGGTTAGACATAGGCCAAGAAGTGATGTTGAAATTCAAGAAGGTTTGATCTTCTGTTCATGAAGATCTTTTGAAGCTCATCAAAATGGATAAGAAGGTGACCTAAGCCTGTTTCTCAAGGAGCTGCAAAATAAACCTTATGAGACATTATGTATAAAAGGTGTGGCAAGTGTTTTAATTTCAGGAACAACACTCAAAGCAATTGAAGCATGCCTGTCACAAACAAAGGCTTGTACCTTATGAAAATAGGTAAAATACCTTGATGTTGCATTTGATTGTAGGAGAGGTTTTTAAAGGAGTTTCATTTTGATATAGCAGGATAGTGATAAAACCTAGGTGAATGAAGCGGGTTTCAACCATAGTCAAAAGAGGAATATCATGCAAAGCATGCATCTATAATCATCGACATGGTTTAGGCAGTTTTCCTTTAAAGGGACAGAAATAGGCAAACAGTGAAAAGGGTATTGCCTTAATGAGAAAAAAACACTAAGAGATTTTGGCTTTCAAAATGGCTTTTTCACTTTGAAAGGGGTCATATGTGTGAAGATCTTCAAAATGTCATCCATGACACTTTAAAAGTCTGGTTGTGAAATATTGGATTGTGTGATGTTTTAAAAATGATAAAATGGCCAAAGTAGTGCTTCATGTTTTGTTTACAAACAGAGCTCTTTCAAAAGCTTTTAAACCCTCTGAGATTCTTAGTTCAAAGGGTTTTCAACTTTAAGAGGATAAAGGACGTTGTCAAGTCTCATTGCGAGTTCAAGCATAAGCATTCAAAAATGCCTCTTAGCCGCCAAACGGAGAAAGAAGGATTTCAAGCAAATTTGCTGCGAGAGTCTTTTGGAGGCTTAAGGCTGCGTGGTGCGTCTAGAAAAACGCGGCGCGTTGAACGAGGAATTTACACGAGGCCTTACCTCACACCTTGTGCTGTGTAATGATCATCGTTGCCCAAAGGGCAGCCAACACACTCTGTAATCGCTGTGGCAGGTTCTTTCCCTATGGGAGCGTACTATGCGCCTAACTACCTCCAAAAACACCTTTGGAAAGTGCACTCGATCGATCAAACAAGGTTTCTAAGCATTTTCAAGGTATTCCTTCTCCTCTTGGCTAATTTAAAAAGAAAAGGGGTGTTTCTTTGTGTGTTTTTATTTTGTGAGAAAAGAAGTAGTGTTCTAAACCTTTTCATCATATAAAAACTATGAGATAAGTTAGTGATAAGGAGACAAATTCTCTGTCCAAAAATTTGGAGAAACCTTTCTTGTGCTTAGGGGTTCTCAACTCGGTTTAAGCAGTGTTTTAAACGGTGGTTTTGAAAACACAGTTTGTCATATAAAAGCATAAGAGGAGACGGTGGTTAGGGCGGTGTTTTGAGCAGACTTAGAGTTTCTTTTGTTGCTATGTTTGTCACACTCCTTTACGGTGATAGGTGGATGCTTTAAAACAATCTAAAAGATATACAGCACCAAGAATAGCCATAGCCCGCAGAGATGAAAGCAGAGTTAACCTCTTCATCCTGGTATCAAAATTAATGAAGTGTTTGTAAAAGAGAAAGCAGTGATCCTAAGGTGAAGCAGTTTTGTAAAGAGAAAGCAGTGATCATGTGTGAATGCTTTGTCACTTCAAAAAGTGACCTCTCTATATGGTAAAAAAGAAAACCCGGTGCATGCCTTCCATTGTTCCATAAGCGGGGATATGCTATAAAATATTTCAAAATCTGGTGAAGGTGTTGGCTTACCTTTGTATAGAAACCAATGAACATGAAGAAGCCTTCACATTTAAAGGAAGAGATGTTTTGTTTTGTCTAAATACAAGGTTGTTTTGCTTATTTTGTCAAAACACAAGGAGATATTTGTTCTACAAAATTCCACACCAATACCTCTTTTCAAATTACCTTGCCCAAGCACATTAATCAATTAGCTGACTAGCTCTTCATTTGACAAAACTTGTTGTTTGGCACAAAAGAGGACAAAGCAGTGATTTATAAAGCACAAAGTTGTGGTGTTGGGGAACCATTTCACAGAAAGCATTTGACAGTTTTCTTGGTCAAGCAGTGGTGACAAGGAGAATGAGTTATTAGCAGAAAAAAATTCCAAAGGCCATTTGAAATGACTTGGTTTTGCAAAGTGTTGGCACCACTATGTCAATAAGGTGGAAAAG
This sequence comes from Pinus albicaulis, assembly GCA_034641835.2. Classification (NCBI taxonomy): domain Eukaryota; kingdom Viridiplantae; phylum Streptophyta; class Pinopsida; order Pinales; family Pinaceae; genus Pinus; species Pinus albicaulis. The sequence continues at coordinate 731,194,501 of CM076573.1, read as the reverse complement.
TCGGCTGTAGGGAGAACATCGTTTCAACCACTTTCGGATTCTAGGATCTAGCCCTCTGAGATCAGAGGATCTCTGTAATAAGTGCAAAGATGGATTTGTATTTGAAGTTTTGGGTAATGATATTAGGATAGTTGCTGAAGGCGAGTTTTGTTTTTGGATGGTTGAGCATGAATATTGTTTAAGCAGTTCTAAATGCAAGAGTTTCAAGGTGTGAAGTTGAAAGCAAATAGAACAAGCTTTGGCCAAAAAGATAGATAATTAGGGTTTTGGTCATTGGGCTATGGAGTCATAATAGGGTTTAATTGAAACAACAAGGGGCAAGAGTGGTCCATGGGGCAATTCATCTATGTCTAAGGATCTCTTTAAAGTTTGATTTATGGAATGAAATGATACAACAAGAAGCGGAATTAAACAGAGATGAAGAACAAAAGAGTAGCCCCAGATCAGGTAAGTACTTCTAAAAAATACTTCCTTTTTGACATACACTTAAGAAAAGACATAAAATTAATCTAAGATCGAGGTAAGTACTTCTAAACTAGCTTTGCTTTTTATGCACTTCAAATAGAAAACATTTTAAAACAAAGGGAAACTTGAAGCTGACTATTGGAGGAGAAACTTGTGGGCGGGCTCTACAAATCCTCTCTAGCTGCTCTACTTGGTAACCTCAAGACAAACATAAAGATAACAAAGAATGGCCTAAGATCTGGTAAGTACTTTCAAACTAGCGACTTTTAACCAGTTCCAAGGGAAACATCCAAGCAGTCTTTGGGATAAAACTAGGGCCGAGGCACACCATATCTTCCTTAGTTCATCTCTCTTTTTAACATGCTTGAAAATACCATTGGGAGTAATATTTAGCTAAGCAGGAGGAAAGAGGGGCAGCCATCATTCCTACTACTTGGTAATTAAATCATTCCTAAATAACCGCAATTGAGAGAAAACATATAGATAAATATTTGCGATCAGAGAGGGTAATGATATACGAGGTAGGTCCTAACTCCTGAAATCGACATAGACCCGAGGATCCCATAAATCGGCTTGTATTGATGCTCCAAACTAGATTCTGACTTTAAGTCCAATGCTTTAGTTTAGCAATCATCTACACTTCCCAGGACTAACTTATCTATCACAAGCGAGCTCAGAGCAAGTGAACACTATTTACAAGTAGAAGTCTCAGCTCAATTAAATTTCAAAGTTCAACAACCAACTCAACCAACCCTTCTCTCATCTTCCCCCGATTAGTATTTATAGAGAAGAATGAGGTGAGATACGATAAAAGATCTCCAAAGACAATTAATCTGGACTTAATGGCTTCTTGGCCCTTGGGGGGCTCGATGAAGAAGTTCTGCCAGTGTTCTGTTTTGTAGTAATGTTATTTCATTTTAAGATTAAGCTTGAGTGGGAGCTCTTATTGACTTTGAGGCTGTGTTGTGTTAAAATAACTCTGTTTGATATTTTGTCATTAAGTTTATTATGAGTCGCTCTCTTGTGATTCTTGTTGAGGGCAAATATCTGATCTTGTGAACAATAGGACAAACCTCATTTGAATGCTTTGAGGCACGGTGGCAGCGGTAGGCCCAAGGAAGAATCGATTTTCTCGGATAATGACAGTGGAGGCAGCCACGTCCGATGAGCACTTACGATTTTCTTTTATTTGTGTCTTAATTTGGGGGATTAGACTTTTGATAATCAATCTTAGCGAATAATCTGAATCTTGTCTTCAATCTTTAATTCGGGTGCATTAAATATTTGACCTTTGATACTCTTTGATTTGATTCATTTGCGTGCTCTGTTGGTGTGTGATACTATCTTGGCGGGGATCGTGACATCGATTGCCATTGGAGAAACATTGACAAAGTTGTGGCAAAATTTGAACCCATGGATGGCTTTCTTTTAAAGGAGTGAGCGTGAGAATTAAACCCTAATAACCGACATTTCTTGATATATAATGGAAAAACCATATAGTCACCTTTATCAAATAACATCCTAGACTTCAAACTTTATTAAAATAAAGCTGCATAATCATTTCGGGTCACAAGGTGTTTTTACGACGTCGGGGTGTTTGTGACCCAAAATTTTTTATGAAATCCGCCTTATGAAACTTATCGGGTCCGCTTTGGGGGCTGATAACATCAGCTCAAAGTGTGACCCGACATTTTTTAGCAAATACCTTGTACAAATCTTATCGGGTCCAACTTTCATGACTATGCGAAACAGCAGAACAAGACAGCTCAATCATTTGCTGCCAGTGGATCTTTGACTAGGCATTGGGACCAGTTGCAATGGGACATGACTACTATCATGGTCGTGGGGACCATGGCGTTGGGTGTGGGTCGTCGTCTGTGAGATCAAATAAATAGCGGAGATGTTTTGAGAAATGTGTCATACTTTAGTTTATCCCTAGAGCTTCTTTTAGGTGCGTTACTATCCGATGTGGAGGCCTCATGTCGGGCCGAGGCGCCTGCGTCAATGTCATGGCCCGAGCCTGATCCAAATTTTAATGCGTGATGAGGGTGGTATCTCCAAACCGCTCCAAGGCCACGTGTCGGCTGTGGCATTGATCTCTTCCAAACAAGGAATACAACTTTCCTTTCAAAGGCAGTCACAATAAAAAGCGCCCCAGGTTTTGTACGATTGATTGACTTGTGGGGACCACAGGAGTAGTTTGTTATGGGCCGTCGATCTGCGAGATCCAGTCCACGCGGTGGGGGGCGATTTAAGCTTTGCCTTTGTGGCTCTTTCAAACCTGCCAAAACCCAAAATATTAATAAGGCTCTAAAATGTTTCTGTATTGGATGATTTTATATATACGAAGTGGATAGCTGTGCGGGGCCTTGGTCTATATGGAATGCAACCGTATGATCGGGGCTATAATATAGGGCTAATCGGCATGGGGGTTTTTGGTTAATGCACAAACAAATACGCTCCATAGCAAGGTTTCTTCGCGCGATAAGCGCTTAGGACCTTAACTTGCACTTGGTTAAGCGGCTGGTGCACATGGAGGAAATGGCTTGGATTTAACCCAAAGGGGCTTAGACCCATAGTCAAAAACCTTTTTTTTTTAGGACATTTTAAAGATGTTTAAATGGATTTTGGGAAGTTTCGATATCGTTCAAAATGACTTTTAAACTAGGTAAAAAATGATTTTTTCTCACTTCTTATGAATGGAAAGAGAATCATAGAAAGCAGAAAGATTTTTATGGAGGGAAAAGGGAGCAAAGGAGGTTAGTTTTTCAAGTGAGGAAGGGAAAAGGTGATTTTTGCAGTAGTTTCTTCTCATGAAATGTTGATTCCCAGTGTAAAAGCAGGAGCACAGTAGGAATATTTTGGATAGAGGCATGAGGCCTTCCTAGAGTCTTCAAGAGATAACACCTTTTTGCACACAAGATTTCAAGTCTGCAAAATTTGTGAGTTTACGTCGGCAATATAATATCAAACTAAGTCACTCTACGACCCTATTATCCGTGAGGAAATGGCTTGGCGAAGTCTTCCAATAAAACCCTGGTGAGGGCCCTCGAAGAAGACTATCAATGAAAATCGGAAAAAATTGGGATTCCCAATTGAAATTTTCTCTCGTGGGCTAATAGAATTACCAGCAAGAGAGCAGACTGGGAAATCCCCATATGAACTAGTATATGGGAGGGCAGACGGTATTTCCTATTCAATTAGCCCTACCAGATAGCTCGATTCATGCGGGGAAAGTCGGGAAGAGCACGATGATATGACCAGGAGAATAAACCGGTTGGTGGAATTGGAAGAAACACACAATCGGGTGAATTCAAGGGCCGACGAGTATCGAGGGAGAAGATGAAATACCTCTTTGATCGAGCATGCTAAGGACCGAGAATCTACAAATTGGTGATCTAGTGCTCGAGATGGGACATCCGAAGAGCTGAAAAAAGGAAACCATGGTAAATTCGATCCACTACGGGTTCGGTCCTTTAAAGATTGTGGAGCAAGGAGGTAACAATACTTTCAAGTTGGAAAATTTACGGGGTGACTTGCTTGATGCCCTCGTAAATGGTCAATTTCTCAAGCCCTACTTTCGGTTCGATTCGAGGCAAAGGCGACTTGATGTATTATATTGTATATTAGTTTCCTTTTTGTTTTTGTTTGACTGATGTGGGTGTTATTATGAATCATAAAGTGAAAAGTGAGGTTGTCTGAAGAGCGAGCCCACACGGAAGAGTATCTAATGGTCTGCGAAGTTCTCGACACGTTCAAGGATGAACGTGCCATCCCCCGAGATGGAGCCGATGTTAACCATGTCAAACTCCTATTAAATTTACGCGCGAGGCCATTCCGTTTTAACCCTTCAAAATTATTTTGATAGCCTAAGTAATCCTTTTGTCTGCCTATCGTTGCCCTTTTCCCGCCTCAAAAGTGCATAAAAGGGCTGAAAATCCACATTTGAAAATATTCAAAGCCTAGCTCTTTCGGCCCTAGCCCCTCGGTCGTTTCCTCCACGTAACCCGGTCTTGGAACAAGGCACAAAAACACTCGCGCTTATCACATATGAATATCGGGCGCACCCTCAACCGTTGAACTGTACGGATCGAACGACATTCGCAATGCACCACTACGCCGTGGCCCACTCCATTCATCGCCCAAACCGCATCTCAACCGTTCTTTCACCCGTAAATCCGATGGGTCCATATCTCCCTTGCCCCGGTGGTCCCCAGCAACGCGATACACCAAAACCCAGGGTGGTGTCTATCGCACCGCCCTCGGCGGTGGGTGGTAATTCTCATTTGGCCAGCGATTCAATACACTTGTCTTCCGCGTGTCCCTGCGTACGGCTCCAAAACCGTTTGTTCATCGCACGCTATTGTTCGACAAAAGATGCGTAGCGATATCACTTGTCGACCATCGGATCTAGAGATCTTCATCTAAATGTCGTTGCGCATCGAAGCCGCACGGGTTTTAATCCACGATAAATACGCCCTCGGCCCACTTGTCCACCACCTCCCACACTCTTTCAACCTTTCGATCTCCTCCTAAGATCGGACGGTCAAGATTTCATCATCCCCCGCCATTGACCGATCCCATCGTCAGCACTCCATGTCATCCATTTCTCGTTGTCTTGGTATCGGGCCACTTTGTCCCCCAGTTTTTCTCCACGTGCTCTCCGCCACCCCGGATCTATATTTAGTTCATTTCTTCATATCTTACGTATTTTCACGATCATTGTCACATTCCACTAGCTTTCTTCATTGCCACCTACCACCGTCGCACTGCATTTCCCATCATCGTTCTGCATTTCTCGACCTCTCCACCATGTCGCGCCGTCTCACCATTATCCCCACTTGTATTCACCTTCCAGTGCATGGTTTTCTTTAAAGAGTTTGCATATTTTTGCGGGGTTACCGTGGTGGACGATTTGCCATAATTCATAGCTTCCATTTCAAAAGTCGAGAACGCATCAAAGGACCATCTTTCGGAGGCGGAGTTTATGAGGGAAATCCGGGAAAGTCGCTACGACACGACTTTCATTAATGGAGTAGATAGAGAATATCAGTGAAAGGTTTGGAATTGAAGACATGTAATTGAATATTTTAGGGCCTTGATCTAAACTTTTGAAGGCGCAGATGCAGATTGAAGATCCTGCAGATAACTCCAAATATTTTTGCACAAGAAACGATACTCTCCGGGTTTTATTTCAGCAAGGGTTTTCTCTCCAGGAAAGAACGAAATGTCCATGTGATTTTAATTCTATACCGTGTTCCTCGAAGATATTTTTACCCGGTGCATTTACTTTAGAAAGCAAGCGACGGAGTACATACAACACTACGGAGCCGTCAAGCGGTATGAGCGAGCACTTTTTCACCATTTTGTTTTAATGAGACAATTAAATGTTCATCACCTACTCCCTTATGGAGCTTTCTTTCCCTCCTATAAAGCTCCCGAAGAACAAATGATTTAGGGTTCAGATTTTTATCATAAAACTATGCGGTGAAAGGCTTTTTGTATACATTTTGTAAAGCTCTTGTATGAATGCTCGAGCCCATAGGGTCTCGAGTGAGGAGGAGTTCTATCCGTTAAAGAGGATTACGGTCTTTGGTATTTCACAAGTGTGTAACCTTTTCTCTTATGTGTTATATTAATATATCATTTCATTTCATCCATCTTTATTGTATCATGTTTTGGAATGTGAGTGGCTCATCGATTTCACGGTATGGATTCATCCTAGTTGATGCCCATGCTCGGATCAATCAAGCGCTTTAAATATGGCTCATGCATGATATTCTGTTCCATTGTTTAGCTAAACCGTATTTCTGCTATATTAGTTTCTTTGGGAGGGTTCTTTTAAAATGCTATTATCATGTATGGATTCTTAGATTGGTAAGCCCATGCATGGTGGTATTGTATATCCGTGTATCAACTCAATGTTAACTAATATCTCCTCTACATTTCATTCACTACATACACCTTCGATAACTTATATCTATGACATATTACTTGAATTGGCCCGCTTTGCGGTAAACTATCTACGAATTGTCTGTTGCTTTCATATTAGATTTATGCACTTTGCCTTTGCAATATCTCTTTCTCTGTGTCAATTTACGAAGGTCTTGGTCCCATTATAGTTTATTTCCCTGTTTACAGGAGATAGCATGTGAGCTGAAGTTGACAACTTCATACATTATATTATACGCTCCTTGCTATGCTAAGATGTCCTAGGCACTGGTCTATCACAACTCTAGGCTGTCTCTAGGAGCGAAAACACGACATATACTCATATTCAAATCTTGAAACATTCACTTTCTTTATATATATATAAGTCCAACTCTCAACTAATAAACACAGTTTTATATTATGAAAACTTGCTGATGGTAATAGTTATGTTAATTTCTTAGTAAATATATTCATCTAGTAAGAAATTGTTAATTTATTATTAAACAAATTTGGTTAGTAATAATTTTTTTACTAAATATATTTAGATTTAGATTTGTATCTTCTCATACTTAATTTATTTTTCTTACTATACACCCTCATATTCAAATCTTGAAACATTCATTATATATATATATATATATATATATATGATTAAGCTCCTAGTTTCTCGATTACTCCTGCGGCCACGCTTATGCGGCCCGCACCTCTGCGGTGAGATCCTCCTTGGATCTCCCATGTAATCCTTCGCGGATCGGCCATTGGGTGGGGTAGTTTATTCTTTAGGTCCGGGTCTTCTTACATGGCACATTTGTACATTTGACTCCTCTCTTTTTTTCTCTTGCCTCTCACTGGTTGCTCTCGCGGGCCTTCATCCTTTTCGCTTGTGTAACTTTTCCATCGCCACCATGAATGAAGACGAACGAGACTTCTCTTATAGCTCTGAGACTGGTCATGTTCTACCTAGACAATATGAGTTCATGCGTCAAGCCACTCTGGGTAATGATTTTGTCGATCCTCATCTGTCCTTTATTCAATCCTCTCCGTCCGCCTCTCCTTCGAATGATGATCCGTCCCCCCCCTCTCATCCTGCACTACAGACCCCTCTTTCGAATGATGAAGCTCGTTCGACGCTGAATTGTTCGAATCGCAGGAAGAAAAGCATTAGGAAAAAATCGGACTCAGCTAAGCTGGTGGTTGGAGTCGACATCCCACTATCTAAAATTCCTCGCTATCTGGAAAAAGCATTGGTTGGTCGTTTTTGCGGACGTATGGCTACCAGAGAATCTATTCAATCCTGGTTGGAGGAAAATTGGAAGCCGCTCCTGGGATATGCCCCTGATTTTCATAAATTGTCGGTAGGGTGGCTTTTGTTCAAGGTGGTTTATAGTGAGGACAAAATCAAACTCACAGACAGAGTTTGGAATTGGGGTCCGGCAGGTTTAATTCTACAGAATTGGGATATCAATTTCAATGTAGAACGTTCCCTGCAGCACCTTAAAAAATTATGGGTAATTCTCCCTGGTCTTCCACAATTTTTTTGGAAGCAACACATTCTGGAAGCTATAGGCAATAAAATTGATTCCTTTCTCGAACTTGAAACCGATTGGGACTCCAAATTCGACAGAAGTTGTACAAAAATTCAAGTGGAATTGGATGTGAGAGATGGGTTGTATGAAGGAAATGTATTGTAAATGCATGGAAGAAAATGGACACAGAAATTAGACTATTGGAAGTTACCCTTTAGATGTTTTTTGTGTCGTTATTTTGGGAATTTAGCACAGGACTGTCTAAAACAGGACCTCACTCGCCCTCGCTACAAAAATATTTGGAAGAAAAAAGAAAGTGTGAGCAACAATCCAGCCAACATTCTTGTTTCAGCTCCGTTAGAGTCCCCTATTGAAGATTCAGTTATTTTGCCGAGCGTCGATGTGGTGAGTGCCTCCAAAGGTACGCCCATTGATGTTCCTGCTTCGCCTCCTACTTCTCCTAATCTTATTCCTGTTATCGGTTGTTTCGGGGATGATGACCTGCCTCCTATCCCTCCAAAGGTCCTCCCTTCCATTGTTTCTTCTGAAATTTCTCCCCCCTCATGCTCTCCTCCATCACCGTGTCCGAATCGTGTTTCCCCTTTGTCTGCCGGCCCGAGTCCTACGTCTAGCCCTTACACCACCAAGTTGCGGTTGTGCTCCTCCTCTCGGATTAGCCCTGATTTTTACTCCAAAGACAGTCTTTCCTTGGCGCCTCCCCCTAAGATCTCTCTCAGATGCAAGTCAACTTTGTCAAAAGCTCAAAATCAAGCTTCAGTGGATGTCAATGCAGGTAAACAAAAAACAATTCAACGAGCTCTTAGAGTAGGGAGTGCCCTTAAAAAGGGCCTCATATGATCCTTATCTCCTTCAATGTGTGGGTCTTGAGGGTGCCCCTTCTCAATTAGCCCTCAAAAGGTTGTGGCAATCTGTCACTCCCGATGTCATCTTTCTCCAAGAAAAAAAATTGTCTGGACTCCGAGCACAAGATATTTTATCTAAATGGCTTATTGATTGGTCTTTTTACTCTGTTGATGCAACAGGGTTGGTAGGAGGCCTTATTACTGCTGTAAGCCCTTCCCTCACTGTCCAATCCTCCGCCTGTTCATCTTCCTTTATTAGGACTTCCGTTTTCGACCCTAAATCTGGAAGCCCCATTTCTCTTCTAAATCTATATGGTCCATGTGAAGATAAGCAGACCTTTTGGGGGGATATTTTCCTTTCTGAAATTAGGAACTCGGACAATTTGATTTTGGGAGGCAATTTAAACTCCACCATCTCTCTGGAAGAGATTTGGGGCTCTTCTGCAAGACTCAAGCCTCTTGCTCCTTTTCTCCAATTCATCATTGATAGTCATGATTTAGTGGATGTTCAGCCCACAAAATTGGAGCCCACTTGGTGAAATAACAGAAAAAATTAAGATGCTATAGCTAAAATATTGGACCGTTTTTTAATCTCTGAGTCTCTTTTAGCTTCTCATCTTTGGGTTCAGTAGCGCGTTGAGTCAGGTGGCATATTTGACCACAGGCCTATTGTGCTAACCCTGGCTTCCCTCGAAACAAAGCCTCCTGCACCGTTAAAATTCAATCCAGCATGGTTGTTGGAAGAGGATTATAAAGCACTAGTGGTCTCGTCCTGGATGCATTTGGCTCCTTCCCAATCACAATCGTACATGCAGATGTGGGCATAAAATATTTCAAAGATAAAGAAGGTTACTAAAACATGGGCGGGGGTGTTTCATGCCAATCAAAATCTTCTTTTAAAAACCACTGAAGGTGAGATAAGTGAGATTTTTAAACAGAACACCATAGGTGTTCTGTCTGAATCTGAATTGGAATCCTTAAAGAACCTAGAATTAAAACGTCATAAGCTGCTTCAAAATGAAGAACAGTTATGGCGCTTGAAGAGTTGTGCGATCTAAATTAAAGAAGGGGACAATAATACTAAATTCTTCCATCGTTTTGCAGCTCATAGAAGAAACCAAAATTCCATTTTCGAAATTAAGAATGAGAATGGGGAATTGGTGCGCTCCTTCAAAGATAAAGCCAGAGGAGGGGTTAATTATTTCAGAAGAGTATTCTCTGCTCCTAAGGGGTGCCCCATCCAAGAAATCCTTCAGGTTTTACAATTATTCCCGTGAATGATCATTGATGATATGAATATGGCCCTTACTAAAGAAGTGGATGTAGTGGAGCTTGAACAAATCCTAAAGAGATTCAAAAAAGGAAAAAGCCCCGGTCCTGATGGATTAACGATCGAATTTTTTCTGGTTTTTTATGATTTATTGAAGAATGATTTATTATTAGTAATAAAGGAATTTCAAAAATCCGGAAAAGTGTTGGGCTCTATAAACTCAACTTTCATTTCGTTGATTCCCAAAAAATCCTCGCCAAAGGATTTTGATGACTTTCGCCCAATCTCTTATTACAATCTGGTCTATAATTTAATCTCCAAAATCATTGCTCAACAATTAAAACTGATTTTAAGCAGCATCATATCGGAAGAACAATTCGGTTTCTTAGATAAAATACAAATCCATGATGCTGTCTCATTGGCTCAAGAAGCCCTTCATTCTGTAAACCAAAAGAAAAATCCTTCCTTTGCCCTCAAGTTGGACTTATCTAATGTGAATGACAGGTAAATTGGTCTTTTCTCAGGCTTTTACTCAGTAATATTGGCATGGAAATGGAAGTTTTTGAGTGGATTATGGGATATATACAATCAACCTCCTTTGCTGTCTTGATCAACGGATCCCCCTCTTCTTTCTTTCACTCCTCACGGGGTCTCTGTCAGGGGTGTCCTCTATCTCCTTTTTTGTTTTTGCTAATAGCTGAAGCTTTGAGCCACTTATGTAAATATGCCAAGTCCTCGGGCAGTCTTAGAGGAATTCACATTGCAGGAATCAAGTCCCTATCCCATATCCTCTTTGTGGATGACATCTTACTCTTTTTTTATGCATCCATTGAAAATGCCAGATCTGTGCATAATATTCTTATCCTTTTTCAAAAAGCTACTGGGATGCAGATAAACATAGAGAAGTCTGTGTTGGCTCACAATAACCTTCCAGAGCATACTCTTTACCAAATAAAGAGCTTGCTCCCCTTTCCCACTTGTGGATGGGAAATGGGTTTTAAATACTTGGGTTTTGTTTTAAAACCAAACTCTTATTGTTTCAAGGACTGGTTATGGCTCTACTAGAAAGTTGAGAATCAAATCTCACATTGGAAAAATCGTTTTCTTTCTCGAGGAGGTCGTTTGGTTCTTCTTAAATCAGTTCTTCAAAGCATACCAGTGTATTGGGCCACCATCGCTTCTATCCCTAGAGGTATCCTTCACAAAATTCAGAAGAAATGTTTTTCTTTCCTTTGGACTGCTAGTAAAAAAGCTGAAGGTATTCCCCTAGTTAAATGGTTTGTTTTGGCCCGTCTAAAAGATTTAGGTGGCTGGGGTATAAAATACCTCCCATCTTTTTGTCCATCTCTCACTGCTAAATCTTTATGGAGATTATCTGAATGACCAAATTTTCTTTGGAGCAGACGGTCTTATGTGAAAAATATTTTCCAGGACAATCTATTATTTCTTGGTTTAGAAACCCAAACAAGTCCCACAAAAATGATTCTATTGGTTGGAAGGATTTGGTATTGGCCTTCCCTTTCATTAGTCAGTGGATAGCATGAAATATTGGAAATGGAAAATTGGTTAAAATCGGTATGGATCCTTGGGTAGGGTCTGGAGATAACTTCCATCTATCTGAAAGGCTACACTCTATCCTTAAAGAAAAAAACATCCATACCATTGTAGACACAGTTGTGTCCTTGCCACAAATATGGGGATCTCCAGGATGAGGAGATTCTCTTTCTTTAGATCTTCCTCCATCCCTGGTTGTTGAGTTGTCCTCGTATATTGCATTGCTTGTGAAAAAATTTATTTACATTGAGCCAGATGTTGAGGATATGCTGGTGTGGACTAAGAACAGTATGAATGGCTCGTACACTACGAAACTGGGATATAAAGTAGCGATGGAAGCATCGTCCAGTGAGGAACCATCGTTTTGGATTATTCCCCTGTGGAAATCCCAAGGCCTGTTAAAAGAAAAATTGGTGCTGTGGCTTTCCCTCAAAAACCTTCTGCTAACCTGGGACAATCTTCAGCGGAGGGGTTGGGAAGGACCGAGTCGTTGCTCCCTATGTGGCAATGCAGCAGAATCTGTTTCTCACATTTTTTTCTCATTTTCTTATGTAGAAATAGTTTGGAATCACTCTTCTTCTTCTTCAATTTTTTCTCCTCATTTGACATTGATAGATTCCTTCGAATCCAGGATGAAGTAGTGGTGGGAGGAGCCTGGGGTAAATTCCTTTTCAACATTTCTTTCATTATTCTACTATGGCATTAGGTGGGCTCGAAATATGGCTATATTCAATGAGAAATATATTCCTGAAGAGCTGACAATAGATTTAATTTTTCAGTGGGTAGCCGACCACCAATGCCCGCCCAAGCCTTCCAGAATTCGTTATGTGGTACCTTTATTTATTGATCAAAGCTTTTCATGGGATTTTTTTGATGGTGCATGCCAAGGCTCTCCTCCGTTGACAGGTGCAGGAGCTATTCTTCATGTCTCCATGGCTTCAAAATTCCACATCTCTTTTGCTCCGGGCCATGGCTCAAACAGCAAGGCTGAGATTGCATCTCTGTCAGCTTTTCTACATGTGGCTAAATGCGAAGCATTTACTTCTCTTCAATGATTTGGAGATTCCAAAACGGTTATAGATTGGGCTCTCCAGAAGTCACAAATTAACACTCCTCACCTGCAAGCTATCCTTTGAAGTATTCACTGCTTACAACAAGCATTTATTTTTCTCTCTTTCAAGCATGTGTATCGGGAATTAAATTCAGAAGTTGATGGTTTGTCAAAAGCGGCTCTCACTCTTCCTCCGGGCACTCTAAAAATTGTGGATCTTTCTTCCAACTCGGAAGAGACTCTCCTGGTTTAAAATCAGAGATTAGGGAGGACTTCTATTTTCCAACTAATATGCAAATCTGTACGATTATATTGTGCACGATAATCTCTAGATCATATCGTTTATTTATATGGATATAGAGGTCGAAGGACTGTTGGTGCAGAAGTTTAACACAACTCAGTGATAAGATATATTACGATTTTATTTTGTTTTCAGAACATCAGCTCAAAAAGAGCATTTTTCCACATTTGACATTATTAAATACTCTTTTAAAAGAGTCCATACAGCTCGGGAAGCATATGTATTAACCCCATTTAAGGGGTCAGTCTGTAATTTCCTTCATGAAATAAAAAAAAATTTCCACGAAATATATATATATATATATATATATATATATATATATATATATATATATATATATATATATATATATATATATATATATATATATATATATATATATAAGTCTCACTCTCGATTAATAAACACAATTTTGTATTATGAAAACTTGTCGATGCTAATAGTTGCGTTAATTGGTTAGTAAATATATTTAGATTTAAATTTGTATCTTCTCATGCTTAATTTATTTTTCTTTCTACATATGCTCAAATTTAAATCTTGAAACATTCATTCAAACTTTATATATATACATAAGTCAAACTCTTGACTAATAAACACAATTTTATATTATGAAAACATGTTCATGCTAATATTTATGTTAATTGGTTAGTAAATATATTTAGATTAGTAAATATATTTGGTTAGTAATATATGATTAGTTTTTTTCGTAAATATATTTATTTAGTAATAAATTATTTACTAAATATATTTATATTTTGTTTTGTATCTTCTCATATTTAATTTAGATTTATGTTTTTTTACTCCAACATCACACACTTTTGAAGTGCCTCTCGAACTAGTTTCCCCTTGGGATGTAATAAGACCTTTGTGGTAAAACATGATAAAAACATGCAAAAATATTTTCAATAGTGTATAATAATAACTTAGAGCAACATTACCCATGATTTTTCTTTTCCCAAACATGGAAAATTAGTATATTATAGTTTAACTAATTATTTTTTTCTCATTATTATATATGTTTCTATACATTATCAAGGAATTGCTAATATTCTACAATGTTTTCTAATTTTTTATAAGATTAGCCAAGAATTTGTAGTACTTTATAACTTAGTGAAAAATTCGCCAAGATTTAACAAAATTTTATAATTTAGTGAAAGATTCGCCAAAAAATTATATATGCATATTATATTATTGAAAAAATATCCTATAAATTTTTCTATATTCCATGAGTATTCACCCATTTATTATTCATATAAATTCGAAGGGGTTTAACATAATTACCGATAAAATGAAAAAAATTTCGATTACCCATTTTTTTAAGGTAGCAAAAAAAACACCTGATTTTGAAAAGTGGTTATTTAGAATCACCTTTTTTTAGCATATTTTTGGCACTTTAAATTTTCCTATGTAACATTTTTTTTAAATGTTACTGATTTTCATGCTAATTTTGAAAAGTGTCGATGGAGCATCAAACCATTTTTTTAGAGGGCTTATTTTTGACACTATAATTTTTTTATTAATTATCAAGTATGAACATTTGTTTTAAACTATTAGTGATTTTCATGCTAATTTTGAAAAGTGTTGATCAAACAACAACTCTTTCTATTTATAGAGCTTATTTTTTACACTTCAAATTTTCTTATGTATTAAATGTGGATAATTTTTTTAACTGTTGGTGATTTTCATGTTGCTAATAAAACATTAAAAAAAAACATGACAAAAAAAAACTCATAAAATGTAAAAATAACTTGCACCAAAAAAAAAAGAAATCAAATAAATTAAAAAATGGAAAAGAAATTAAAAAAAAAAACATATAAGTTAAGGGAAAAAAAATAAAAAAAATAAAAAGCAATTTTTTTTAAGTTAAAAAAAACATACACATAATTAAAAAAATAATAATAAAATAAAATAATTAAAATAAAAAAATTAATAATAACAATAAGAATTAAAAAAAAAAACCAAACTAATTAAAATTTAAAAAAAATATTTTAAAAAACAATATAAAATAATTAAAAAATAATAATTTTTTTCAATAAAATAAAATAAAAATTTAAATAAATATAAATAAAAATAAAAATTATATATATATATATATATATATATATATATATATATATATATATATATATATATATATATATATATATATATATATATATATATATAGTTTTTAATTCTTTCTCCATTTTTTATTATTTTTTTATAGTTTTTATTTTATTTTTTTAAGTTTTTATTTTTACTAATTAATTTTGTGTGTGTTTTTTTTTTACAATTTTATGGTTTTTTTCTTTTTTATATTTGAATTTATTTTTTATTTTTTTTAGCAATATGAAAATAAAAAAATTATCCACACTCAATACATTAGAAAATTTAAAGTGTAAAAAATAAAAACACTTTTCAAAATCACTAACATTTTAAAAGAAATTATCTTTTATATTTTTTTTTAATTATTATTATCATTTTTTTTTCTTAAATTATTTTATTTTTTGAAGTATTTTCCGCATTGTTTATATATATATATATATATATATATATATATATATATATATATATATATATATATATATATATTTTTTTTTTATGGTTTTTGTCTCTTTTTTATATTTGATTTTTTTTGCCATGCTTTTTAATTTTTTTTTAATGTTTTAATAGTTGTTATGGTTTTTTTAATGTGTTGTGTTTTTTTTTAATGTTTGAATTTTTGTTTCTTTTGTATTTTTCATTTTTATTTATTTATTATTTTGGTTTTTTTTTGTAGAGTATGTGTCGATGCTCGACTAGTAACCTGATTCCATTATGTGCAATTTGATAGTTGATTTTAAAATTTTTGTTATAATGAATCTAGTTTGCGTCCACAATGGGTCAATTTCATGGTTGGTCTTAAATTTTCATTACAATGGGTTGAGTTCAACTACAATGTGTGTCAATTTGATGGTTGATTTTTAAATTTTTGTTTCAATGTATCAAGTTGTCTTAGCCTAAGATTTTAAAATTGCTATACATTTAGCATTTAAAAAATAATTACTATTGGTATAATAACTTTTTCATTCACGTGTTTTTTAAATTTTTTTTTAGTCATAAAATTTTTCCATAATGACATGCTTGAATTATTTTGAAAACTTGAAGTTTTTTTGTAGTCATAATATTTGGTTTTAATTCCATGGTTGAAAAATTGTCAAGATTTAATGTTTTTCTAAGTCATGATATTTTATCTTTAATGTTATTGTTGAAAACAATTATAAGTATTTTTTATTTAGCACCATGACTGAAAATTGTTGGAATTTTAAGGTTTTTCAAAGATGTGATATTTTATATTTAATGTCATGCCTAAAAATCGTTGGAATTTTAATATTTTTCAAAGATGTGATATTTTATTTTTAATGTCATGCTTGAAAATCGTTGGAAGTTTAAACCTTTTTGGAGTCATGATATTTTATCTTTAACATCATTATTAAAAAATGTTGAAAATTTACCCTTAGAAAAAAAGAAAAAGAAAAAAAAGAAAAAAAAAAGAAAAAAAGAAAAGAAAAAGATGATGATGTTATTCCAGCATCAACACTTTTCGTTTTCACAGTGTCTTTTGTACAAAAAAAATTGTTCTTTACTGTTATTTTTAAAAAATGTGGAAAATTTACCCTAAAAAAATGTTATTTCAACATCAACACTTTTCGTTTTTAGGGCATTTTTTGCACAAAAAAAATTGGTTTTTACTGCCATTAGGTAAATTTTGAGGTATAAAATGGGTCTCCTAAGAAAAATGTACAACCAAAATAAAACTTATAAGAACCAATAGGATTCAAGATAATGATGTCAACCATGGGGGTTGATTCACCATTTTTAGAGTAAAAAAGTAAAAAGATTAAAAAATAATAAAATAATAAAACTACTTTTTCAACTCGTATTCTCTGTAAGGTTTTACTCAAATTTTGAGTGGGAGTACTAGTTGGATGCAAAATTTGATTCCTCATCCAAAGAGTGCCCATGTTGCATACTTTCAATGGACCCTGCTACAAGAAAAATGAGAAATACATGAAAAACATGATTGCAATCACGTCTTTTCATGTATTTCTCAATTTTCTTGTAGGATGATTTATCGGAAGTATGAAACATGGGTACTCCTTAGATAAGGAATCAAATTATGCATCCAATGAGTGTTCCCTCTTGAAATTTGAGTAAACTCATAATTAGATAAGTTGAAAATATGAGTTGAAAAAGTAGTTTTTTCTTTTTCCCTCTAAAATTTGATGATGTTATCTAATCTTGTTTTATTATAATTTCCACTATTATTTTATAATTTTCTTAGGAAACCCATTTCAGACCTAAAAATTCTTCTATTGCATTTTTAAAAATGTTTAAAATTTACCCCGAAAAATAATGTTATTCCAACATCAACATTTTTCGTTTTTAGCCTATTTTTTCATGTTTTTTGGCTAGAGTTCCCATTTTGAGGTAATATTTTTCATTTGATCAGTAACTTTTTTGTTTATTAAAATTTTCCTTGGCCATAAGGTAGTTGATTTAGTCTATTTGTGTGTATATAATGTTAATAAAAAATAACGTCCGAGGAAGAAATGCGTTAATAAATCTAATGTGCTTAACAAATAGACTTCTGCTGAAAATCAAGGGAATTCGATGGAACAAAAAGAAACATTTGTTTCTCTAGTAGTTGAGATACCGCCAAAAGAGGAACATAATACCAATTCCCATCTAGAGGTTTAGGTTAGGCATTTTCGAAACTCTCCCATCCATACTACTTCACAAATTAAAAATAATGTGGGGAATCATAAGGGAAACAATTTGTGCTTTGAAGAGGATTCAAATTTTTTTTTTGGTAACTTCAAAGTCTCCTCTGGCTATGACAATGGTTTCTTTGTTTAGATCTCCCATCATTCAGTTAAATCCAAAGGTCTCTCCACCTTTGGTCAATGTCAGACCAGGAGGTAACTCTGCAAAATTGAAGATGCATTAGATGGAGATTGTGTGTGTACTTATACATGGAAGTGAGACTATTGGGATTCACTTCCCAATGTCTCTTGGCCTTCCTTATTTACTAAATTACAATAAAATACAATCTCACCCAATCCCTTAGGATTAGGTTTCAATATTCCCCCCTTTAATATGAAGGGATGTTGGTGAGTCCAAGCATCATTTTGAACTTTTCAAACTTGTCTCTTCCAAGCGCTTTGGTGAAGATGTTTGCGGTCTGCTCATTTTTGGAACAATGACATAGATGTATAGTTTTGGCCTTAATATGATATCGAAACATATGGTATTTTGTATTGATGTGATTTGTTCGATCATGGAACTTCGGGTTCTTGGCCAATTTTATTGCAGAAGTGTTGTCGATCATGAGTGGTGTTGAATGCATTTGTTTCATCTGCAAATCTTCTAGGATTTTCATGAGCCACACAATTTCATTTGTTGCTTCAGCTACTGCCACATATTCTACCTCAGTTGTGGACTCTTTTGGAACTGACTATTTGCATGATCTCCATGAGACAGCTCCTGATCCAAGACTCATGGTATAACCTGAAGTAGACACCCCAATTTCTTTGTCCCCATCAAAGTCTGAATCAGAGTATCCGATCAAGCTGAAATCACCTACCTGTGTATATTTGAGTCCAAAGTCTTGAGTCCCCTTCAAGTACTTTAGAACTCTTTTTGCAGTATACCAATTTCATTCACAAAGTTTTTTCATAAACTTGGAGAGGATTCCAAGAGCAAATGAGATGTCTGGTCAGGTAGATAATACTTCCTACAAGTTGTCTATACTTCGTTGCATCCTCGAATTCCTTCCCTTTAATGGATGTGAGCTTCAAGTTTTGTTCCATTGGAGTGGTTAAGGGATTGCATTCATCCATGCCAAACTTGTTCAAAAGATATCCAATGTACTTCTTTTGAGAAAGAAATATAAATTTAGGATGTTGAGTTACTTCAATACTCAGATAGCAATGAAAATAGCCCAAATCAGTCATTTCAAAATCTTTCTTCAATTCTTTCTTTATGGATGAAATATAACCCTCATTGTTCCATGTCATCAAAAGATCATCTACATACACCACAAGATATACAATTTTTTTCCAAATTTCTTAACAAACAAAGTTGCTTCATCAAGATCAACATGTTTGAAGTCAAGTTTCAGAAGATGCTCAATTTCTTTATCATACCAGGCTCGCGGTGCTTGCTTGAGGCCATACAAGGATTTTATAAATTTGCATACTTTGTGTTCTTGGCCCTTCTCAAAAAATCCTTCTGGATGGCACATAAAAACTTTCTCCTTTAGATATCCATTCAAAAAGGAAATTTTTACATCCATCTGATGGAATTTCCATCCCTTCTGAGCTACTAGGGCAAAGAGTGTCTAGATGGTGGTCCATTTTGCTGTGGGGGAAAATTTTTCTTCATAATCGACCCCTTCTTTCTGTGCAAAACATTTTGCCACAAGCATGGATTTGTGCTTGTCAAGTGAGCCATCTACTTTTTACTTGTTCTTATAGACCCACTTGCAGCCAATTGGTTTGGTTCCTAAAGGAGGATCAACCAGCTTCCAAGTGCCATTCTTTATTAAGGCATCATACTCCTTTTGCATCGCTTCATTCCATTCAACATGAGAAGCAGCTTCTTTGAAGGAAGTTGGTTCATGATCTGTAGACAAATTCAATTCACAGTTATAAGAAATATCCATATCAACAAGTGAATCAGAATTATCTACGTCACCTTTGTTTTGTCAAGTGGAACTTCTTGTTCCTATCTTTCCAACCTCATAGGGACGAACATTTTCTAGTGTCTTTGTCGGCCATTTTGGGGGACCTTTATGAGATGGTCTAGGCTTCTCACTTGACTGAGTTGGAATTGAATCAAGATTCAATCTCCCGATTCTGTCAATCACATTGTTCAAGGTGTCATCCGTGGTTGGTTCTTCATGTGGGGGAGAGAGTGCTTCAAAAAATGATTCCATAGATTTATTCAGTATCAGAATCCCCCATTCAAGATGTGGAATCTGATTATCAAATTCTTGAAAAGACTTTGCATGTGTGAATCTATCCAGGCGATCAAGTTTCCGCTCAACAACATTGTCAGTCTTGGAAGATTCAAGGAATATGACATCTCTTGCTACTACAAAATTCTTATTGACTTCATCATAAAGACGATATCCTTTGGAGGTATTGGAATACCCCAAGAAGATACATTTTCGACTTCTAGCACCAAGTTTATTTCTTTTTACCTTGGGTATCAAAGCATAACAGGTGGAACCAAAGACCCTAAAATGATTTACCGAAGGAATGTGGCCATGCCACATTTCATAAGGAGTTTTGTTTCTGATTGAATTTGAAGGACACATATTCTTTATGTATATAGCACATAGAACTACATCAGCCCAAAACATCAATTTTACATTCTTAAAAAACATCATGGAGCGAACCATATTTAAAATTTTCATGTTCATTCTTTCAGCTACACCGTTCTATTGGGGATTATAGGGCACAGTTGCTTGATGTTTGATCCCATGTTGACGAAGCTAATTTTAAAATTTTTTTGAAGTGTATTCTTTCCATTATCAGTACACAAAGAGCCAATATGAGTTTGCGCATCATTTTCAATCCATGCATGAAAAATCTTGAATGTTTGAAAAGCATCAGATTTGTTCTTCAATAAGTAAACCCAACACATTCTGGTGCAATCATCAATAAATTTCATCATATACTTATTTCCATTTGTAGAAGAAATAGGAATAGGGCCACATAAATCTGAATGAATAAGCTAAAATTTTCTATGTGCTCTGGAATGTGAATCATGAAATCGCTGTTTGTTATGCTTTCCTAGAATACAAGCATCACATTGCTTAAGTTTCCTAGGAATTGTAGGTAGTCTAGTAACACCATTTTTCTTCAACAATCGAAGGTTTTCATAGTTTAAGTGTCCAAATCTAGCATGCCATAAAAGACTTGATGGGAATGTACCTTCACCATGATGTGAACTGAATGCAAAGTTTTGTGCATGAACAGAGGAACCTTGCAGCTTCAAGAGTCTTCCTTCTTCTATTCCCTCCATGACAAGTGAGTGATCTGATGCTTTTCTAACTTCAACCTTGCCATAAAACATGTGAATTGAGTGTCCTTGCTGGTGGATGTGGACCAAGGACAACAAGTTTCTCCTCAACTTAGGGAGGTATAGAACCTCATGTAGAAGATGATCTGGAAGACCAGGCAACTTAAGCATGATTGTGACAAGCCCTAATGGCTTGAGTTTGGATTTATCTGCGAAGTATGCTGCTCCATAAAATTTTTCGGTAAATTCTTCAAAAAAATATTTTCTAAATTTCATGTGACATGTTTCTCCTGAATCTAGAAACCAATCATCTCTCCAAGAAGTAAATGAAACATCAAACAAGTCTTCAGTTACTCCATTTTTACAATGTGCTACAACATAATGAGTAGATTCAAGCGCTTTACCTTTGTCTCTGTCATGAGTTTTAACTTTTTATTGATTTCTTTGCTGCTCAATTTTATCCCAAGGCAGCTTACATGTAGATGCATCATGCCAGTCTTTATTGCAGCATATGCAATGAAGATCAGATTTTTCAGTTTGAGTTTGTCTACCCCCCCTTCCTCTGAAATTTCTTCTTCCTCTTCCTCTTCAGCCACCTCTTCCTCTGGAAGAATCTTGAGCATGACTCTTTTCTCTATGTGCAAATCATACAACCTCTTCAGAAGACAGAGGGGTTGTCATCCTTCCAAAAGCCTTCTCTCTTTCTGCAAAATTTTTCTCAAGGGAATCAAAGGTGATTTTCACGAGGTTTCTACTTGCTTGCAATGACTCAAGATAATGTGATTAAGTGGGATACAATGCCTTAACATATGCTATGAGAGGTATGTCAAATTCTACACAAGTGTTCTTAATGTCATGCATGATAGATCTTACTTCTGAAGCTAAAGCAAGAGGGTCATCATTTTTCAATTCAAGACTGAACAACTTAATCATTAATTGAACAATTTAAAGCGCTGAATGTGAGTCATAGAGTTATTTTAGCTTGCTCAAGGCTTCATAGGCATTTGAAAATGGTGTAATATGGTGACTCACCTCTTCATTCACAAAAGCTTCAATCAAGGCATAGGCCTTGCAGTTCTTGTTTTCCCAAATGGCGATCTCCTTGTCTGAAGTGGGCTTTGCTAGTGGATGGTCTCCTTCTCCTTCACAAATTCCTCTCCATAGCTCATTAAAAATGAGAGTGTGCTTGATTTTTCAAGACCATTCAGGATAGTTCTCCTTGCTGGAGTGAACAAATCCTACAATAGATATGAGAGAATGCATTCTTTTGAAGAAAAAAATACTTTGTTGTCACGGTAAAATCTTAATACTGATTTAAATTCTGCAATTTTTTTTTTTTGTAAAAATATTTTGGGGAAAAACGGAGGGGAGGTATTTTCTGGGGGAGGTGTTTTCTGGGGGGGTACTTTTTGTAATAAAAAATTAATAAAAAAAATTACACAGCAGGGGAAAGAAGTCGAGGGCCTTCGTGAGATGGGGAGGGGGATGGGAAGGGAGGGCCGAGGGAGCAGACTAGAGGGAGGGCCGAGTAGGAATATGGGAGGGGAAGGATGGGGGAGGGGGAGGGGAGCGGTGAAGGACGTGAGGCCTGAGGGAGCAGACGGGAGGGAGGGTCGAGCAGGCGAATGGGAGGGGACAGATGGGGGAGGGGGAGGGGAGCAGTGGGGGAGAGACGTGAGGGGGCGAAGTGGTGAGGAACGTGAGGAGCAGACAGGAGGGAGGGCCGAGCAGGCGGATGGGAGGGGATGGATTGGGGAGGGGGAGGGAAGCGGTGGGGGAGAGATGTGAGGGGGGTGAGGCAAGGTCGAGTGAATTGGATGGGAGAGGGGTTGGGGAGTGTCGAGAGTGATGGAGAGTGAGGTGAAGTGAGTGCAGGTGAGGGGGAGTGCATGAACGCTGTGAGGGAGAGCAGTTGTGTGGGTGGAGCAGCTTCAGGGAGGGAATGAGGGACTGCGTGAGCGCTTTGAGGGAGGTGAGGTGAGTGCAGAGAGGAACTATAAAAAAAGGATTTTGCACAGTAAAAATTAAATGTGCAAAGAACTTGAGCTCAAAATTTGAGCTGAAATTGCATAGTGGTGTGCAGAAGAAAATGAGGTAGAATTTTCCAAAAAAAATGCAAAATTATTCCAGAATTGCAGAATTCCAGGAGCAGTAGCAAAATCTGAATGCTAGGAGCAGTAAAAACTGAATGCACAATGACAGTCTGCAACAATGCAGAATAGGAGGGAGTTACACCAAAGGCAGGAATGCCAAAAAATGGACTGGCTCTAATACCATGTCAGACCAAGAGGTAACTCCACAAAACTGAAGATGCATTAGATGGAGATTATGTGTGTAATTATACATGGAGGTGAGACTATTGGGATTCACTTCCCAATGTCTCTTGGCCTTCCTTATTTACTAAATTACAATAAAATACAATCTCACCCAATCCCTTGGGATTAGGTGTCAACAATCAACTACTCTAATTTGTCGTCCCCTACTTCATGTACTTCTATGTGATCCTTCGCTTATATTCCTCCCAGGAATTTATTATTTGTGTCATGATCAAAATCTTCCCATGATGAGAAGATATATTATCCTTTTCGATCATGGATGGGTCGTAATCATGATGCTCCAATCTCTATAGGCTTAGCCTTAGACTCTAACTCCATTAGTCATACCTGGAAGAAATGTAACATGTTTAAAGCTAAAAGTAAGGCTAAAGAGGGTATAGATAAATGAAATCATACCACGATTGATAGGGAAATTAGAGAGAAAGGTCCCCTGCGGAGCTCTAAATGAATATTTTGTCATTAAATCTGAGAGGGATCAAAGGCATCCCAAAAGATTTTTCCTCAAAATTATTATTCATGAAAATAAGCTCGATCTCATATTTATTTAAGAAACAATGATTAATTTTGATAAAGCTAAGGATTTTATGGCTCCATGGCTTTGTAATTGGTGTTTTGTGGCTTCCAATTCCCTGGAACAATCTGGGGGTTTAATCACAACTTATCTTCTTTCAATATTCATCCGTCATCAATTACGTCATGATACAATTTCATGGAAATGGAGGTTCTCAAATTAAGTCTCAATATTCACATTGTGAATGTTTACAACCCTTATGTGGATCGAAAACCTTTTTTGGGACAACTTGGTTGTCACTAAAGTTATCGAAATTCATCCTATTATATTAAGTAGTGACATAAATTTCACAACCACGATTAGGGAGGTGTTTGGAAACACAACCAAAAAAGAATTGGAAGAATAATTGTCTCATTTTATTAGCTCTTATAATCTCATTGATATGGAACTTGTCTCTCTCACTCCTACGTGGACTAATTCTAGGTCTAATGAGGAAGCAATAGCTAAAAGAATTGATCAATTTCTTATTTCCATTTTTTTCTTCTCCATTAACATCAAAATAAAAAATTGGGTTGAAGATGTCGGTATTTCATATCATTGTCTAATACTCATGGAAATGGATAAAGTCAATTTGAAAAATCCCATTCCCTCTCATTTCACCATACATGGCTTAGAGAAGAGGAATATCTTAAAATGATCGAATCCTCATGGGTTCCCCTTAGCTAAAATAAACATATTACATTTATATATCAAATGACAAAAAAATTGAATATGGTAAAAATGAAATCTAGAATTTGGGATAAGGAGTGCTTAGTAAAGGCAAAGGTTGAACTGGAGGGTCTACAACATAAGATTCATGAAATATACCCCTTGAATTATGGGTTTTTTTTCTATGATTAGGTCATCGAAATCTGCATAACATGGAATGTGGGAAAAGGGAGCTCCTCACCAAGGAAGACGAAACATAGCACTTAAGAAGAAGTCATGCTATATGGATTAAGGAAGGGGATAACAAAATTGATTTATTTCATATTTTTTCCAGCATGAGTAAAAACATGAATATTATCTAGTCCATCAAGGATCAATCATGGAACATCCTTTATATGCTTACATGATATTGTAAAGTTAGGATCCCATCGTAATTTCAAGTCTCTTTTTACACATTCTAAAGGTTTTCCCATTCATGATATTTTAAAATATTTTCCCCATTTCATCAAACTACATTAGATCAAATGAATGATTCAATGTCTGCCAAAGTTTTTGAGGGTGAGATATTGGCAGTTATCTCCTATATGCAAAGAGGTAAGTTCCCTTATCCAGATGGATTTTGGTGGATATTTTTTAAATCTTCTTTGATCTTGTTAAAGAGGATCTTCTTAAGGTCATTAGAGAATCACGAGCCATGGGCAAAGTCTTGAGATCCCTATACTCAAATTTCATTGCATTGATCCCAAAATTTCAAAATGTTGAATATTTCGATGAGTTTTGCCATATATCATGTTCAAATTTGATATAAAAATCAATATAAAAATTCATAGCTACCAGATTAAAGCCTCTTCTTAGCAATATTATATCATTATGTAACACCCTCCTCCCACATTTACCCAAGTTAATTGGTCTACTGGGGTCAGCATGTGATGAAGAGTTACTATGATGTGACTCAACCTCCTAGCTACAGTTAACGAAGTGGAATTTACATACCAAAACTTTACTGACCTCCCTCGGGTGCTACAGGACCCCCAAGATCTAAACCACCTTTCCAGGTGCCTAAACCCTGAGGTAAAATTCCTTTTTAGTGACCTGCACTCCCATACATTGGCACAACATTGCAAAAAAATTGACTATAACCCTCCAGCTGCATGGATGACCCCTCCTCCTAGCGACTGCAGTATTTTTCTCCCAGTTTTGTGCTCACGACCAAGCGATTTGAGCTTCTTTTTTAGGGCTAGTAACCATACCACTGCCCAGAACTTAATAAAATTTTCAAGAATAATGAATGACACTAGGACAAAGCCATTAATACAAAACTTAGATCAAAAATTGACCTAGCAAGGCCTAACCATGTGATCTGAAAATGGAACTATTTGTAATGCTATGCAAAGTATCCATTTCCATATAATTTAGTGTGCAAAGTGTTCTCCATGACTTGCAGGTTAAACAAAGTAGATTTGATAATGTTTCTGAGTTTTATGTGTGAGGATTTGTTAATTGAATTTACTGTTTAACATATCACAACAGAAATACACAGAAAGTAAAATTCACGGTAACATAACACAACAAATTATTGAGGCAGTTCACCCCTCCTGAGCTACATCTGTCGGTCCAAGGCTCCCCAATGGCATGTCCTTGCTCTATTAATTTGCTCAAAAGGTTACAAAGTGAAAAATATGCCTAAATAGGCAAAAAAATTTGTAAATTCAACTTCAAAAGATAGAAAATAGCTAGAAATGGCTTTTGTTTCACCTTAAACAGTGAAATACAACCTAATACAGTGCCTTCTCCATGATGGCCCTACTGGCACCTTCATCTTCCCTGAAGAAAAATACGTTGTATATCACCTCTGTTCACTCTAAAACCTATTCCAAACTCTTCAAAAGGTCCAAGAAACCCAAAATTGACTAAAATTTCATCTTGTTTGGTCCAATATTAAGAGATTTATGACTTCTGCAAAAAAATGCCCAATGTCCACCAAAAACCCCACTAAAAGTGGGAGAACTCCAGTTAGCTTGACTAAAAAGGCGGATTTTCCATAACTAGTGGAACCGCGCACTAAATATGGGGAAGACATTAAATGCTAATTGTTTGTGGCTGGCGTGTTCACATGCGCATATTGCGATAACTGTCAGTTTGCTAGCGGATAAGGTTTAGCCCGCGCTCTTGGTCACAGCACAAGGGTTATATGGATGTCGGACTAGCACTGGGGGCTAGCCCCTTTCCGAACTCCACCTGTTCAATTGCATTATCGCTAGGGTTTTAGCGTGAGGTCATATTGCGACGAGACTTAAACCCGAAGGGCTAGTCCCCAAATTCTCTGCCTACAACGACGACCCGAATATGCGTGCACACTCTGCATGAGTTGTTCAACGAACATCCACCTACCCAACTGTTTAAAATGTTTTCCCACAGCGTGTCGGTCGGGTCCCTCTGCCCCAACAATCGGGTTGAGGGTTTAAGACCCATTAACCTCCAAAATGTTTTATGTGCCCTTTCAACCAATGGCCTGGGGCCACGTGGCACCCTTTGATAGACTGTCAAAAACCTTATAAAAAAATATTTTTTTTGCATAATATATATTTTTTTACAAAAATTTTCATAAGGTCAAATTGAGTCAAAGGTCAATTTTTTGGAGGTTATTGGACGATTTAAAACCTCAGTAACTTTCACATACGACCTCGGTTTTGAGAACCATTCACAGTGCTAGAATCACAACGACGAGACCTTTTCGGTCGTTCATATTGCAACCATTTTTGAGCAATTTTTAAACTTGGAAATGATCTACTAATCACACCTCCCCAATAGGAAGCTTTTGGACCCCAAAATCTCTCTGAACTACATAAAATGAATATGAGGAGACTAATTTTCCACTCTTCCAACCTTGAACCACTGAAATCTCCCTGATTTCATCAAATTAAGCTTCTCATAAAAAGATAAATTCTTCCTTGAATCTGTTGACCGACTGTTGCTAACCTTGACTGTGTCATGATGCAAATTTTTTAAACTTGCAGAACATCAGCTAAAATTTTCAGAAAACATACTACTCCTACAATGGTCTACCTTCAAAGGAAACTGAAAATAAGATTCACCTTGCCAACTGTCCTTATGGCGAATTTTTTCTGAATGAGCCATGTACTTGGGTCGATTCTCGACCAAGTTTTCTCGCCATAGTACCCTGCCATTTTGAAACTAGCATTGATCCATGCTGAAATTTGTGCCCTCTTTGCTTGCATGCTTTACCCTCTCTTGGATTTTTTCACCACTTTGCATTGACAATTTGTTTTCTGCACCGATCGACACCAAAGACAATTGCTGCATCTTGTCATCTTCTTCCAAAGATGACTTGTTTTCAGACAGAAACATCTCATCATTTACGTCAGCAATAACATGAAAAGGATTATGTAAAAATTATTTTTGCTTAATCATCAACAAAGTCAAATTTTGACTTGCATTGACAAGCCTTTTCAACTGCCCTGAATTCACTAAAAAAGATTCTAGCTTTTTCCGATGTGCTCTCACAATAAAATCCTCTCCATCCTTGAATAAATGGTACTTGTTCTCATGGCAATGGAAGATCTCTTTCCTATCATATAAGTAAGGACTGCCCAACACCACACCTGTAATGTCAAGTGGTACCACATCTAATTCAACCATGTCAATATAATGAGTTGTTATGGCGAAGCGCAACATGCACTTACTTGAAACTTGTAAATTTGCATCCTTGCAAATCCAACCAAGTGGAAATGGCTTTGGATGTGGAATGGTTTAAAGATTAAAATTCGTGACTAAGTCTTATGATATGAGGTTCGCTTGTGACCCACTGTCAAATAGTGCGTCTATATTTGTGTGTTTTGAAATGATCCTCACATGAAACAGCTCAATCCTCCTCTCCTCATTTGGAGCTTCTATGTGATAGTTTGAAATGCTAGAACTGGGATTTGTTTCATTTACAATCTCTTTCCCCTTTATGTTCTTTAGTGCCATAGCTATGCTTTTACTTTCATCTCCTGATTCAGACCCTAAGTCTTGTTTAACTATTGCAACCGTCTTGCCTTTCTCTTTGGCCTTATCTTTGGTTTTGAATTTTTCTAGTTTCAACTTTGGATGAAGTTTCCAGCAATGGTCTTCATCATGGCTTGTTTTGGAACAGTTTTTACAAAATAATTTTCCCCTCTCTTTCCTAGAGTTTTCATTTCTCTTTCTCCCTTTTCCTTTAAATTCACTATCCTCATTCCCATCAAAAGCTTGTTTACCTATAGCCTCTAAATGCATGGCTCGGACACAAACCTCGTCTAGACTAGTAGGATTGAACATAAGGATAGTATGTATAAGATAGTTGTGTAAACCACCTATATATTTTAGCAAAGTCTCTTGGCTATGAAAATCAATTCCTACTAAAAGAGCCCTTCATCTAAACTCTTGGGTGTAATCTTGTACATTTTGTCCCTTAATTTGTCTAAAACTTTGCCAATTCATGATAGCCTTTTGTAAATGAGCTAATGGATACAATTTATTTTTAATTGCAGAAATAAAATCAGCCCATCATAAGGTGATCTTACCATGTTTTCTAATCTCATCCTTGGTTTGGTCTTCCCACCATACCAATGCTGCACCATCCATTCTCAAAGAGGCTAACTAAATCTTGGTGTCGTCATCATGAAGGTTTTGTATCCTCCAGTAAACCTCCAACTACCTTATCCAATTGTCAAGTTTCTCTGCATTGACCTCACCATTAAACATAGGCAGCTCAAAATTAACATCAAGCTTTAAAAATGGACTTTTACCAGTGGTTTTAGACTTGTGAGATTGATTCACCGAAGTAGAGGATGACGATGTAGAGGAAGAGGATGAAGATGGGGATGGTGGATCACCATTTCCTCCGTGTCCTTTCTTTGAATTGTCATCACTTTTCTTTCCTTCTGAAGAACCCTCTCCTTCCTTGTAGTGTTTCAACCCTTCTCCTTCAAGCCTTTCATTCCTTTCTTGGTAGAGTATCCTCACCATCTCAATCATGTCCAGGAACGCCTTTCGGAACACCTGTTCTTCTTCTTTGGGATCAATGTCTTTAGGAACTTCTCCCTCTCTTGAAGACATTCTTGAGGCTTCTTCTGTGGCTCTTGGAGGTGAATTAGAAGCTGGATTTAATGGCACTCTAGCCCTCCTTGGTTGAGGATTATTTTGAGCTCTAACCAATTGTCCTTCCCCTCTCTTGAGCTTAAGCCTAGTAAGCATCAAAACTTGAAAACAATCAACTATATCTTTGCACAAGAAAAAATGTAGATTAAAACTCTAGCTCCAATACCAACCGATCTGAAAATGGAACTATTTGTAATGCTATTCAAAGTATCCATTTCCATATAATTTAGTGTGCAAAGTGTTCTCCATGACTTGCAGGTTAAACAAAGTAGATTTGATAATGTTTCTGAGTTTTATGTGTGAGGATTTGTTAATTAAATTTACTATTTAACATAACACAACAGAAATGCATAGCAAGTAAAATTCACCATAACATAACACAACAAATTTTTGAGGCAGTTCACCCCTCCTGGGCTACATCTGCCGGTCCAAGGCCCCCCAATGGCATGTCCTTGCTCTATTAATTTTCTAAAAATGGTTACACAGTGAAAAATATGCCTAAACAGGAAAAAAAAACTGTAAATTCAACTTCAGAAGATAGAAAATAGCTATAAATGGCTTTTGTTTCACCTTAAACAGTGAAATACAACCCAATACAGTGCCTTCTCCATGATGGCCCTAATGGAACCTTCATCTTCCCTGAAGCAAAATATGTTGTAGATCACCTCTGTTCGCTCTGAAACCTATTCCAAAATCTTCAGAAGGTCCAAGAAACCAAAAATTGACTAAAAGTTCATCTTGTTTGGTCCAATATTGAGAGAGTTATGACTTCTGCAAAAAAAATGCCCAATGTCCCCCAAAAACCCCACTAAAAGTGGGAGAACTCCAGTTAGCTTGACTAAAAAGGAAGATTTTCAATAACTAACAGAAATGCACGCTAAATCTGGGGAAGACATTAAATGCTAACTATTTGTGGTTGGCACATTCACATGCGCATATTGCGGTAACTATTAGTTTTCTGGCGGATAAGGTTTAGCCCGTGCTCTTGGTCACAACGCAAGCGTTATATGGATGTCGGACTAGCACTGGGGGCTAGCCCCTTTCCAAACTCTGCCTGTTCAATTGCATTATTGCCAGGTTTTCAGCGTGAGGTCATATTGCGACGAGACTTATACCAGAAGGGCCAATCCCCAACTTCTCTGCCTACCATGACGACCCAAATATGCATGCACACTGTGCATGAGTCATTCAACGAACATTCACATGCCCGACTGTTTAAAATGTTTGCCCGCAATGTGCCGGTCGGGTCCCTCTACCCGAATAGTCAGGTCAAGGGTTCACGACCCATTAACCTCCAAAATTTTTTATGTGCCCTTTCAACCAGTGGCCTGGGGCCACATGGTAGGCCACGTGGCACCCTCTGATAGGCTATCAAAAAACCTTATAAAAAATAATTTTTTTGCATAATATATTTTTTTTTACAAAAATTTTCATAAGGTCAAATTGAGTCAAAGGTCAATTTTTTGGAGGTTATTGGACGATTTCAAACCTCAATAAATTTCACATACGACCTCGGTTTTGAGAACCGTTCACGGCGCCGGAATCATAGTGATGAGACCTTTCCGGTCGTTCAAATTGCAACCATTCCTGAGCTCTTCAATTTTTGAGCAATTTTTAAACTTGGACATGATCTCCTAATCACCATGATAGACATTTCGTCAAACACATTGAGAACATGTAATATACAAGTCATGAATGCATATTTAAACATAGGGTTTTAATACTTACGTAAGAATCAGCAATAAGGTCTAATTCCCTCTCATAATAGCTACAATAACATCTATTAGGTCATGCATTCAATAACCATTCATGTACAAATCAAAACATGATAAGAGCCATAACTAGAATCTGTCATAAAACCATGTTTATAACCAACATATAACCAGAATAATAATAATGATAGAATAATCATTAATCCACATAATAACAAGTATAATTACTCATGAATTACAAGAGGAAAATATATTTTATTAACATATGCAAAAGCCAACCAATTCAGGGACTTCCATGTACCACTCGACCATAGATTGGGTTGAACCAAATATTTTTTTCAGCCAATCACCCTCATGTCATAGTCCAAGCATGAATTTGGGACCCACAACAAAAAAACTAGGGCTTCCTCATGCTTTACTGCATATATCGTTATTACCAGTTAGGGGATTTCTAGGCCCAAAACCCTCATCTATATAACCAGACTTTACCGAAATCCCTCCATTATGGGTCAAGGGATTCCTAGGCCAAACAATAAACATACACTACCATTCTTTACCACAATCCCACCAAAATTGGTCAAGGGATAACTTGGCCCTAACAAGCTTTGATTCCTATGGATTTATCGTGTATCCCTCCATTACCGGTCAAGGGATTTCTAGGCCCTTGGGAATTTTCCTGAGACCAACTCACCCAGTTCCAAAACCATCTGTGAATCCAAAGCTCAACCAAGTAACAGAACCCCATCACACCATGGTTATCCAAAAATGGAAAATCAAAGATGAAACCATTGTCACACCTATAAAAAACCATGCCAATGACTACAAGAGAACCAAATAAACACATGCATGCCAAACACTGTTACCGATGAAATAGGTAACCGCACTATTACCTACTTTTTTTTGGTAGCATAAAAAGCACTCGATTTTGAAAAGTGGTGATGCAGAATCACCCTTTTTTTTTGTGCACATTTTTGACACTCTAATATTTTTATTTATGAAGTATGAATATTTGTTTTAAAATGTTAGTGATTTTCATGCTAATTTTGAAACGTATTGATGCAGCATCAACTTTTTTTTTAGAGCGGTGATTTTCATGTTAATTTTGAAACGTATTGATGCAGCATCAACCTTTTTTTTAGAGTGGTAATTTTCATGTTGGTAATAAAACACAAAACTTAGATAAAAAATATATATATAAAAAAATTTAAAAAACCAATAAAAATGTAAAAAAAAAAAAAAAAAAATTAACTCATAAAACAAAAATATTTAAACAAAAAAAAAACAAAAATATTCAAATTATATCAAAAGAAATAATAAAATGAAAAAGAAACAGGGACTTAAAGAAAAAAAACAAAAATTAACCAAAAATTAAAAAAAAACATCAAAAACATTTTCTCTAAGCATAAAAACTACATTTAAAAAAAAAATAGAAAATTTAAAAATAATTTAAATTATAAAATTAAAATTTGGATAAAAAAAATAAAATACAAAAAAAAAAAAAAAAATTTAAAATTGAAAAAGAAAATTAAAATAAAAGAATTAAAATAAAAAAAAAACTATCATTAAAAAACAAAAAAAATGTAAAAAACCACGTGCAAATAATTAAAAAACAAATATCCATAAATTTACTGTTTTTTTTTTAATGAAACAATTTATAAACTTTAAAAATGAAAAAATAAATAAACTAAAAGATTAAAAAAAAAATTTTAATTTAAAAAAATAATTAATCTAAAATATTAAATTAAAAAAAAAAAAAAAAAACAAACAAACAAACAAACAAAATTAAAACAAATTAAATTTAAAATAAAAAATTTGAATTTAAAAAAAAAAATTTAAATTAAATTTTTTGAATTTAAATTTAAAAAATATAAAAAAATAAAAAGAATTTTTTGATCGTGGTGGCGCCGCCAATCGGCCTCCCACCCAGGTGGCAGCGGAGGCTAGCCGCTTGGCGGGCGAGGACGCTGCATGCAGCCCCCCGCCCACCCAGCGGCTGGCCTCCGCCGCCACCTAGGCGGGAGGGCGATTTCGGGAACCGCCCTCCCGCCGCCGGAGGGCGATTCCCGGAATCGACCTCCCGCCGTGGGAGGGCGATTCCTGGAATCAGCCTCCTGCCACCGAAGGGCGATTCCTTGAATCGGCCTCCCGCCTAGGTGGCGGCGGAGGTCGGTCGCTAGGCAGGCGGGGGGCTGCATGCAGTGTCCTCGGTCGCCAAGCGGTCGGCCTTCGCTGCCACCTGGGTGGGAGGCCGATTGGCGGCGCCACCAAAATAAAAAATTTCTTTTTTATTTTTTATTTTATTTTTTTTAAATTTTATTTTATTTTTTTAATTTCTTTTCTTTTTATTTTTATTTTTTAAATTCAAAAAATTTAAAATTATTTTTTTTAATTTAATTTTTATATTTGAAATTTATTTATTTATTTATTTTCTAAATTTTGTTAATAATTTTTATTAAATTTTGTATTTATTTTTTTATTTAATTGATTTTTTCTTTTTTTTTTTTAATTTTTTTTAAATTTTCTATTATTATTAAATTTTTTGTTTAGTTTTTTAATTTAATATTTTAAAATTTAATAAATTTTTTTTTTGTTTTTTATTTTTATTTTATTTTATTTGAATTTAATATTTTATTATTATTATTTTTTTAATTACATAAAATTTTTATATATTTTTTATTTCAATTAAAATTGTGTATTTAAAATTAGATTTTTTTTTTAATTAAACTTAATAATTTCAAATTAATTTGTTTTTTATTTAATATATATATATTTTTTAATTTATTTTTTCAATTTTTCATTTTTAATTGATTTTTAAAGTTTTTTAACTTTTTATTTTAACTATGTTTTTTTTTGTTTTCTTTATATTTAAAATTTATTTTTTATTTCAAAATTTATTTGTTTATTCATTTATTTATTAAAATTTAATATTTTTCTTTTTTAAATTTAATTCGTTATTTTAATATTAACCTTTTTTTTTTAAATTTAATAAAATCTAATATATATATATTTTTAATTTAAGTTCATATATATATATATAAATTTTTATAATTTAATTTTTTTTTTTTTTAAATTTTTTTTTTCATTTTTTTTTTTTAATTAATTTTTCATTTTTTTACTTTTAATTTAAATAATATATATATGTTTTTTAAATTTTATTTTAAAGTTTTAAATTTATTAAAATTTAATATATTTCTTTAAATTTAATTTTTTATTTTAAATTTATTTATTTATTTATAATTTAATAAACATTTTCTTTTTCTTTTTTAAATTTAATTTCTGTATTTTATTTTTTATAATTTCTTTCTTTTTTTAACTTGTTTTTTTTGTTTTGTTTTGTTTTTTTTTTTAATTTAATATTTTTATTTTGTTTTTATTTTTATTTTTTTATTTCTATATATTTTGAAATTTTAATCTTTAATTTTATTTTTTTTATTTTTTTTTCCTTAAATTTTAGGTTTTTTTTTAATCTTTGAATTAAAATTTTTATTTTGTTTTTTATTTTATTTTTTTATTCCTATATATTTTTAAATTTTAAGCTTTAAAATGTTTTTATTTTTTAAATTTATTTTTTTCTTAAATTTTAGGTTTTTTTTAATGTTTGAATTTTAAAAATTAAAAAATGTTATTTCTATTTTTTAAAATGTAAAAAATATGACACAATTTTTTTTTTGTTATTCCAGCATCAACTGGTTTTGTTTTATACAGTTAACCTTTTCAGTCACTTTTTTTTTAGCATATTTCCAAAATGTTAGGTAAGTACTCTTTAACGTAAAACAAGTGCTGAATAATTTTTTGTTTTGTGTTTTTTCATGTTTTTGTTCTTTAGTCAGAGTTCCTGCTGAGGTTGTGCTATCATTTATCAACAATGCTATACCAGCAGTGAATAATACATGCACTGATAAATAATCTCACACAAGTCATTGATCACTAATTTCCTCTGCTTGATCTTTCTTCCTTTTTCCTTTGTCTTACTTTCCTCCAACTGATAGTCAAGAATGCTTTAAGTGTGCAAGAGTATGAGAGAGATAACACAGAGAGAGCTCCAAACTAAAACTCACAAAATATTGTGAACTAATCCTCAAAATACTTTTTATCATTGAGGCCTCTATTTTCTTCAATTTCCTCCTCACATGTAGCTTGCTACCTTCCACCTTCCTTTTCTTCTATTTTCCTTTATTTTCATAAATAAAATGTCAATTAATGCCCATTTTCCTTTTCAAATCCTTTTCCAATTTCCCTTTACCCATAATTAACCAAATGAACAACCACTGGGATATTTTTCCTAACATTCAGCTTGGAATACATGTCGTGTGACCTTGGTCTTATTTTTCCTTTATTAACTTTATTACATGAACTTTTAACTCGGGGTTTTTACAAACCCATTCCCCTTAGGGGAACACCGTCCTCAGTGTTATATGATACCTACAACCATCAAATCCACTGAAAACAAAAACATGCCACCCATGGAGCTTTATAACTTAGCTCGATGCAGTATTTACAATGAACCACCTGCTAAAAAGAAAAAAAACATGAAAAAAATAACAATATGACAACCATATCGCTTATTGGAGATTTATAACATAACTCATTGTGGTTTCTACAATAACAACCATACATAAATATATACATATACCAAAACTCCTTTGCTTCAACTGGTAAACAATGAAGGATACATAGCCCACATCTGATCAACCATCTCTCATGTAGCTTGATCAAGCCCAAAGTGCTTCCACTACACTTTAACTTGCTTGATTGTTTGATTCCAGATCATGAGTTGATTTCGTTTCAAAATGCACTGAGGTTCTCACTAGAATTCGCCTTCTAGCTCCACTTGCAATATAGACCATCCAATCAAATTATCAACATCTTTCACATATATTTTAAGCAATGAAACATGGAAAATATCATGGAATTTCATTGTCAGAGGAAGTTCAATTTTGTAGGCCAATGATCCAATCCTCTCAAGGATCTCAAAAAATCCCACAATATCGAGGTGCCAGCTTCACACATGAACCAATCATCAAGGAGCTCTTCTTTGGATTGATGCACAAGTACACATGTTCCCAAACCTGAAACTCCTTAAATGTCATGGGTTGATATGCATAACTCTTTTGTCTATCCCAAGTTGCCTTTAAATTCTCCTTAGTAACTTACATTTCGTATTCCATCTCTTCCAACATGTCTGGTGCTATAAACACCTTGCTCACTAGATCACTCCAACTTATGGGATTATTACAACTCCACCCATAAAGTGCCTCAAACAGACTCATCCTCAATGAATCTTGCTACCCATTATTGTAAGAAAACTTTACCAGTGGTAGATACTCTTCCCACTTCTATTGTTGGTGCATAACATACATCCTCATTATTTCCTTTAGAATCATATTGAACCTCTTTGTCTACCCATCTGTCTATGGATGATAAGTTGTACTGAAGGCCAAATCTGTACCCAAACCTACAAATAACTATTTCCAAAACCTAGGAGTGAAATTAAAATCTTTGTATGACACAATCTTCTTCGGAATACCATGCAACCTCACTATCTCCCTGATGAAGACATGTGCTACCTCACTAGTTTAGTAAGTAAACTTAACCGCTATGAAGTGAGCTACCTTAGTCAACCTATCCACCAAAACCATAATGGAATCATAAAGTCTAGATTTCCTCGGAAAACCTGTGATGAATTCCATAGAAATGGCCTCCCATTTCCACTTTGGAATCAGGATCTATTGTAGTAAACCACCTGGATGCTTACACTATGCTTTTACCCATTGACAATCCAAACATCTAGCCACAAAATTTTCCACCTCTTTCTTCATATTCGACCAATAGTAGAACTTCTTCACAATTGTTAGATTATTTTGATATCCCAGATGACCTAAATATGGCTTAACATGAAATTCCCTCAAGATAAGCTTCTTGAGCTCGTTGTTTTCCAACATGTAGATCTTGTCCCTAAATATTACGAAACCATATTTTGTGAGATGATAGTCCGCATCTTGTTCACCTGTACCATGTTGATGTAACATGTGCCTAAGCTCTTTGTACCTATCATCTTACTGTATTTCTTGTATGATCTGATCTTGTAAATATGTCCCATATAAAATCATAGCTATTATATGATTTATGTGTATCCTTCTGCTAAGAGCATATACAGCCATGTTCTCCTTTCCCTTACTGTACTTTCTCTCGAAGTCAAAATCACTAAGCGTGGCCAACCACCTAGCTAGCCTAGAATTCAGATAATTAGGTTGGTCAAATAACTATCTCAACCCACTATTATCATTCATCAACACAAACCTCCTGCCAAGAAGATGGTGTCTCCACATATTCAATGCATGAATGATCTTTGCTAACTCAAAATCATGTGTAGCATAATTTTGCTCATGTTCATTCTATTTCCTTGGCTCGTAACATACTACATGTCCCTCCTGCGTAAAAAATTCACCAAGTCCTCTCTTAAAATAATTTGTACACACCACAAACTCTTTGTCTGAGTCTACAATCTTTAGAATTGGTGCGTTTTTAAGAAACTGCTTCAACTGCTCAAAACTATTTGCACATTCCTCTGTCCATTCAAATTTATTTCCTTTCCTCTATAATGATGTAATAGGATAGGAAATTTGTGAGAAGTTCTTGATGAACCTATTGTAGTAACCTACTAACCCCATGAAAGATCTGACCTCATCCACATTCCTAGGAGCTGCCCATTCCATGATAGCTCTTATCTTTTTTGTATCCATTGTTATGCCTTCCTTGGAAAAAAACTTTGTCCCAAGTAATGTACCTTTGTCTGAAATAAATTTCATTTACTAAGCTTGGCATATAACTAATGCTCTCTTATCAATATTAATATTGTTTCTAAGTTTTCGACATGCTCTTCCTCATTCTTAGAATATAGCAATATATCATCGATGAATACAATCACAAACTTGTCCAGATAAGGACGCAACACACTATTCATCAAACACATGAAAGTAGTTGTAGCATTATTAAAACCAAAAGGAACCACAACAAACTCACAATTCCTATACCTGGTCCGAAAAGCAGCATTGTAGATGTCCTCTTCTTTGATATGTACCTGATGATATGCTAATCTCAAATAAATCTTCAATAACATTGTTTCTCCCTTCAATTGATTAAACAAGTCATAAATCCTTGGCAATGGATAATTTCTCTTGATGGTTACCTTTTTCAAGTGCCTACAATAAATGCATAACCTAATATTACCATCCTTCTTCTTCACAAACAAAACTAGTGCACCCCAAGGCGACACACTTGTCCTAATGTGTCCCTTGTCAAGAATTTCCTTCAACTGCAACTTCAATTCCACTAACTTTGGAGTGCTCATCATATAAGGTTCTTTTGATGTTAGTGTTACTTCTGGTACCAATTCAATAGAAAATTCTACTTCCTTGTGAGGTGGAAACTCTGAAATATTTACTAGAAATACATCTCGAAACTATTGTAAAACTGGGTACCTTTTTAAGACTTTTGCATCCTCAACATCCTTACCTTTATCACTGGAAATATGAACTGCAAATAACACACACCCTTTCTTGAAATTGTGATTTTCCTGCATAACTGTAACCATTCTAAATGATGTATCCTTATTATTACCCTGCAATATTATTTGGTCTCCATTGTCATCCAAGCACTCATTAGCCTTCTCATATAAATACACCTTAGTCCCGTGAATATAAAACCAATCCATTCCCAAAATAATATTGTACAAACCCAATAGAAGTACATTAAAATGCATTGATGTAGGCATACCATTCAACTCAAATGCATAATATTTTACCCAACGATGAACTATTTTCTTAATATGTGTAGCCAAATGCATTGACCAATACTTTCCATGCACTTATTTTCTTGAACAACACTTATCCACCAGGTCAGGGTTAACATAACTATAATTAAATCCAATTTCAACCAAAGTATAAATAACTTGATCACAAATCTTACTATCCATCTCGATAATAGATGCCTAGTGATTCACCTTCCTATTTTCCAAAGCTGCATAGTTCTAAGGAATGCTCTGCCCAACATCCCCTACTGTTTGCACTTCATGTGCACTTTAGATATGAATATTACCACCCTGATATGACAAGCAATCCTTCTTGAGATGCTTCTTTCCACATAAACAACACTACGACTATGCCTTACCACCACCTCTATTATGTTGCTCTCTGGGTTATGACCCATGTCCCCTCTCAATTGCATTAAAATTCTTGTAAGGAACAACATTCTCTTTCTCACCTACATCCTGAGGCATTTTTCTTTTCAGTGGCCATTTACCTTTAGTATTATCATTCCCTTCCCAAACCTTCTTAGAATTTATATTATGCTTTGATTGCTCATACTAGTGCTTCAACTTCCCAATGACTTCTTCAAGTGGCGGAGGCTCATCATACTCAATCTGATCCTTAAATGGTAAAATTGATTACTGAAAAATATTTTAACCTTGGCCTTCTCATCCTTAATATATGATGCATACCTAAATAACTCCAAGAACTTAGTCGTATACTCCTCATCTGTCATCAATCCCATATTTAGCTCATAGGACTCTTAGCCTTACTGTCGTAGTACCCCTATGACAAGTAATTCTTCCTAAAGAGTATCTTGAATTCATGCCAACTCAACTCCTTTTTCCTGATGTCTTTGACAAGCTTCAAATCTTCCCACCAAATGTCTTCTTTCCATTTGAGGCTGAAAATAGTTATCTTGACCTTCATGTTATTTGTATAGTCATGCAGCTCAAATAAGTTCTTCGTCCCAAGTAACCATGCATATTCATCTTCTGGTTTCTTCACCTCTCCATCGAATGTAGGTGGCTTAGATTTCTTGAACTCATTTGGAAAATACCCCCTTACATTCCTCGTGTAGGGATTATAGCGATGATAACCAGGATACCTGGCTGAACCAAAACTAGAGTAGAAATGATCTCCACTGCCTCTCATATCTGGTGTGTCCAATAGCCTACCATCTCTAACCATGTCATCTCTATCCGACTTGTTCCCACCATGAGACCTACTACCATATGCCCCATTAGTCCTGTCCTTTGGTCCATAACTAATTTGTGGTTGTCCATGTCTCTGCAAGTCTAAAAAACTATAAAGGATAACTGCATTAACCTCTGCTTGCTTTTCTTGTGCCTTGGCAAGCCTTTTTTGTGACTAAATAATTTTGTCATTCTCCTCCTTGCAAATTTTGATCTCTGCCTTTAAACTCTTCAAAGTGTCTTCTATGTGAGGGGAGTACTCATCTCTTAGATGCTCATTTGATCTGTAAGGGGAGTCTCTTGAACTGTAATCCACCATTTTTCTTGTCATCTTTGATCTTCTTCTTCCTGAAAGCATACCATGTTAGATAACCGAATATAAACCAAATCACATGCACCTCAGTGAAGTTCAAGGGAGGTT
Source organism: Pinus albicaulis (assembly GCA_034641835.2). NCBI lineage: Eukaryota > Viridiplantae > Streptophyta > Pinopsida > Pinales > Pinaceae > Pinus > Pinus albicaulis. Next base: position 731,153,657 of record CM076573.1, on the reverse strand, counting down.
ATCTCGTCTACACCAATAATTCGATATTAGCATAACATATGTATATATGTAATGAAATAAATATACCAAACATATTAATATCAACAACCTATAAATGAAGACACAACTACAATAATGACCAATACCATGCATGCATGACAAACACATATACAAAAAACATGCATGCATGACAACCACATTCCTCCCATCCAGTCCAAGCATTGAACCATGCTTTGATACCAATCTGTAACACCCTCCTCCCACATTTACCCAAGTTCACCAGTCTATTGGGGTAAACATGTGACAAAGAGTTACTATGATATGACTCAATCTCCTAAGTGTAGTTAAGGAAGTGGAATTTACATACCAAAACTTTACTGACCTCTCTCAGGTGCTACAGGACCCCCAAGAGCTAAACCACCCTTCCAGGTGCCCAAACCTTGAGTTGAACTTCTTTTTCAGCAACCTGGACTCCCAGACACTGGAAAAACACTGTAGAAATTTGACTATAACCCTCCAGTTGCAGGGATGACCCCTCCTCCCAGAGGCTGTCATATTTTTCTCCTAGTTCGGTGCCTATGACCATGAGATCTGAGCCACTTTTTTAGTGCTAGTAACCATACCACCGCCCAAAACTTGATAAAAATTTCAAGAACAATGAATAACACCAGGAAAAAGCCATTAATATAAAACTTATATCAAAACTTGACCTAGCAAGGCCTAACCATGACCGACATTTCGTCAAACACGTCATTGAGAACATGTAATCTACAAGTCATGAATGCATATTTTGACATAGGGATCTAATACTTATCTGAGAATCATCAAGAAGGTATAATTTCCTCTCATAATAGCTACAATAGCATCTATTAGGTCATGCATTTAATAACCATTCATGTACAAATCAAAACATGAAAAGAATCATAAATAGAATCTGTCATAAAACCATGCTTATAACCAACATATAACAAGAATAATAAAAATGATAGAGCATCAATTAAATCCACATAATAAAAAGTATAATTACTCATGAAATACAAAAGGAAAATATCTCTTATTAACATATGAAAAATCCAACCAAGTTAGGTACTTCCATGTACCATCCAACCATATATTGGGTTGAACCAAATATTCTTTCAACCAATCACCCTAGTGCCATATTCCAAGCATGAATGTGGGACTCACAAAAAAAAACCAGGGCTTCCTAAGGATTTACCTCATATCTGCCATTATTGGTTAAGGTATTTCTAGGCCCGAAACCCTCATCTATACAACCAGGATTTACCACAATCCCACCATTTCCAGTCAAGGGATTCCTATGCCAAACAATAAACATACACTACCAAGCTTTACCGCAATCCCACCAAAACCGATCAAGGGATCATTAGGCCATAACAAAATTGGATGCCTATGTATTTATTCACCAATACCTTGAGGATTTTTCTTGTCTCCACCTTTAGGCTTTATTGCATATCATGCCATTATCGATCAAGGGATTTCTAGGCCCTTGGGAATTTTCCTGATACCACCTCACCCGGTTCCAAAAGCATCCAACAATCCAAAGCTCAACTAAGTAATAGAACCTCATCACACCATGACTATCTGGAAATGGCAAGGAAAATATGAAACCACTATGACACCCAAAAAAACCAATGCTAATGATAGCAAGAGAACCAAATATACACATGCATGTACCATGCATGCTAAAACTAGTAAGAAAATCATACATGCAACTTGATACATGCAAATAATCTCAATGTAGTTTCTTGATCCAACTCTTCCTTCTTTGATCTTTGCTTTCATTTCCTTTGCCTTCATTTCTCCAATTCTAGAGTGCTCTAAGAATGATCTAGTTGTGAAAGAGTATGAGAAAAAAATTAGAGAAATAGCTCCAAGCTAAAACTAACAAAAAACTGTGAACTGGTCCTCATAAGACTTTTTATCATTGAGGCATCTATTTTCTTCAATTTCCATTATTTTTCCTTCAATTTCCTCCTCACATGCAACCTATGACCTTTCACCTACCTTTTATCCTATTTTATTTTTTTTTCATAAATAAAATGCCAATTAATGCCCCTTTTCCTTTTCAAATCCTTTGCCAATGACTTTCCCAATTTCCCCTTATCCATAATTAACCAAATGACCAACCACTAGGAATTTTTTTCCCAACATTTAGCTTGTAATACGTGTCTCATTAAAACTTGGTCTTATTTTTCCTTTATTAACTTTTTTAAATGAGATTTTAACTCGAGGTTGTTACACATAATTATAAAACAATTCATATTTCTTCATAACAAGAAAATACATGACATCATATCACTTTCCCAGGAAACTCTTCATTCCACAAAGACAATGCCAAATGACAAGTGACTTTGGAAAGGAAAGAGACATTAATTGACATTTTATTTATGAAAATAAATAAAATCATAGAAAAGGAAGGTGAAAGGTCACGAGTTGCATGTGAGGAGGAAAATGAAGAAAAATGATGGGAAAATGAAGAAATTAGAATCCTCATTGATAAAAATGCTTCTGAGGATCAGTACATATCTTTTGTCATTACAAAATTTTGTCAGTTTAGTTTTGAACCTCTCTCTATTCTTTGTCACACATACTCTTGCACACATAGAGTATTCTTGGAGCACTCTAACATTCTATCAAGGAAAGAAAAGGAAGGAAAAAGAAGGTAAAGGAAAGTAAATATCAAGCAAGGAAGAGTTGGAACAAGTTGCTACAGTGGGGTTATTTTCAGGTATCGAGTTGCATGTATGATTTCCTTGCTAGTTTTGGCATGCATGGTACATTCATGTGTGTATTTGGTTCTCTTGTTGTTATTGGCATGGGTTTTTCTAGGTGTGACATTGGTTTTCAACCTTACCTTATCATTTCAAAATAGTCATGGTGTGATGGGGTTTCTCTTACTTGGTTGAGTTGGATTGTCGGATGGTTTCAAAACTGAGTGGGGTGGTCTCAGGAGGAAACACAAGACCTAGGAATCCCTTGACCAGAAATGGCAGGATACATGGTAAAGTCTGGTTGTGGATACCCTCGTTAGGCATAAGAATACCCTTACTGGTTATGGAAAGATGCACAGTAAATCCTATAGGTGTATACTCTAGTTAGGCCTAGGAATCCCTTGAACCGTTATAGCAGGATACATAGTAAAGCCTAGAGAGTGTGTATGGAAAAATTCCTCACAATTTAGGTGGAGAAATATGGAGGAATCCATGCTTGTATAGGCCAAGTGATCCCTCGACTGGTATGTGGTGGGATTGTGGTAAATCCTAGTAGTGTATGTTTCTTTTTTAGGCCTAGGAATCCCTTGGAAGGATTGTAGTAAATCCTAGTTGTATAGATGATTTCTTGGGTGTAGGAATCCCTGGTTGGTTTTGTTGTAAGTCCCACATTCATGCTTGCAATATGGAACAGGGGTGATTGGATGAAAGAAAGATTTGGTTTAACCCAATCTATGGTCGGGTGTGGGTGGTACATGGAAGTCTTGACCTGGTTTCATTTTGCATATGTTAATAAGAGCTATTTTCCTCTTGTGTATTATGTGTAGATGCACTTTTTATTATGTGATCTTAATGGTTGTCCTAAAATTGTTAATTTTTTGGCTATGTGTTGGTTATAAGCATGATTTATGACAGACTTGAGTTATGGCTCTCATGGCTCTCATCATGTTTTTCTTATTAAATGAAATGTTAATTAATGTATAACCTAATAGATGATAATGCAGCTATTATGAGAGGGCATCAGACCTTCTTGACGATTCTCAAATAAGTATGATACCCCTATGTTCACATGTTTATTTTATGACCTGTAGATTACATGTTCATGATGTGTTTGACATAATGTCTGTCATGGGTAGGCCTTGTCAGGTCAGTTCCTTGTTCAATTTTTACATTAGAGGCCTTGTCATCATGTTAATTATTATTTTTGGAAGTTTCATGAAGTTCTGGGCAGAGGTCTAAGTCCTAACCCTGAAAAAGTAGTTCAAAATCTGGGATCGGTGACTCAGAACTACTTGGAAAAGTATGCAGTCGCATGGATGCAGGCTTGTGCATGTGATTAAAAGGCTTTGGCTGCATGGGGAGCTTTACATCAATGCAACTTGGGCTCTAGATTAGTCAAACAACAAGTTGTCTCAAGGGTTGGACACCAGGAAGGGTTGGTTGGCTCCTAAAGGTTTCGTCACAGATGAGGAAGGTCAGATTGGTCTTTTATTGTTGTTTCCACTTTGTTAAGCAAGTAAATCCTCTCGACGGACAGAGACGATCCCTCTAGCCCTAGAGTGGGTCTAGAAACAAACAGACATGCTAGAGTGTTGATTCCTAATTACTGAATGAAAAGAGGACATGGTAGATCGACCTACCTGGAATCCAACGTTGTCGTCATGGCTGTAGTGGTGGTGGCCTCTCAATCCTACCTTGGCAAGTCACAATCCTTCAACAGTCATGCTCGGATACCTGCACATAGAGCAACAAACAAGAACAACATACGACATAATAATTTCATTCATAACTACTAGCCAGTCAAAGAGGGCTAAGAATATTGCATTAAACATCTAACATAATAAAAAATGGGAACCAAACAATAGTCATGTATATGTATTGATAGAAGGAAGAGTTACAACCAATGCTTTGACGTCGCAGTCTCCTCCAGTGGGGTTTAGCCGAAGCACGTCTCATATGCTCGTCAAGGAATTCGGACGGGATGAAGGCATGGACTCAAGCTCTCTCAACGTAATTCCTTCTTATTCTATCTCTTCAATAGTTCAGCTATGGTATGTTCAATTCTCCATGTTCAGCTAGCTTAGGCAAATAGAGATAGCTTCTTTTTATAGAGGCAAAGGAGGAGGTTAGGATCCCTAGAAAGGTGGGAGGGAGGCCTATCCTTTAAGGAGTTCCCATAAGAGGTGGAAACCATAAACTAAAGGAGGGAGTCTGTGGTTTATTCAGTTCAACCACTCCCAATGAATCATCCTTGAAGTTGTTGGAGTGGAATCTCTGCCTCTATTTTTTAAAAAAATTCCATAAACAGCTCGGTGTGGGTGGCTAACTGAGACAGAGCACCAGCTGGAACGGGGCCCAGTGTTAATCTTCCTCTTCGGCACGAGGGCATAACTGACTACTCGCGCCAAGGAAAAAACAAGGGTTTTTGAGTCTATGCTCAGGGAATTTTCAACAGAAGGAATATTACTCTCATGTAAAGGGATACAATGATGGTCTTTGCAAGGCATGAAACTTCTTATTGATCACAGAAATGACACTCCAATGGGCGAGATGGGGATTGTAGGGACAGTGAAAATATGTTGTGTAACAGATGCCCCCTAAAGAATGAGGTCCGAGGGAGAGGGAGGGGCGAAATGCTTTATGAGAACATGTTCGAACCAAACACCGCTGTTAGAAAACCTACAATTATGAGTACAACTGATATCTTTGATACATGAACATGTGGTATGGGAGCAACCATCCATAATAGAGTACATAAAAACTAAGATCCGAGGTATGGATGCAGCCATCCAGTAATAAGGATAAACAAATAGACTCAGGTATGGTCGCAACCATCCAATCAAAAGAGTCATGAAAAAAATCATGATAATCCACAAAAATCCGCAGCCTAGATTTTATCAGACAAAACCCAGGGTCTTGCACTCCATCTCGACCCGAACAAGTACAAATTCAAGAATGCGAATATATGAGCTGAAGTCAAACATGTAAGAAAATCACCTGATTACCAGCCAATGATGAAAGCTGTTAATAGGCACGAGAGAAACCACCAATAATGATAATGGCTCTCAAGGTACAACTGGTACAATCCATGGAATGTGAACAGTGATCTGGCATCGAACATCTGCAGAATCACTTGATTGAAGGCCAATGATGTGGACCTTGTGTCAAATACAAAAAACCTGCCATTAAGGCATGCAGGCTCCAAGGTACCAAAAGGGAGTCTCTAATTCAAATTCCTGGATAATGAGCTGAAGTCAATAGGAAGTCACCTGATCGAAGGTGGGCCGTAATGTTTCCCACATCATCGACACGAGACAGAGGAACATGATGATAGTGAATCAGGACCAATAGAGAATCGAAGGGAGGTTTAAAACTGCAGAGGAAAACTTCTCTTGAACATATCAGCAACACGGCACTGGATTTGGCAGTATTTGACATCAAAGGATCTGAGGTCATGATGACGTGGAAAAGAGAAAATGAGTGGTCAAAAAAGATTACCCAAACCCATGGAGGAAAAAGTGACGAAATGAGATGTCCCCAACCCGACACGAATGCAGACAAGTGCCATGTTCAAGAGCGAAATACTGCCAACATAACTAAAACTTGGTTCCATTTTCCCCCACCATTTCTGGTGAGTACCCCAATTATTTTTTAAAACAAGCTTTGAAGGGGATAGCATATGCTTGTGTTGTAAGTTTTTCCTTCGGACAAATCCAACCTAGTACATTTTACGAGCCCTATGAAGGAGGAACTCGAATAACGTCATGGTGACGAAGTCTGATGTCATCAGGTTTTAACGAGTCTGACAAAGGGAGAACTCGGCATCTTTTCATGTTTAGAGAGTTTGAAAAGAAGGAAGAAAAGAAAACTCCATCATGGCCCTTTTTGTAAATAATCTCTCAGATCCGAAAAGGTAGAAAACAATATCTGAAAGAACCTCCTAGTCATGATAGGCTAAGGTTTTCCTTTTTCATAAATAATCTATCCCAGCCCGAAAAAGGGGTAAACGTATACTGGGTAGATATCGCTTCGCAGCCATTTAATGAGTTTGAAACAACAAGAGTCTTGGCAATATTTTCAATTTTAAAGAGTCAGAAAGGAGCTGAAAGATGACTCCAGTAGTGACTTTTTCGTGTTTTTACTGAGTCTAGAAAAGTATAAAATTTAACTTGTTACTTCATCACTATGGCTTTAAAACCTATCGCTGCACAAGAGACACGTGTAAAACCCATTTCTCGAAAATAATATAATAAAATAATCAAAAAAATGTATTAAAACCTAATTAGGGTTTTTAAAAGTTATAAAATTCCAAAAATGGTAAAAATAATTACTTTTCACTTTTTACCTCTTGTGGAGCAATAGTTACCCATTTTATTGTGTGATCTTGCGGCGATGATAGCGAACGATCCAGTAGACCAATCTCAAATCTGTCAGTTCCAGGTGAGAGCTAGTATCTCTCTCTTCATTTTAAGTCATCTTTTACTACCTGCAACTTCCAATTTTGATTTATGGGGGAGGAAATGCAAATTTTAAGGCACGACGGTTGGCGCGGGTTTCGGACACAGACTCACGCCAATCGCACATTTTTCTGAACTAGGGCGCGCCCATTAGCAAGTTAAATACCCATTTTTTTACAAATCCAAGCTTGAAAAATGGCTAATACTATCCATATGAACATGTTTGCAGGTAGAAAGTGGAAAAATGGTAATCGAATGGAAAGAACGAGAACACAACGAAGAGGACAAGCTTGCCATGGAAAATGAGAGATGCATGGAAGCTCTTAGAGACTGTGGATGAAAGAAGTTCTTCTTGACACCGTGTCTCCGAGCTCAACCGGAGCTGCTATAGTATTTGATCAACATATGGAATGAGAATCAGGAAAAGTTCATCCTTCGAGATCAGGAACTTGAGATTGATGTTTCTGATGTCTACTTCATAACAGGATTATCTCAGAGGGGAGAAACATCGATCCTAACCGACACCTAGCCTTGCATGGAGAGCATGTCCATGGTGATTGACAGGGTATGTCCAGGGGCACGGAAGGGAACAGGAAGTGGGAAATTTGATATCCAGACTATCCCAGACTTGGCACTAAAAGTAGTGCTACATACCATCACATGAGCTACAGGATCGAAAGCACCGCACGAAGCAAAAAAGACACAGTTGCTTCTTGCTGTAGACTTCTTGACACCGACCATCTACAACTGGGCAGAGGCCGTGACAATAAACATGAAACTTCAGCTAACAAAATGCAAGAAGACCAAATTGAAACAATTTGGTTATGGGTCTATCCTAGAATCGTTCTTCTTGGAACGACTACCAATTTTTTAGGGTCAGGAGGTCATAGTCCCAACACCACCAGCGAGGGAACTACGGATGGCCCGATGGGCAGCTCTGATGCCAAGGGAAGGGGGTGGTCAATAGATGTCTTGGAGACAGGAGTTTTTTATTGGCTCCACTGACAGTTGATCATTGTGGAGGACTGACCCTTCTCTAGTACAGATTTTACTGGTGATCCAAACCTCCCACTCCCGGAGGGAGAGGATTGGGATGAAGATTTGGGTAAGAATAATTTTTAGTTTTCATGAGTGTTATGATTTTTTTTAATTATGTATGTTATGACATTAAATCCATGTATTTTCAGATGTCGGCCTAGAGAGACCCGTGGGCATGTCTCCGATAGCGAGGCGAATCCCTCGCGATTTCGACCCTCATGGAAAGGGAGGCGAGGAGGAGGATATTGTGCCCAACCTAGAGAGAATCACACTTGGAGTCTCGGACTATGCACGATTCGATGATGTTCCTCGTGCCTACCAGAGACATACCATAGGGGTGCCAAGCCACATTCACCTCTTACTGAGGCGACTCATACGGGCAGTGACATGCTACCATGAGCATCATGCCGATTAGACACCTAGGCTTTATATCTGCATATTTTGAGAGACATGGTGTCTCGGGATGTAACAAAAACACACATTTTTTGAATTTATGATGCACAATGATGCAAACATGCGATATATATATATATACATCTATTTTCCTACATGGATATTTTACATATAATGATGATTTTACAAATTACACAAACGTCTATCTAATACAATGTTAGCCACTGTATCAGTTAATGCATTCATTCATCTAGGAATATGTTGATATGTGATAAAATCAAAATGTCTTTCCAATAAATGAATACATAAATACAATCTCATAATGTATGGGTTTCTGACCGAATAATGACCATTGAGTTGCAGAACAACACGCTGTGAATCTATATTTACAAGAAATGTGCGTATGACGAGGTTGATTGCCTCGGTTAATAGTTCAAGGACAACACTATATTCAACGACATTAGTTATAGTCTATCCTAGACAAATACCTTGCAGTTCTATCAACTCACTAGCAGGATCATAGATTACCCAGGTTGCTGAAGACAAATTCCTAGTACTGCGGGAAGTACTATCTGCAAAACCGACATAAGGGGTAATAGACATCTGCACAAATAAGCAAGACCCAATAAGAAGGAAAATGCTCGCAAAGCACACCAAATCAAAATATGCAAAAAAATGAAAAAACACTTATGTACACAAATCATGCATGAATGACTCATGCATAATATTTTTTGAGATACAACCCATTTCTGGGTTGTTCTAGAGGGGATGACATTCGTAATCAATGAAATCATAGGCCCCATTATGCAACACACGTTTAATAATGTAAGGTCCATGCCACATGGGTTGAAATTTTCCTGCCCCCATCTTATCATGAGCTTGGTCATATAGGAGGACGAGATCTCCTTCAATGAAAGAATGAGGGGAAACTGATTGGTCAAAATGAGCTTTGACTCACTTTTTATGTGCTTCAATAACCAAAGAATCAAAGCGGCAGGTTTCATCCAACCTTTCTAAGTAAAGGAGACGCTCTTCTTCTGGCAAAGTGTTCGGCAGTAATTCAATAGCCAACTTGAGCGAAGGTATTTCACACTCAATTGGAAGAGTAGCTTCCAGACCATAAACCAACTAAAAATGGGTGAATCCAGTTGCACTCTTAACTGAGGTTCGGTATGCCCAAAGAGCTGAAAATAACATGAGATGCCAATTGGATTTATGGATCCCAATCCTACGTTGAAGCATGGTAACAAGAACTTTGTTCACGGCTTCAACCTGGCCATTGGCATGAGGATGGTATGGCGTTGAGCTATCGTGACACAGACCCAGCTTAGAATCCAACTCCGCCACCATGTAATGCCGAAAATGGGAAACATGATCGGTAACGATGGCTTGAGGGACACCAAACCTAGCAATGATGTGATTGAATATGAATTGAGCAGCTGTCTTACTGTCAGTGGCAAGTGTAGGCATTACTTCAGCCCATTTGGTGAAGTAGTCCACGGCTATGATAATATAAGCATGCCCCCCGGCCGAGTGAGGGTCACACGTCATAAAATCGATGCCCCATTTCGCAAAGGGACCAACGGTAATGACAAGATGAAGAGATATAGGCAGTGCACACATCTTGCATTGATAAAATCTGGCAATCATGACATTTACAAACCATGACAATGCAGTCTTTGAAGATAGAAGGCCAGAAATAACCAGCACGAAGGATCGTCTGTGCAGTGGCATAACTAGACGTGTGACTTCCATAGGCGCCACTGTGACAATCATATAAGGCTTTCTCAGCTTCCTCGAGATTCAAATATCGACAAAGGATGGAATCCACTCTGACACGATAGACTGTATCCCCGACCATATGATAAGGTTGCGATTGATGACGGATGCATCGGCGAGCATCCTTCGTCAACTCAGATCTGAAAATAGAATTTTGGAGATAAACAATGATATCACCATACCATGGATCAAGGGTGCTAATCAAGAAAAGCGTATCATCTGGAATGTATTTCTCAGAACGGGACGGAGGAGAGATTGAAGGGAGAGAACAAATCAAATCAGCAAAGACTAATGATTTCTTCGACTTGGCAGCAGTAAATTCCAAATCAAACTCTTGGAGGATGACAATCCACTTTGAGTATTTTCCCCCTAGCAATTTTCGAGACAATATATAGGTCATGGGGTTGCAATCAGAAATCGCAGTCACTGTACGCAAAAGAATATAATGACCAAAACGCTGAACTGCTTGAATCACAGCTAATGCTAACTTCTTGACATGTGCATAGCATGTGTTAGGATCGAGAAGGTTATGAGACAAGTAATAGATAACATGCTCGTTACCGTCATCATCGTCTTGTACTAGAACCATGGAAATCGTGCTGAAAGTGATGGCTAAATAAAGGGAAAAATCCCGATGATAGTTAGGATGACGCAATAGAGGAGCATTGAAAAGCAAAGTCTTCAGTGCCTCAATATACTTCTAAGAAATCTCATCCCAACAGAATGGGACGCCCTGATTTAATAATCATGTGTATCCTCTATCCACTTATGCATAGTTAGGTATAAAACGATGTATAAAATGAGCCTTACCTTGCAACTGATGTAATGAGGAGGGAGAGGGGAGATTGATAATAGCCTCAAACTTGAATGGATCCAGGAAAATTCCATCTTTAGACACAATAAACCCTAAGAGTCTACCAGAATCAACGTAGAAGATGCACTTGTACAGATTAAGCCAAATATTATAACGTCGACAATGAAGAAAGATCTGATGAAGATGGTTAGGATGGTCCATACGCTTAGCTGAATGAGCGGGAAGGTGATCCAGATAAGGTTGAACAATGTGACGAATATTGTGAAAATCATATGACACTTCTCGCTGAAATGTAGGCCCAACATTCTTTAAGCCAAAAGGGCTTCTTATATGCGAAAGTACCCCAAGGATAAATAAAGGCAATCTTATGTTGATCAATCGGGAGAATTTTAATCTGATTGTAACCAGAAAAATCGTCCATGAGGGAAAAAATATCACTCCTGGCACAGTCATCAATGATTTGATCGATAAAGGGAGTAATATAATTATCCTTGGGACAAGCTCGATTAATATCACAATAATCAATGCAGACGCGAATAGTTCCTTGTTTCTTATCTACAGGAATAATATTAGAGACCCATTCTGTCAAAGGAATCGGATAAATGAAACCAGCTCTGAGAAGCTTTTCAACTTCACCTTTAATGGCATCAAATTTTCTAGGGTGCATCGGACGAAGACGTTGGCGAACAGGCTTCGAGCTAGGGTAAGTAGGTATTTCATGCACCACTATACTAGGTTCAATGCCAGACATTTCTTTGTAGGAACATGAAAATACATCACAGAACTCGCGAAAAAGGCTATTATAAACTTGTACTTCATCGGAAGAACAAGTGACCCTGATATGGATGTTCTCAAAGATTCCTGGTTTAACGGAAATGTCAATAGGCATCTTTTGTGTAATATTACTCAAGTTACCTTCCATAAAGACATCATGTGTCTAAACATGCATTTGAAGTGGAGGAGAAGGAACCCGAGATGCAAAACACTCGAGACAAGTAGACATGGCCCCGAGGCCAGGCATGAATGAGGAACGATGATGACCATTGTCCCACCACAGATCCTTGAGAGACATGGTTTCCACGATGGCTTCATCGGAGGGAAACACTTCTTTCAAAGGATCAAGCGAATTTGAATTTCCAATCCAGCGGGATTGAGAATAAATGTCAAGAGACATGCTCAAAAGAGCACGATCAGAGGATGGAGCTTCCGAAGCCGCGATGAGTTCACAATAATCAATCTCAATCGGACTCAAAGGCATCGAATCTCCAAAGGAATCAATCCTTTCAGGTGAAGGAATAATCCATGGGTCATTAGACCGAGAGATCATATGGATTTGAACAGTGTTTGGTGGAGGAAGAGGAAAAATACCCATGAGGGCAGGATCTTTAAAAATACCCGGCCCTATGCTCTTGTAGGGAGTAGGAATCTAATCCACATACGAAACTTTGTTCTCGAAAGAAGAGGTGAAGAAGGACAATTGATCAATAGTAACAATCTTTCCTTTGTGTGGAAATTTCAGAACATGAAAGAGAGTGGACAAAACACATAACATGGCGTGAGTCCAACTCTGACCGAGGAGAATATTACAATTGAGTTTATAATAAACGACTTCTACCTCGACATTGACTGTCTTCCCTTTCAAAGTAATCGGTAAAATAGCGAGAACACCTAAAGGTTTTGATTCTCTTCCATCAAAGGCTTCAAGGGCATTTGGTGATGAATTCAGGGCTAGAGAACCAATAAATTTCCAGCACAAAGATGACATGAAATAGGTTGATGCACCTTCGTCCACAACTTCTCAATGGATGACGAGACCATTAATAACAACTTGAATAATGAGCACAATCTGATGTGGAAGTTGTGGAATGAAATTATCCAAATCGAAATTAAGAAGGCTAGTATCGGCAGGATCAATCCCGCCAATTACAGATAACAAATATCTTCGCTGAGATAGACAACTTTGAAGTACTTCTAACGCAGACATTGTGGATGGTGCCTGAGCCAAATCCTCAACAATATTGTAATGGTGAGTGGCACGGGCATTAGGATTATAAGAATACTTGTGGAGTACACCTTTGGATGGTGGCCGTACAACGGATTCAGCATTGGGCCTTTCAATTTCAAGAGGGCTAGTAACAGGTGGAGGAGGAGGACCATCAGTGATCTCCTTCCCTGTGGCCTGACGTGATCTAGTATAATCTTTCGACCAAGTAGCAATACAAACGACTGCAGAACTGTTCATCATGAACACTTGAGAGCCAAATGGGGTAGAGGATTGAGGTTGCTCTACCATCTGAGTCTGCTGAGATGGGAAGGGTTATTTTAGAACAACCGGAGTTCCCTGGGTGCCTTTGAGCAATCGGCTCACTTCGGATCATCTAGGACAGTCCTTGGTGAAGTGCTCATCATCACAAATCAAACAAGGGTACTTTGGCTTGCGTTGAGAACCATCGGCAACACAAGGTTTCTGAGAATCCTATTTCAAGGTATCAGCTTTGGTCTTACCTTTACCCTTATTTTTACCTTTAGAAGCATTATCCATAGGATTGGCTTGAACGGAATTAACTTCTATGGGTTTACCAGAATTCGAAGTGGACTGAGAAGAAACATTATTGGAAGAAGCAGACTTCGGCTTCCCAGAGTTGGAAGAAGCAGACTTCTAAGAAGTCTGAGACACGGAACCAATAATACCATCGATGAATGGAGTCACTGGTGGTTTAGAAGTTCCAGGTCGGGGAGCATCAGGCAAGATATCATATAATGCACCAGACTGAGAGTACACAAGATCAAGGTACTGGGCGTAAGCAATGGCTTGTTCCTCGGTTACACATGCCCCCATAGCTATGTCTTTTGCAATCTGATTGACAAAGGAGGTGGTGAACCAATGATTTAGAAGCTGATCAGGAATTTCAAATTTGATCATGCGACGACGACGTCGCCACTCATGAATATGATCTAAGATATGAGTAGCTCAGTCTTGTCTCAATGAAGTGAGGAGGTGCGTCTCGGTCTCATAGTGGACTGGTAACTAAAAATATGTAAGGAATGCCATGTCTAAAGAATTGATGTCTTGGAAGATGCCACGAGATAGCTCAATGTACCAATTTGCAGTGGCACCAGTAAGAGTTCTCTAGAAAAGACACAGTCGAATAGAATCGTCAACCCAAGAGTTAGAGGAACACCACAAATGGTAAGTCATAACATGCGCTTGGGGGTCTTTGCCAGACTTGCCCTCAAATTTAGGACAATCACCAGGAATCTTGGTCGGAACCGGAGGCCAATATGGGTTATGAAGAATGCGATTGTTTTTTAACTTTGACACATCAGGTAATTCCAACGTAGAAAGAAATGGTAATTGAGTGTTGAAATTCATTGGAGGTCTTTGATAAGGACCCGTGTGTACATTCCACCCAGTCCGAGCGGTATTCTGTCCCAATACATTCTGTCCCGAAGGATTTGGATCATAGGGGTTAGAAGTAGGATAATTCGGTTGATACTGGGGTTGTGGACCAGGATATTGAGTCGGAGTAGACCATTGAAGTCCCTGATGAGCAACGTATGGAGTCCGTTGCGGAATGTAAGAATGGCTTTGAAGTTGATGAAATATAGGTTGATTTTGAGGGTAAGAAACCTGAGGCGCACTATATACCAGTTGATATGAAACTTGAGGGTAATAAGCGCCTTGTGGTTGAGCAGGTGGACCCAGCTGAGCAGGTTGAGCAGGATGATGAGTGGGTAAACCTGACTGAATATAAGCGGGTAGAACTAGCTGCTGAAATGATGGAACCGACTTAGGAGCAAGTTGAATTGGTTGTTGAGCTGGTTGAACCGAGTACTAAGGGCAACTGAGTTTTCCTTGTGGGAAAGATTGGCCCGATGGTTGTGATGGACTAGGTTGTCCCTGATAACCAGGTTGACCTGGAGGAGGAGCATAGGGTTGTCCTTGTGGCACAAATTTTTGGCCATATGAAACATTTGGCGGTGGTTGTGGTGCCAAAGGTTGTCCCTGTAGCGGATAGTTTTGCCCCCTAGGAGCATAAGACGGTCTTGGTTGATTTGGAGGCTGACCAGACGAACTGTAGGGTTGACCATGTTGGACCAAAGGTTGACCTTGTGAAGGTAGGCCTTGTGGACTGTATGGTTGTCCCTGTGGACCAGAGGCAGGGCCCTGCTGAGCTAAATGTTATCCCAATGAGGGTTTTCCTTGCAAGCCAGAGGGTTGCACAGGTAAGGTGGGTCCAAGATGAGAAACGGTCTAATATGGATCATAAACAGCTTGATGAGGATCAATAGGAGGCAAATGAACAAGATTACCATACTCATCATAATGATGCAGGAAGGAATAAATGGGATTACCAACAACATCATAGTGATGGAATTAAGGATTACCAGGAGTTTGGAGCGGTTGAGAACCCTGAGAACTCTGCTGCTGAACATCCAACAGATACTCTTCAAAATTAAGGCCGTCAAGAATCACAGGAGTAGTAGAAACTGTACTAGAAGCAGGTGGGGCCTCCGCGGCACTAGATTGTGATCTACTAGGATTGGGATTAACAGGCCACGTAGGATTGAGAAAAATAGACCTACGAGTGTGAAAATATCTTGACAACTGAGTGGTAACAACTGGTGTGGATGAATCCACACAAACAGTCGATTGAACTGGAATAGATGTAACAGTAACCGACGAACCAAGTGTCGAAGGTGATAGTCCTAATGAATGGAGGACCGAACTCTAAGGAGGAGTTAATGTACTGGATTGCGCTATGGAGGAAACACCAAACATAATTTGACTCAAGGACCTATATCCAAGTGGAAGTGACTCTGATGGTGGAGAAGACTAAGTAGAAACATGAGGGACATCTTCCAGAAAAAGCTGATATTCTCCTGTAGAAACAGGCATTCCTTCACTACCAACAGGACTGGATGAATCCATGTCTGACTCCGCCATAAGATATTTGAAAAGACTACGGGGACTAGGAGGCACAATAGTAGCAAAAAATGGTGAGGCCAACGTAAGAGGAGGAAAATCTCCTTCTTCCCCAAAACCAGACCAAGCACTAGAAGGAGGCCAATTGAATTCAACTGGTTCTTCAAGAGGAGATCGAGTAGCAAGAGGCAGGACAGACAGGAGAATAGGCTACGAAAAGAGAGATAACTTCTGTTTATAGAGGAAAAGGAGGAGGTTAGGATCCCTACAAAGGTGGGAGGGAGGCCTACCCTTTAGGGAGTTCCCATAAGAGGTGGAAACCATAAAATAAACGAGGGCGTCCGTGGTTTATTCAGTTCAACCACTCCCAATGACTCATCCTTGAAGTTTTTGGAGTGGAATATCCGCCTCTTTTTTTAAAAAACATTCCATAAACAGCTTGATGCGGGTGGCTAACTGAGACAGAGCGCCAGCTGGCACGAGGCCCAATGTTAATCTTCCTCTTCGACCCCAGGTCATAACTAACTACTTGCGCCAAGGCAAAAACAAGGGTTTTTGAGTCTCTGCTCAGGGAATTGTCAACAGAATGAATATTACTCTCATGTAAAGGGATACAATGATGGTCTTTGCAAGGAATGAAACTGTTTATTGATCATGGAAATGACCCTTCAATGGGAGAGATGGGGATTGCAGGGACAGTGACAAAATTTTGTGTAACACACTTATTTAACTGTACTTAGGGAGTTGAATCATATCATAGTAACTATTTTTCACATGTTTACCCTAGTGGATCGGTTAGCTTTGGTAAATGTGGAAGGAGGGTGTTAAAGGGTGGTATCAGAGCATTATTCAACTCTTGGATTGGATGGGCGGAATTTTTTTGTCATGCATGCATGTAGGTTGGATATGTGATTTTATATATGCATGGTTATGGCCATTTTTATCATAGTTTCATCATGTTGAAGCTAATGATGTTGATGTTGGGATGTGTTTGTCATGAATGCATGTCGGTTGTATATGCATTTGTTACGTATGTCAGTAGATATGTGTCGTTATGTATGCATTTTCATAGTTATCTTTATTCATGCATGGTAGGTCAGAAATGCATCATGATGGTCATTATGTATTTTATGTCATCATGATTTTGTTGGTATGTTATGATGCTAATGTGTTGGCTAAGATATAGTAGGAGTAGAAAATCATTAGAGCGAGGTTGCAGCACTAGACTTCGGGCTAAGAGAAAATCGTCATACAAGTTTTTACATGGGGCATGCATGTATGTTGGTTGATGGTTTTTATATGCATGTTTGTCATTCTATTGTTGTTGTGGTTACATACATGATAGATTCTATTTATTCAGTGTGGTCATATACACGTGTGCTAGATAGTCATGCATGGTAGTAACTTGTTGTTATATGCATTGTGGTCATATGCATGATGATTATGGTCATTTTATTTAATATCTTGATGTTATATGTATCATGCTAAAATGGATTGACCTGTGCATATGGTTATGGTTATGCTATTCAGGTATGAGTTGATATATTTGTGATATTGTGTTGTACTAATCTAGACTGACTTGTGCAGATGTGATAGCCTCCCTTGAGATACATTGAGGTATGAGATTGATCGTCATCTATTTGGTTTATCAACATGGTATGTTTATAGGTTGTTTGAATGTTTAAATAATTGCATGTTAGGAGCATGTGTCTATAAAATTGCATGAATAAATGATATTGTTTTAGGATGACCATGCTAACATAATATGTGTTGAGACAACTCATATGTACTTGAGTGTAAGTAGGTGATAGTTGGAGCAATATGTCTAATGATTTTTAGTTGATTATGACATGGTTGTTAGTCTTGGTAAATGTTGATTTAAAAATAATAAACACAATGTCTTGATCTTTGGAATGTGTGACTTACATGTGTGAAAATTTGCAGGGAAACATGTTTGGTATTAGCATGAAAAGGTAATAGTTGATTTGTTTATATAAATAACAACTAGGTAATGTGATAGTAGATAATAAGACTCAATTGCAGCAACGTAAAAGGTGAAAGAAAGGAATTGGTTGGGAATTCCTATGACTATGTTTGGAAACCACAATTCCAAACGAATGAATCATTTGAATACAAGGAGTCTTCTTAACCTTGATTTTTTCTGACATTATGTGGACATGCGTTATATTCATGAATATGTATTTGGTAGGTATAACAGTTGGTTTTCAGTTTTGGTTGGATTCATCAAGGGAAATGGAGTCCCTTGAGAGATGGCATGGATGTGTTCAGTTATAGGGCAGTGTGCTCGGTACAACAAGGTAAGGTAACCAATATATTATGTTTATTTATGCACTAACAATTATGTGTTTATGGCGGTATGATGCAGGGGATTGCATGGAAAAGGAGACTACCATGAAATCTTGAAGAAGGCTCGGGTTCAGCTTTCCTTGGGAACTATGGGGATTGGGTCATCATGTTTGTTGAGAGTCTTGTGCTTTTGGAGCTTTGTGAATTATTTGTGCTTGATTTGCAGTGTTTTTTATGTCTATTTCATGGCCATGCCACTATGTTGTGGTGTCATATTGCTATTGATTTCCATGGTTTTATTCTTTTTTTCTCTTGTTATGTACATGTTTTTTATGCAATGTTATGTATAGATGGTGTTGCGTACTTGTTTTTTATGCATTTTTGTGTAAATATGGTGCTATGCACATGTTGGATATGCATTTTTGTGTACATATGGTGTTGTGTGCATGTTGGATATGCGGTGTTGTTTACATATGGCATGGTGTACATGTTGTACATGTGATGCTGTGTGTATGAGTGTGCATGTGGTGTCATCTACATGTTTGTACATGGGTTGTTGTGTGCATGTCGTGTTGTGTACATGTTAGGCATGCCGTGTTGTGTACATGTCATACATGTGGTGTTGTGTACATGAGTTGATTTGTACACATTATGCTGGTGGTGTTGTGTACACATTGTGCAACTAGTGTTATGTACATGTGGTGTTGGTGGTGTTGTGTACACGTGATACTATATACATGTTGTACATGTGGTATTGTGTGCATGTCGTACATGTTGTGTTGTGCACATGTGGTATTGTGTGCATGATATACATGTTTTTTTTTGTACGTGGGGTACTAGGTATTCATTGCGTAGTTGTAGTATCATGAAAAGTGTATTCGTTGTGTTGTACTCTGTGTGTGTTTATGTATTGTGTTGTACACAAGGTGTAGGTGTATGTGTTGTATATCAGGTGTAAGTGCATGTATTTTATGGTGTTGTATGTTGTGTGTGGTTTTGTGTGTGATGTGCACAATATGTATGTTTATGTGGTTGAAGAGAAGGCACTGGGTGTTTTTCGGGTGTGGAAACCAATCTGGTGTGCATACGGAAAGGAAAACGAATAAAGGTAGAAGCTAAGGATCAATTAAAGGATAAGTGTCATTATTTTATTTCAATTTTAATTATGCATGTGATCTATGATTCTTGTTTACGATGGTTACATGTGATCTATGATTTAGATTATGATGGTTGCGTTTTGAGCTAACTCGATGTGATATGTTTATACATGATGATTTGATAAAAAACCTAGTTTGACTTGTTCTAACAAGAAGTGAAAAAAAATGAAAGTGTACCTTATTGGTGGGACGCTGATCACGTATGATGTGAGATTATTTAAATTTAATTTGAATTTATTGGCAGTTATGTGCTTGTTGTGGGAGAGAATGAAAATGTGTGGTTGGGTGGTTGAAACCGACTACAAGAATGAATATCAGCAACGAAAGGAATTGAAACAGGCAGTAGTATGCTAGTAAAAAACTTCAAGAGTAGGGTCATTGTGGGACACTGGTTCCCAATAGTGTCCATTGGTTTCCATGGGCATGTTATGATCGGTATGATGGTTTTGAGGTAGGTATATGCCTTGGTTTTTGGACCTTTTGATGCGAAGAATCCTTGCCAAGGGATGGATCTCCCGGGAAAGGGGATGTCAAGGAACTTGGAAGGTGAGTGACTACACGGAATGGGGTGGCTATATTTCCTAAGGGATTTTGTAACAGAGAAGGGAAAGTCATAAATGTATTTGTTTTGGTCATTAGCATTTCCAGATGGAATCAGATGCATATTGGGAGTGTGCCCTAGAACAATGAGTCAGTCACTTGTTCACTGAGAGGATAAGTGGTGTAGGATCATAGTGATGGATATTGGATTCTTGTTTGACTTTGGCAGTGGATTCTGGACTTCCTAGGAAGGAGGTGAATCCTGGTACTAATTTTGAGGGTGGAGGTGTGAGATTTTGGATTCCCTTGTTGCTGATACATGCATTGTATCCCTTTATTTGTTGGTTGACCATGTAGATTTTAACCTTGTACAAAAATTATCTGCAAACAAACTCTTAAAATAGAAAATAAACAATAGCGAGAGCATAAAACATAAAACAAATATACAGAGACATTTTCCCCTGGATCCCAAAATTGGGACTACTAGCTTGATTTTTCATTATATCCCTTTCAATTTTACAACACATATATATACATGAGGAAGAATTCATAAACCCCCATCTATTAACCCTGGATTAGAACATAACCATAGTTCCCTTGACCGGATCTACAAAATACCGAGGGAAAAAGACCATCATGCCCAAAACCATGTGCAAACCCATGCACAAAACCATAGGCAAATCCGGCCACCTAATATAGGGTCCAAAAAAAAAAATTGGGGTGCTACCCCGAACCCTATCAGGTGCAAGCGTAGGGGGATTGGTCTCCCCCCTCTTACCCCCTGCTTCCACCCTGAAGCTATTCGTGGAAAGAATATAACACATAGCCAACAAACCAAATGTGCATATGTGTATTTTTATATTATTGTATCGAGCTAGATTTATAAAGCTCCATAAACAATATGATTATTTTTTGGTTGAAGAAAAAGTGTATGAGTATATATGTGGTTGTTATTATAAATACCATAATGAGCTATATTATAAAGCTCCAGTAAATGGTATGATTGTCATGTTTTCAACAAGATGTCATTGTAAATATTGCAACGAGTTGTGTTATAAAGCTCCATGGGAAATATGTTTTGGTTTTTAGCGGTTTTGTCGGTGGTAGGTGTCATTGAACATAGAGGACGGTGTTCCCCCAAGGGGGAGGGTTCTGTAACAAACTTGAGTTAACACTTCATGTAATAAATTTTACAAAGGTAAAATAATAACCAAGGTCATGGGACATGTATTCCAAGATGAATGTTGGGAAAAACATCCTAGCGGGTGTTGATTTGGTTTATTATGGCAAATTAAAATGGAAAAGGCAATGGAAAAGGCTTTGGAAAGGAAAGATATATTAATTGAAATTTTATTTATGAAAAATAAAGGAAATTAGGAGAAAAGGAAGGTGAAAGGTCATGGGTTTCATGTGAGGAGGAAAATGAAGAAAAATAATGGAAAAAAGAAGAAATTAGAGACCTCATTGATAAAAAGGATTTTGAGGATCAATAAATATCTTTTGCTAGTTCAGTTTTGGAGCTCCCTCTATTCTCTCTCTCAAATACTCTTGCACACTTAGAGAATTCTTGGAGCACTCTAGCATTGTATCAAGGAAAGAAAAGGAAGGAAAAAGAAGGCAAAGGAAAACAAATATCAAGCAAGGAAGAGTTGGATCAAGTTGTTATAATGGGGTCACTTTTAGGCATCGAGTTGCATGTATGATTTCCTTTCTATTTTTGGCATGCATGGTACATTCATATGTGTATTTGGTTCTCTTGTTATTATTGGCATGGGTTTTTCTAGGTGTGACAGTGGTTTTTAGCCTTTCCTTGCCATTTCTAGATAGCCATGGTGTGATGGGGTTTCTCTTATAGTTTATCTTAATGGTTGTCATATCATTGTTAAGTTGTTGGCTATATGCTGGTTATAAGCATGATTTATGATAAACTTGAGTTATGGCTCTCATAATTTTTTATTTAGTAAATGAAATGTTAATAAATGTATGACCTAATAGATGATAATGTAACTATTATGAGAGGGCATCATACCTTCTTGAAGATTCTCAGATAATTATGATACCCCTATGCTTAGATCTGTATTTTATGACCTGTAGATTACATGTTCATGATGTTTTTTACAAAATGTCTGGCATGGTTAGGCCTTGTCAGGTCAGATCCTTATTCAAGTTTTTCATTAGAGGTCTTTTCATCATGTTAATTATCATTTCTGGAAGTTTCATGAAGTTTTGGGAAAAGTTTTGAGTCATGTCCTTGAAAAATTAGCTAAGAATCCAGGGTCGATGTCACAGAACTACCTAGAAAAGTCTACAGTTGCATGGATTCAGGCTTGTGCATGCAACTGAAGGGATTTAGTCGCATGGAGGGCTTGTCGTCAGTGCGACTAGGGCTTTAGATCAGTCAAACAACAAGCTGTCTCAAGGATTGGATACCTGGAAGGGTTGGTTGGCTCCTGAAGGTTTTGTAGCATCTGAGTAAGGTCAGACTGGTCTTGTCTTGTCAGTTCCACTTCCTCAATTGTACTTGGGGAGTTGAACCATATCATAGTAACTCTTTGTCACATGTTTACCCCGGTGGACCAGTTAGCTTGAGTTAATGTGGGAGGAAGGTGTTACATTTTTAATAATATTTATCACATTATATTAGTAAAATTTAAAAAGATTTAATAATAACATTAATATTGAGGTTTATTAGCAAGGTTCGATAAGGTTTTATTAATAAGATATGATATTTAATAAGGTTTCATAATAAGATTTATTAATTTTTATATTTAATAAAATCTAAGGTCTATTTAATATTTAATTTTAAAAATATTATTAAAAATTTAAATGTTATTTTATTGTTATTATTATTAAAATTTAGTAAGAATATTAATACTAAGACTTATGAATAAGGTTTAAATTTATATTTTCTATGTTTTAAAGTCTATTTAATATTTATTTTTTAATACAATTTTTATCATTTTTATCAATAATGTAACCATATTCAATTATGGTTTAATAAAATAATTCAACCATGGTCAACCATGGTTAATGTGGTTATCCATGGTTAACATGGTCATCCATATTCATTTATAGTTAAACATTGACAACCATGGTCAACAATGTTCATCCATAATCAAACACAATTAACCATAGACAACCATATTTGAAAATTGGCATCGCAATATGATAAATAAATATCAACATCATAGTGTATCAAAAAAATATCAATGTCGCATTCTAATGAACAAAAATTGGCATCATTGGCATCATAATGTGAAGAACAAAAATTAACGTTGCATGTGATGATCAAAAAATTTGCATCGCAATATGACAAACATTAATCAATATTGTAATGTGATTAACAAAAAATCAATATTATAATGGGATAAAAAAAAATCAAAGCATGGTTGATCATGGTTGACTAAGGTTTACCATAGTTAGCCATAGTCATCCATATCAATCTTAGCCAAACATAGGCAATCATAGTCAACCATGGTCCACCTTAGTTAACCATGAGCAACCTTGGTCATCTTCAATCAACCATAGCCATCATTTAGTTAACCATCGTCATCATTATCAACCTCAATCAAACATGAGCAAGCATGGTCATCTTCGGTCAACCATGGTAACCATAGTCAACCATTGTCAACCATAGACAATTTGGTCAACCATAATTAGCTATAGTCACCAAATTTTACTATGGTCAACATGGTTAACCATAGTTGACTATGGTCACCACGCAACCATGGTAATCCATGGCCAACCATCAACTTTAATTAGCCATGGTCAACCATAGTCAATGATGGTTAATGATGATCAACCATGACCAACCATGGTTATCTCTGGTTGACCATAGTTATCCTTGGAAAACCATGGTTAGCCTATGCTCAACATGGTGAACCATGGTCTACCATGGTTATAATGGTCAGACATGCTCAACCAGGGTCACCATGGTCAACTGTAGTCATCCATTGTCAACATAGACAACCATAATGTATGATAAAAATTTCTAGTCAACCATTGTTAAATTGGTCAAACCATGTTCACGGATAGTCAAAACTGTCAATCATGGTTGACATACCCAACCATAGTCAATCATGATCAAAATTGAACAACCATGGTCAACCATAGTGAACAATGTTTAGTTTTGGACAACCTTGGTCATCCATAGTCAATTATATATTGACCATAATAAAATCTCCTTAACCATGACTTTAACATATTTAGCCATAATCAATCATAGTAAACCATGGTCTACTAATGTCGTCTTTCAATGAGTAGATTGACAACATTTTCCATATCTTATTGGTCAATCAACATATAAAAATGATGTCAATAACTAGTAACACTAAAAATAAAAAAATGAATAAAAATAACGACAAATTTAAATAATATGATGGCCATTTTTTCCCAATTAAAATTTTGTCAATTAATTTTTTTTAGCATATTAAAATTTTCTCAATCAAATTTTTTTAACATCTAATTTAAATCTAAAATCAAAATCAGGAAATATTACCCAAGTTAGGCATACTAATCTTTTCTTATCCCTCCTAATAAAATATCTAAAAGTTGTTCACACATAAAGTATCCAAATAAAATTACTGAAGTTTTTGAAAAATAAAGTAGCCCCAGACCTACTTTGACCTACTTTAAGAAAAGAAAATTGTGTGGGTCAAACACATTTAAATTTATATTTATAATCAACATTTAATTGGTAAAAATTTCTACAAAGTCTAGAATGAATATATGCAAATTCTGAATTTTGTAGTTCCAAGTTCCTTCTAAAGTAACCTGCTAGTTAATTTAGGAAGCTACAGTTGGCTATCATTATTTTTTCTATTAAAATAAATAACATAGACAGAGGTCTGGAAAAACAACCCTTTTTCTTTTTCTTTTTTAAACTTTTGTAGATTACATTTTCAACATGTCCAATATATCACCCCAATCGAGAGGGAGAATTGAACTAGTGACTTCGCATCAAGGAGTGCCTTACCATAGCATTGATCACCATCTATTCTTAGCAGAGCATGAAACATGAGAAACCCATTTAAATGAATAAACGAATAGATTATGAAAAATAAAAAAGTCTAACACCACTGCAATTGCAATTTAGAGAAAGCCAGGCTGATAGAGTCGCCTCCATGTCGGCTTCAACAAGAGAATGGAGCCTGGAGATTTTCTAGAAGGGTTGGAATTTGGATTCTTATTTACCCATCATATAGTTTTTTTTGGATGTTTTAGGTCTTTATTCTTTCCTTCAAGAAACATCATATTAAATTTTTTCCTTTCAAGAGTAATGTTTTGATAATAAATTAACACTTAACCAATAAATGTTTTATTAAAAAATTGTCCTTCAATAACACAATTATGTTAAAAATTTTCACATATTTATCATTAGAAAAAAACAAAATGACCAGAACACACAAATGACTCATTGAATTATGAATCTTGGTTTGAAATTGTATGAAACCCTCACAATAAAATCTCCATAACTCTGAATTCAAATTTCCTTGACCCCAGCATGCCATATCATTTGTATATATGAGATATGACTGAGGAGATCTTATGGGGCATATAAGATGACCAAAAAGTAAAATTATAAGATGGGTTATCCTCTGCGTCCTCTCCACAATCATAATCACATGGAATCAATGTAGGGGTCTATGGTGGATAGTTTGTAGTCAAGCAAGTACAATGAATTAAAAGTGTTTTAATATTTCATAAGTGGTGGTAAATGTTGTTCTTCATGAGCCAAATTTTTTGAGCTTTTAAGTGATATGTTGGGACACTCGAAATCTAGTGCACACTATAGTTGAAGTGACACTTTCATTGTTACATAGGATATATTTATAAGTGAGTGGTAGTCAGTGACAATGTGATAGGCCCCCTGCCCAAACAATCCAATAAGGGTGGGTATCCAATACATTTAGGGGGAGCAAGTGGCAACAAGCAAGATTGTGGTCCAAATTCATTATGACAAGGAAGAATTTTTGTGTGTTTGGATAAGTAGGTTCACTTATGCACTATCACACTCATGGATTGATTGTTTGTTTCACTCAAGTGGGATTTTTAATGATGTTTGCATAAGAGATATATGTATATTCATAACTATTTGGACTTGGATTCTAATCCAACTTACTTGGATCAAATGAATGAATTATGATTTTCAGATGTAAAACTCAGAGTATCCACAGTCGTCATTTTTAGTCTGTGTTTCGAGTCTAAATCAAGACTTGTCTTCACGACAACCTGCAAAGAAGAGAAAAGATCCGGTTCAATAAATAGTGGAAAGAGGGAGATGAAAAAGGGCCGACCAATTTTTAAATTTTTTATTAAATTACTTAACTATTTATTATAGTTTTTTCAAAAAAAATAATCTATTTTCTATCTAGTTCAATAATGACCCCTTTAAAATTATTACTATTATTGTTTAATTAATTGTCTAATGGATATCCTATCTAATTTAGATATAATGAAATTAATTTAATGGAAACTTTTATTATATTTGTTAATCCTAATTTTTATAGAAATAAATAATTTTAAGATGGTAAATATAGCATAATGGATAAATATAAAATATTTTTTATTTTATTGTAATTCTAAGGATTAATTTATTATTTATTTCATTAAAATTAATTTCTTTTTATAATATTTGTATTAATTATAAATGTAAGAGTTACCAATAAATGGTCATCATAATGATTTATTGAATGGCATTCCTTCCCAGGAGCATGAAATATGTCATCTTTTTTCCCCTTGTCTCGAAGGTGAATTAGTGAATGTCTAGATGACACCTATGGGAATTCAATCATACTAGATCGAGCACCTAATGAGATCTCATAATGAAGAAAATGTTTCAAACCAAGCCAAATTTGTTGTGTTGTGGGCATATCTATAGCTATTTCATATAGGTATGACATTATTTAATAAAAAAACTTTGTAGACCAGATGTGAGCACTTATTTTTGTGGACATATATTTAAGGATACTAGGTAATAGCGTTTTTTGAATGGTGTTAGATCCAATTTCCATGGTTGCATGTTTTTATGCTATAGTTTCTTTTGCACAAATTGGGTATTTTTATTCCTACTTGAATAAAAATATGTTTTTCCTTCTTTATGTGTGCACATTTGAATTCATTAGGGAGCTTCCTTCAATTGGCATGGTCCACTCACATGCACCTCAAGTTGCATCAACAAGAAAGAAAATCAATCAAAGGTGAAAAGGGGCCTAAATAGATTTTCCCATTGAAAATTGAAATCTTGCATTATTAATGGCACAAAATCAAATAGAGAAAGACTAAGAATGTGAAGCTGAAGAGTACAAATACACAAAATATTTATCTACAAGTTTAAAGTTTCTACTTGTAACCATTCCTAAAACATAAAAAGAGCCATGGCCATTTCTAGATGGTTTTGTCAAAAAAATTGCCATGGTAAGATATCTACATTATAATAGAATTTACAATTGAATTATTCAACATCATTTATACTTTTAGTTAGTATAAAACATTATACAAATCATAATTTAGTAAAAGAGAATGAAAAATAAAAAAGCAATTTTTTTGCACGAAATTAATTAAAATTTAAGTTGGTGATTATATTAAGTCATAGATTAATTATAAACTAGTTGGTAATATTGATTAGAAAATTTGCATTAACATTTATTAACCTACAAAAAATAATTTATATTATTATCCCTTTATGTGCTAAACCACCTCTAAGATAAGAATTATCATAGTATAAATGTCTAAGATAAGAATTATCATAGTATAAATGTCAATGGTAAAGAATCAAATAACCAACTCCACAAAGTTTAAATGTTCAATAAAAAAACATAATTCACATTACTTTATCAATTCCCATTACAAAACTAAAACTAAAAAAATCAAAGATAATTACAAAACTAAAATTGAAATTGAAATATAAATACATCTTAGAATTTGAAATAATTGTAAATGTTTTGACCGGCATCATGATACCACCTGAAAGCTTTGGAGAAACCCTTTTTCAATAAATTCAACTAAATTATTAAAACCATGTGAATAATAATATGTGGTTTTAACAGACAAGTCAATTATTTTGCAGAAAGAAAATGACTATGTCAATTCAACCAAGTTATGAAAACCATGTGAATAATAATATATGGTTTTAATAGACAACTCAAATAAATCATTTGAATGACAAGAAAATAATATAAATATACATATTATTAACCTGGGAAAATACTATAAATACTATTAACTTTTCTTCACCTGATGCAACCTTCTAATTGAAATTTTAAATTACACTAATTAAACCATGCACCATTTGGCAAGTATGCAAACGTAACTTTGAAGTATTTGGTGGTGTACAAAGTTTGGGACTGAAAATGGCATGATATCTATTAATTGAATAATATGTTTCTGAGTGTTGTTTACACTCCATAAAATGTAAACGAAATGATTTATATGGAAATTGATAATAATGTTGGCTCTTCGTAAAGTCTCTTCATAAAGTTTAAGTGAAAACTAATCTATTTATATGGAGTTTATTCATCATGAAAACTCAACTTCTTAAACTATCACATCCACTTATGATAAAAAAGGGCTTCCACTCAAAATATTTCACTTATGAGAAAAAGAAGCTTCCACTCAAAGTATAGGGATTGTTGCCACATACCTCAATTCTTATTCAGGGTCAAGACTTATATTTTATTCGAAAACCCTGAAGTTGCTTAGGCTTATGCGGAAACTGTCACCTGTGCTTTCAAATGATAGGAATTTTTCTCCTGAAGGGATGATTTGGATTTCTCTTGATCCTTTTCCCTGCAACAAATTTGAAGATCGGCCATATAATTGACAGTAAAATACAACTAAAATTAATTTAAATGGAAACTAGAAATACATACATAAATGCCTATTTATTTGCTCATTATTAAGGTTATAACTACCAAAATAGAATCACTAGGAGTTTCATTGAATTAGAGTGCAAACCACATGACGAAAATTGTTAGGATTTCAAAGTTAAGTTTTGTAGTAACATATTTGTTTAAAGTCCAAAGTTTTATAATAATAAATCTATTCTGATTTCAAAATCTAAATGTTAGCTAATGGAAAAATGTATAATAATGTATTAATAACGTTTTTCAAAAAAATTTAAATGTCAAATTTACGTTCTGCCACCTTCAAAACACATTATCCCAGAGGTTCATTTAAAAATTTTAACTTTTTTTTACGTGCAAAATGGCCTATGACGGGCAAAATTCCCTTCAAATTCCAACCCTATTTTACGTGCAAAATGGCCTGAGACGGGAAAAATTCCCTTCAAATTCCAACCCTGTTTGCTGGTCTTATTTTTTTCTATGTCGTATTTCTTGTACTTCTTGCGTATCGTGTTCCGGCAAATTAAAATGTCTATGATGTACATCGTACCCCGGGTTCGAACCCGAGACATAGAACGAAGGAAGGAGTGAGAACTTCGCGCAGAATGGTGAAGAATGGACTCTGTGATAGAACTTTTGAATATTCTTTCAATTGTTGTGGGGAAACACAAAATGGAGAGACAAAAAATTGGGTTGGTGTTTGCATCAATTGGTTAGGTTTTGTTATTGCATCTTCATTTCCTTAATTCGTTCGTTGTTGCACTGTTTCATTTTCCTTGTTTTTAGATGATCTAATGGATACCCTAGTCATAGAATGACCATGGTATTGATCCCAACCATATTGGAAATTGTTTTCTTTAGAGCAACACACTCAACAATATGTGCAAAATTTCCATTAACATGGTAACCTCACCATCTATGTTGATTTCATGAATTTGCATTTTATCAACCACAAAGGAATTTGTGGTCTTATTACCAACAATATACACTTTGGGCCTTCTAAACATGTTTCAAATATTCATAGTCTCACACATTGAACACCAACCAACATACCCATGGTCCATTACAATTGCCTCCGTACCAAAACTTTGATAATGCCTTGAATTGTCCTAAACCACTCTGAAGCTATCAACATAGCCAAAGATAGAATAAGATTCCCTTTCCAAGAACTGAAAGAACCACTAGCATCACATAAAATTTAATTCAAACCACATTCAATCCCACATTCTAAAAAATATAGGGTTAAGGAACCAAAGGAACCCCATGTTCGACCCCCCTAACCTAATATAACCCAACAAAAAAGTAAAACATTTCTAGCCCTCCAAAGATGAGAGTTGAGGGGGTTAAATGAAACATGACTAATACCATTATCATAGATGCTCATGAGACACCAATTCCTCCTATTTTAGAGAGGGAATTTGCATTTAAGAGATCAATTTCATCTAGTTCAAGGATAGAAGCCAACCAAGTCAGTTCCCAATAAAATCTAGGGCTATTCTAATCCTTAAAATAAACTTGATTGCAGTATAAAAACAACCACGATGTCACCATAGGTTACCATAGACATCAAATACTCAACCTTCACATCTATATTCCCATGTGCATAAAAAATTATGAACTAAGGTGATTGATTAACTCACTCTAACATTCATGATAACATATGTGAATATTGCATTGCATGCATGTTCCAGCCTTCTAGATAAGTATAAAATCACCTTATAAATACCATGGCACAAGTGGGACATGTTTGGCTTGTTCATTAACTTTAAAAACATATGAATAGGGATTAGAAAGATTAATACCTTTTTCAATTTTAGAGAACCACATTCTAATCTAGTTGTTTAGTTAGCTAGTGACTTTGCTTGTTAATTGTGTGTCCTAAGCACATGAAAAAGTTCATTTCTCAAATCTTGCCACATTTCTCTTGATTATTAAAAACATTCTTAATATAAAATATTGTTTTTAAATCTTTAGTTATTAAATAAAAAACCAGCTCCAATACCAATAATAATTATCCTTTTATATTATCATTCAATTTAATTAGTTATATATTTACCAATTTCCATTAAAAATAATTTTCCTCATCTCTATTTTACTTAAGAATAATCCCCAATCCTACCATCTTTATTATAAAATATCTTAATTTATGTAAAATATTCAATCTTTTAAACAAAAATGTCCAATCTTCGTCAAATTTTCCATAACTATATGAAATATTAGATATTAGACTTTTGTGATCTATATTGCTAAAAAGAATGTATTTTGGATTAATCACATCATTAGGATTTAGTCATATCTTAAATAAATTCAAACAAAGAGAATAACATTTGATAACTTACTTTCCTACCCAATGATAAAACAATTGTTATGTGAATATCTTATATATGTTCGTAAATTTTAACATCGAGGCCAAGTCAATGGATTTTTTTTTTGTAAATACGTAAGTTTTAAATATTGTATATAAAAAGGAAGTTACCAAATCCATAATGAAGGGCCCAAGACGAGAAAAAAGATAGGATCTTACTAAATACATAATGAAGTGCTTAATGCAAATCCAATTTCAAGATTTCTGTTTTTTATGGTGGTTAGTATGATAGGATGTTATCTTCTCCATTGGTTTCAAATTTTATGAAGATATATTTTTAGTTTATTCTGACAAATTTTAAGGAGTAGGCTCCCAACCCTCATGGTGTCTTGTCTCTTACTAAGTCATCAATTCTTGGTATATCTCGCTTGTGGGTTATAACAATGTTACCGATGAAATAGGTAACCTCATTGTTACCTACTTTTTGAAGTATCAAGAAAAACACCTGATTTTGAAAAAGTGGCGATGCAGAATCAAGAAAAAAAATTTTGAGCATGTTTTTGGCACTTTAATTTTTTTTCTTTTCCTTTTTTTTTTTTTTTTTAATGTGATGTTTTTTATGTCGATTTTGAATAGTGGTGGTGTATCATCACCAATGTTTTTTTATAGGATTGATTTTGACACTATAGATTTTCTAATGTCTTCTTCTTCTGTGAGATGTTTATTTTTAAGTGCATTTATGTACTTGTGTTTAAAAAATAAATAAATAAATAAATAAAATAAAATAAAATAAAATAAAAACTTGTAATGATATCTTCACTTTTTCACATAGATAAAAGATGGAAAAAGGGTCAATATTCTAAAGTTTATATTTTCTACATGTTTATGTATTGTTAAATAATTTTTCAATGCACATCAAAAAATTCTCGCTAAAAAACCAATATTTTGAACCATATGACAAAAAAATCCAATTTTTCAATATAAATACAATGCAAAAAATACACTTTTACAGACTTTTTGTTGGAAAAAACATGTTAAATAAACTAATTTTTTGAGAGAATCTTAACAAAAAAACTTAATAAAATAACATTTTTATTGAATTTTATGTCAAAAAATAATAGCAATCACATGTTTTTTGCAAAAAAAAAGGGTTGTTCTCATAAAATATCAAAGTCTAAAAATTACAAGTAAAACTGATTAATAGTTCTAAAAAATAAGCTTTGTTTGCAAACATAACTTAAACATCATCAACAATATCAACTAATACATCTTCAACATCATCTAGAATAGCATGGATGGCTTCTTCCGCAACATTTTCTTCTTCATTTTCATCATTTTCATCTTCTAATGGATCTTTTATGTCAGAAAATCTTCCAAAGTGTCCGTTTCCAATCATTCCATATAATGGCGGTTGAGGTTCCTTTGTTTTTTTTTCCACATGTGATTCATTAAAATCTCCTTTCCTCAAACCAACTTCTTGCTTCGCATCTGGAAGGAATTTAAGAGCATTAATTCTTTGTTGAATAAATT
Source organism: Pinus albicaulis (assembly GCA_034641835.2). NCBI lineage: Eukaryota > Viridiplantae > Streptophyta > Pinopsida > Pinales > Pinaceae > Pinus > Pinus albicaulis. The sequence continues at coordinate 731,120,856 of CM076573.1, read as the reverse complement.
TGCATTGAACTGGGTCTTTCTCAATGGCAATGCAATTTATTCCTTTTAGTAGGCAACATGCTAGTGTTGTACCTAATCATCAAGCACAAAAAAAATAAGTAAAAAAATTAGTATGGAGACATAAAAAGTAAAAAAGACAATATTTAAATTTAAATTTGTATAATAAAACTTACCTGAATCTGAGAATAAATCCAAAACCCATTCTCCTTCATTTGAACATAGATATATAAGATAGTTAATCAATGCTTGTGGTTTTTGATAAATGTTAACTATATCTCCTTTTGCATCTTTATCCTCATATGTTAGTTTTCTTACAACTGCATCATAAACCAATACTTGACTATGACTCTTCCCATCTACTCGATTCATAATAATATGCTTATAGCTATCGTCTTTTGTCCAACATTAAACATGGATGAACTCACAATCATTTATAATAGACTGATCTTCGGAAGAAACAATATTTGACTTTTGCCTGTAACATAACATAGTAAAAGTTCAATTAAATTTTACATGAATAATTTTTTTTAGGAGGAATCAAACATACAATTTCAAAATCTTACCATGTAAGTTGCATCCTTGAGTTTGCTTTACCCTTGAATCTTGTTAATAACATTGGAAACTATGTGTCTGAATGAAATGTCACAAATCGCCAAAGTGGTGATGTTGTCACTTCTTGAAAACCCATAACGACTTTACTAAAATCTTGATAAGTATATAGTTCTCTATCATATTCAATGTCTGGAAAATTGAAACCATGAGGAATATCTGCAATAACTAAGCCATATCCCCTTTTAGGTATTAGTGATGCAATGTCTTCACAGTCACCTTGTATTATTTGATATTGGACACTGTCGAGCCCATTCCAAATGTAATGATTAAGAGTAGGATCAAGTTCAACATTCATAAGACGCTTCCTTATCATATTCTCCATCTCAATTTTTTCAATAAAGCTTTTGAAAGTATCTGTTACTCCATTTCCATCCTTCTTCGACATCTTTATATATATATATATATATATATATATATATATATATATAAGTAATAAAATAAAAATACTTTAAATATGAATAAAATGAATTTATAAATCAACATACCTTATTGAATGCAATATAAAACTCTTTTAGTGTTGATGTAGAACTTGCTTCTGGGTAGTTGCGTACAACATCATCCCAACTGTCTTAATTCAACATTTTAACCATGTGTTCTTGTATTTTCATAAAAATTTTCTGACTGAATAAATCAAGTTAAAAGCGTTAATATACTGACATGTATAACAAATTATACCAACATCATTATGTTTTATTTAAAAGAAAATTATAATGAAAGAAAAATAAGAAATAATTCAAGAAACTTACATTTGAAATTCTGCACACATTTTTTCCATTGATAATTCACCCGACTTCACATGGGCTAATACTGATTTGACTAATTTATCATCCTTCACACCTTGCATTGTTCTCCAAGGTGTGATAGTCATATCCTCTGGAAGCTGCTTCATTTCAGGACCCCCCTTACTATTGGTACATATTATGGGTTTACTCTTTCTAACCTTCTGATTTTTTATGGAAATATTCTCCCACCAATCAAAAATCTCATCAATCAAATCCCATACCTCCCCAGTTCTAAATGCCAACTGAAAAATGTTATCTGTGCCTCTGAAGAAATTTGTATTCAATTTTCCATATTTTGCTTTTTTTTCATCAATTTGATAACCTGTTTCCATTAAAAATTCCTTTCGAAATGCTACACTAACTTGTGTCTTATCCCCGCCACATTTTTCTATGAATTCATTATGAATAAATCTGACCCTTTGGATGAAAGTCATTTTCATTCTGTACTCATTATCTGCATTATGATCCCATGCCAATAACTTTGATTCTATTTATGTTAAGCCAGCGTAAATGATGCATTTCACTGTTTGAAAAAGATAGTTATTGGGATATTCTGCAATCAATTGTCTCTTAGCCTCTATTGAATGGTTTCCTCCAATTACATAATATTTATAATCAAAACATTTTGTCTTTTCAAATGCTTGTTTGTTGGGAACCTGACATGGATCGACAAGAACCACATAATCCACCACATGCGCATATGGATTGAACCTAAACAATGTTTTCAGATTATGTACATGTAGGTTATGGGCCTTTCTAATTTGATATTGAGATTATCCTTCATCTGGGCCATAAAATTGGTTAACATTAAGCTCAAATGTTTGGCCACCAAGAATTAATTTATTCTTCCTCAACTCTTGTCGAATAGCATTTTGTTTTGTTTTAATAATGCCATCCTCTAACTCAGCACCTGGTGTTATGATTTCTCTGCTTCCGTGAGAGCTTTCAATTTGTTCTTCACTACTGCTCACGACCTTTACGGGTTCACCAATATTTGATTTCCTAGTCTTATTGGATAACATATCAGTTTTTTTATAAACAAGCTCTCCTTCATGAGGTAAAAGAGAGACATCTTTGGCAATTTTTCTTTTTGGTGTTTGATCTGTTTTCTCCTTTTGCACAACAGTTCTAATCTCCTCCTCACTAATTCTATCATAATTTTCTGTTTCATGTTCGACACCTTCAAAAGAAACATGTTTAAGTTTACTAGATTGACCCACCTTAGTGACTCTTGGTTGATCCCCTCTTTGTACTGTTGCAGTGTCACGAGCTATTGCTCTTTGCTTCAATCTCCTTTCCTCTGCTTTGTCTTTGTGGAAATGTTGATCACATCCATAACATTTGGCACCAACATATAAATACCTTCAAACATGTTTGAAAGACTCAGAACAAAATCCTATGAAACAAAATAAAACATGTCAATGATCAATAATTTATAAAAAATTGAATCATCCTTACAATAATGCATAGAGGAAATAAAAATAAGCATACTTACAATGTTATTTGCAATGTTGCTTGATATTTATTCAGAAAATTTTGAAGATATTTCATCTGTGTCATACTTGATGATTGATAGACGATATCTAACCTTCTCACGTTTCTGAGCCTTCCTTGTAAGAACATAAATAGTGTTTGTATTCAGAACCATACATATGTCTCATACTCTGCCCATCACATCATATGGCTCATTTAAGTCAATCATACCACAAATCAGATAGATGTGTATATCAGCTTCCATTTCACTGTCTTCAAGATACCATGAGAAATCAGTTTTATCTATTTCCTTAGCGTTCTTCCAATCAGAAATAAGCTTTAATGAACCTGGTGCCCCACTTGCTTGAATTTTAATAGTGTGTGCAACAATTTCCTTATTGCGTCCAACAGTGTCCATAGTGCGTCCAGCTGCAACTTTAGATTTGGGAGTTGTATCCATAGTGCGTTGAGCTGCAGCTGTAGATTTGGGAGCTGCTTCCGTAGGTGCAGAAACATTCACAGAAATCTTTTTTGATGCCATTTTCCTGATAATATATATATATATATATATATATTAGTTAATGGAAAAATAATAAGGATAAAATAAATTTAATAAACAAAATTTATTTCTAAAACTAAATAGCTTGAAATTAAAGCAGTAAAATTAACTATAAAAATTTTCATTTAAAAACAAAATATTATAAATCATATGTATATATATCTATATAATATGTTTTGAATATATTTTATAAAAAATTTAAAAATGTGTTTAAATTGTATAAAAAATTTTAAAAAAATAAACTATTATTTTCAAACTTCAGTTTTTGTTTAATATTTAAAAACAAAAAACAAAAAAATTACTAACTATTTATAACAAATGTTAAAATTAAATTTTATTTTCTGTAAGGCAATGATTTTATTAAAAAAACTTATAATCTTTTAATATATTTTAAAATTTTAAAATTTAATTTTACATTACATAGAAATTGAATAAAAATAAACAAAATAAAATAAAAGAAAAATTTATTTTACTTTACATAGCAATTAAATAAAAAAGTATAAACTTAAAATTATAAAAAATTAATATAAAAGTTTATAAATTTATATAATCTTTTAATATATTTGAAAATTACAAATTTCTATTTCACATTACATAGTAATTAAATAAAAATAAACAAAATAAAATAAAAACAATTAAACAAAATAAAAGAGAAAATTATTTTTTTTATAATGTTGTTTTAATATTTAAATTTAAAAAAATAAAAAAATAAAAATAAATTTAAATATTTAAATGTTAAAAACAAATGTTATAATATTTTTTTTTATTTTTTTTTAATATTGTATTGTTTTTTTCTTTAATTATATAATGTTTAAAAACAAAACATAATTGTTATTTATTAATTTTTTTTTAAAGTATATTTGTTATATTTTGATATTTTTAAGAATTATTATATAACAATGGTTTTATTATATTATATAACAATTTTTTTATTAATTTTTTATTGTTTTATTAAAACAAATTAAAAATAAAAAAAAAATTTAAAAAACTAATTTAAAAAAAAAAAATTAAAACAAAAATGTGGCTCTGTGGCTCGTGCCCGCGGAGCACCGAAGGCCTACGGGTGGCGCCATGGGGGCTGCCCAGCCAGCCCCAGGGCCCCCGCTGAGCGGGCAGGCCCAATGCATATTTTTTTAAAATTTTTTTTTAAATTTATTTTGAATTTATTTTTTTTAAATTTTGTTTTAAAATTTTTTTTTAAATTTCTTTTTATATAACATAATTAATAAATAATTATTAAAACATTATTTAATAAAAAAAAATGTTAAAAATATCAAAATATAACAAATATATTTAAAAAAAAAAAGCAATTTATTAAATAACAATTATGTTTTGTTTCTAAATATTAAAAAAATAAAAATAAAAAATTGTTTTAATATAACAATACAATAAATTAAAAAAAAAAACTATATAACAATATAATATATATATATATATATATATAACAAAACAATAAAGAAAAAAAAACGAAGATTTAAAATTAAAAAGAATAAAACTAAGATTTAAAATTTAAAAAAATACATTAAAAAAAAATAGAATATAAAAAAAAAAAAAAAAAAAAACATTTTAAATAATGAAACCATTGATATATTTATGATAAAAAAAACAAATAAAAAATGTTATAATATTAATAATTTTTTTTATGTGCACGGTCATTTTATGGATTTTTCTGTTCAGATGAACCTATAAGTCCTAAAAAAGAAAAAAAATTCTAAATTTTTGTCCTTAAAACCCTAAAAAATTTAGTTCTTTTTGCATTCTCTTCACTAAAAAAATATAAAAAAATTATGGTTTTTGAACCTAAAAACCTTTAAAATTTAGTTTTTGGACACAAAAAACTATAGAAAAATAGATTTTCCCCAAAATCGTCTTTAAATTGACAAAATAGAAGAAAAACTAACCTTTGAAATGCATAAAATTGCTGTCACCAATGCCAACACAACGCTTCCACAAAATTATGAATAGCAACACAATGCCTCCAATGCCAATGCAAATGCAATGCCTTCACGAAGTTACCAATGCCAATGCAACACCTCCACAAAATTACCAATAGCAACACAACGCCTCCAATGCCAATGCAATGCCTCCACGAAGTTACCAATGCCAATGCAACACCTCCAGAAATTTGCTCTAACAAATACCAGAAAACTTGATGTGATGTGATGAATAGAAACAATCATTTTTATTATATAGCGAATATTGTCTGATTGGTTTACTGTTTAACGAATGTGCGATTAAAATTTCAAATTTAAAATATTTACATTTAGTTCATTATAGTTCATACTATAGTTAAAATACTTAATATTTGCATGTAGTTATCATAGTTAATATTTTATTTAATATTTACATGTACTGAATGTTGAATAATTCAAATATAATTTCAGATTAAAAATTAAAATATGAAATACTTACATGTAGTTAATTATAATTAATATTATAGATAAAATAGTTAATATTTGCATTTAGTTATCATAGTTAATATTTACATGTACTCAATGTTTAAAATCATGGGATTAAATTTTAAAATCTAAAATATTTACATGTAGTTAATTATAATTAATATTATAGTTTAAATAGTTAATATTTACATGTTGTTATTTTTGTAAATATTTACATGTAGTCAATCTTAAACCATTCAAATAAGAAAATTATTTTAGTTTCGAAGGCATGCATGAAAGGAATATTTTGTGGATATTTTGAGTAGAAAGTATGGTGAAATATTTTGTGGATATTTTGAGTAGAAAGTATGGTGAAATATTTGAAGACCAACAGTTTATTAATAAATTTTGAAATATATTTTAGATGAATATAACGTAAGTTTAAAATTTAAAATTTAAAATATTTACATGTAGTCATTATAGTTAATATTTGCATGTAGATATTATAGTAATATTATAGTTAATACTTACATCTAGTCAATGTTAAATCATTGAAATAAAAACATTATTTTAGTTTGGAAGGCATCCATGATAGAAATATTTTGTGGATATTTTGAATATAAATATCGGTAAAATATTTCAACATAAATAGTTTATTACAAAAATGTTAAATACATTTTTTGACTAATATTTGTATCAAATATTTGAAATGAAAATTTTGAAGGGAAAGTTTTTCGCGAAATTTTTTGGGGGGAAATTTTGGAGGGAAATTTTTTCGTGAATTTTTTGGGGGGAAATTTTGGAGGGAAAATTTTCGTGAATTTTTTTGGAGGGAAAATTTGGAGGGAAATTTTCAGTCTTTAAGCTATATATTGTAAGTGGGAGAGGAATTTCTATCATTCAACCTATTCTTGTTGAAAGCCATGGTTTCTTCTGATAGCGAAGTTTTTCTTTGTACAACATCAACATCTTCGTCATGCAACAACTCTATTCAGAGTGATGAATATAATTGAATTTCGTTCACCATGAATAGAGAGTCAAAAAATCGACTTGGTCGTAATCCTAAAGATGATGAGAACAAAATTGATGAGGCGCAGCAAAATGAAATTTCTGTAAATCGAGCGTCAGTTATACCACTTACTCTTAATCCTAAGGATTATGAAAGCAACAGTGATGAAGGGCATGATGAAGAATTTCCAGAGTCAAAAGTTTCACTTCGTCCTAATCCCAAGGATTATGAGGACACCATTGATGAAGAGGGAGATGAAGAATATCCACTTAAGCTTAATCCTAAGGATTATGCGAGAACAACAAATGAAGAGGGGAATGAAGAATCTGCAGAGTCAAAATATCCACTCTGTCCTAATCCTGAGGAGTATGCCAACACCACTGATGAAAAGGGGGATGTAAAATTTCCAGAGTCAAAATATCAAATTCGTCCTAATCGTAAGGATTATGCGAGCACCACTGATGAAGAGGGGAATGATAATGTTTCAGAGTCAAAACATCCACTTCGTCCCAATCCTAAGGATTATGCCAGCACCACTGATGAAGAGTGAAATGAAAAATTTATAGCGTCAAAATATCCACTCCATCCTAATCCTAAGGATTATGCAAGCACCACCGATGAAGAGGGGGACGAAAAAATTCCGAAGTCAAAATTTCCACTTCGTCTTAATCCTAAGGGTTATGTCAGCACCACAGATGAAGAGGGGAATGAAGAATTTGCAGAGTCAAAATATGCACTTCATCCTAATCCTAAGAATTATGTCAGAACCACTGAGGAAGAGGGGAATGAAGAATTTGCAGCGTCAAAATATCCACTTCGTTCTAATCCTAAGGATTATGCTAGCACCACTGATGAAGACGGGGATGAATTTCCAAAGCTAAAATTTTCACTTCATCCTAATTATAACGATTATAATTTAACCACTGATGAAGGGGGGGATGAATAATTTCCAATTAATATAGATTCAAGGCATTCACTTATTCCTAATCCTAAGGATTATGAGAGCTTCAGTGAGGAAGGGGAGGGGCAGGATGAAGAAATTCTAGTGTATAAAAATTCAAAGCTTCCACTTAGGCCTAATCCCAAGGATTATGAGAGCACCACTGAGGAAGGGGAGGATGAAGAGTTTCTTGCAAATGATAATTTTAGAGGCACAAATCTGAATATTGCATTTTCTCCAAGTGACCATTTCAAAGACACTCATGGTGATGAAGAATTGAATCCTCCTAGGGAAGAATTTGAAAGCATGGGTCAAGATGGTGAAGAATTTCTTTTGAGTCGGGGTTACAAAAGTGTCGATGATTCTTGTGAAATGTTTTCTTCAACTGATGATGGTAAAGAAAATTTTCCAGGCAATGATGTTGATGAATTTCTTAACTATGTTGAGGATGATGATAGTGGGGATAATATTCCTCCTAGTGGTGATGAAACTACTTTTACAAAGGATAATGGAATGATGAAGTCGTTGCAAGCAAATATTGCAACTAGGAGTAGGAGTAGACCTTTTCATATCAATCCAAAGCATTCCAGTTATACAAGGGCGAGGAAAAAATATCTCACGACAAGAAGTTCTATCGTTCATTTGATTTCAAGTGAATGTTTTCGAAGGGATTGCTTGAAAAATATGGATTTCAACTTTGTTTTGGAGAAAAGGAAAACATATATGTCAATGAATAAAAGCATGCAAAATTCATATTTAGTGGGTTGTATGCAATCTACACTAGCAGGTTAAGATTATCATATTGGGAATGTATTGCTTTGTAGAAAGGCGTTCAAAATGTTGTATTCAATTGGTAATTGTCGTTTGTCAAGAATCTGTGATGATTGGAAAGGGATCCCACATATTATTCAGAAGCACGTTATAAATGGGAGGTGGGGCCATTTGCAAACACTGCTAAGACATGGATGAAAGACTTCTTTTCAAATCATGGAGAGTGTATTCCAAATAAAGACACAATACATATTCCAGATAATTTCTAGAGACGCGAAATATTCATGTTATACAAAGATTATGCAGAAGCTATTGAAGGAATTGGCAATTTTATTACATATTCTTATTTTACAAGGATATGGAAAACTGAATTCAACAATGTTTGTATTCCTAAGAAGACAAGGATGGGGATTTGCAGCACATGTGCTTCTCTTAAAGAAAAAAGAGTTAAATGTCAAGGGGCGGAAAGAGGTATGTGTTCAAAACATTGTTTTTTAAAATTTGATACTTATCAACTATGAAAATATATTTATTCATATGTTTCTTTTATTTTATGTACAGATTCTGTTGTCAAATAACTTCAAGACCATCGCAATCAGCAAACAAGTGAAAGGCAAAAATTGTATAAACATCAAAAGAAGTGTTATGATCATCCAAATAAATATCTGGGATTGATAATTGATGGTATGGACCAAAAGAAAACACTTCTTCCACATTTTGTCCGCATGCCAACAAAATTACAGGAGTAAAATTTCATTCAGTTTCACTTGGTTGGTTGTATGGCATTTAATGAGAAGATGTTTCCAAGAGTTTTCTTCACAACTCCAAATATTCACAATGATGCAAATCTGACCATAACTATAATCCATGATGTGGTTACTCATTGGTCTGGGATTCTTCCTAAATTTTTGTATTTACAATTAGACAACACAAGTCGTGAGAACAAAAATCAAGTTCTTTTTGGGTATCTAAACATGCTCGTTGAATTGGGGATTTTTAAAAAGATAAAGGTTGGTTTCCTTCTTGTTGGGAATAATCATGATCATATTGATCAAATGTTCAGTCTTTTTTCAGTAACATTGAGGAGGAAAGGTGTTGGGAGCCTGCCTTCATTAATTGAATGTATTAAGAAGTCGTACATTCCAGAGTTTGTTTTTCATGTGTTGGAAGAAACTATTGACATGCGAAGGTTTATTTTTGGATCGCATGGTGCGGAGAAATGCATTGAACAACTTAATGACATTAGCTTCCAGCATCAATTTCGTATCAAAAAAATTGATGGGATAACACTTATATGGGGCAAGAAGTATTCAACTGTTGAAGAATGAGAACCATCATCAGGTTTATCATTTTTAAAGTTCATTCCAGAGCGTCCAATATTTTCATCAAAGATGTTGTCATTACAGTCAGTTGCTGAACTCCATAATGCATGAAGGCAGAAGAGAGACATAAATTATTCTGAATGTCTAGAGGAAATTAAAAGATGTATTAGAGATACATATGAGTAATTCGATGTTGCTGATTCAGTTTGGTGGGAGTCTTTTTTCAGTAATCAAAGTGATATTATTTCAAGATCAATAAATGGGGATAAGCTTTTGAAGACTCCTTTTTTTTGGCTACAAAATATGCCAAATGAACATGAACATCAGGAAACACACAATGTTGAACAACAACAACCTCAAGCTATTATTAATTCCCCACAGGTATAGGAAAGAGAAATCTATATTGGTTCTAGAAGATCACATGCACAACGTGAAGCCATGGAAGACCTTTACAAGGTTTCTGTGCAGGATCTTAAGGAGGGTTGCATGATAGCAGTGTTAGCATATGAAGACCCACTTGGCTATCCATTCTGGATTTCCAAGGTTATAAAGGTCATTAATGAAAATGAAGAGATTACAGCTGTTGATGTACATTGGTATGCCACAAGTACCCACCCTTTCAATGGTGTGTACAAGCCATAGATGGTAGTGGAAAAAAGAATTGGTAGAAAGAGAAAAAGAAAGGGCACAAATATAAATCGTCGCCACACAGATGTCTTAAAATTGGAGGATGTTGACATACTTGTGTATGACTTCAATTTTACAAAGAGAGGAACTCTTCGGTTGCAGACCATAAATATTTTGAAGAAATTGCTACCAGAACAATTACTGTTGAGATGGGACTCTGTAGAATGTAGATGTATATCTGCAAGACTTTTGAACTCTGAAATGGTGGGCATGCATGTTGACTCATATGGAGCACTAGTTGATGAAAGAGAAGAACATGGATAATCTTCATCTGCATCGAGCCATTCATCTGAAGATGTAGATTATGATGGTGTGCCAGAACCTATGGTTGATTTTGAATAACTATCTAAGACACTTTTATGTAATTGATGTTTGCATGGTAACTTGAAATAAAAATTTTGACTTCCATCTCAATTTTCATGAAGTTATGAGACATTTCTATGTTTGTTGGATTATATGTTTTAATTATGAAGAATTCATCTCTTTAGAATATCGACAATGCAACAATGAATTGCAAAAATAATTTATGTTATATTCAATGTACCAATGTTGATATTTTAATTATAAGTAAAATAGAAAATAGAAACTAATGTTGAATTTTTAGATTATGTAGTGATATTACCATGATATTATGTATTGTTACCATTTGGTATAAGATACTTTTAAAAATTTTAATAATTATATGCGTCATTGAAAGGGAACACTTTGTTTTGATGCTTGATTTTTAGGTTTTGGTTGAAATTATATTTAAATTTGTCTTATGCTAAGATTTGAAAAAAGATAAGTTTGTATCCTTTAAAATTAAAACTACTCTTACTTGTTTCTGTTCAATGATAATTTTTTCATTTACTTGTTCATTTTTTTAAATTGTTAAGTCTTATAATTTCTCCATAATTTCATTGTTCAAGTATGTTGAACACTTAAGATTGAAAAAATTTAGATTTACAACTTGTCATTAAGGTTTTTATGCGCTACCAAATTTTATATTTAATGTTATGGTTGACAATAATTACAATTTTGGGGTTATTTAGAGTCAAGATATTTTATGTTTAACAACATGGATGAAAATTGTTCGAAATTATAAGCCCTTCAGACATGTATTTTTTTATCTTTAACATCATCTATCAAAAATGCTAGAAATTTACGATTTTAAAAAATGTCCTAATATGTTGTCTTTAATTCCATTGTTAGAAGTGTCAAAATTATGACACAATTTTTTTTTGTTATTCCAGCATCAACAGGTTTTGTTTTGAGGGTGTTTTTTCAATCCTTTTTTCAGCAAACAATTTTTCTTTTAGCATAATTTTATAAAATGTTGAAATTTGACCTTCAAAAAAAACCAAGTGTGTTCTGAAAGACACACTTTTTGTTTTTGGGGTGTTTTTTCATGTTTTTTGAGACTTTTTGGGCTAGAGTTCCCGTTTTGAGGTTAGGTTACCTATTTCATTGGTAACAGTGTTTTATTAGATATACTCTTAGTGTTATAGTGGTAATTGTTAAATTTAATCTTGAGCCTCACCCAAATTACTCCAATTTGCCATGATATATATACATATATATATGAGAATCGTTATAATGTCACAAAGGGTGAGTGAGTAAGAAAATATTAAGAAGCACCATCAAATACAATGGTACACAAAAATGATTCTTTAAGGAGTAAGAGGGGACTACGATGTATAATGTTTTTGTTTTATGAAGTTTAGATGTTATTTTCTAAAATGTCATGCATCAATGTTTTAAATTTATTTTTTGAAAGTGTAATGTAGTACTTTTTATAAGTTTGTTTTGAAATTTAAAAGACATGTATCTAATGTTTTGATATTGGTTCATGAATTAGATAGAATTCATATGGTACCTATGATATGCTCTAAAACATTTAAGTGGTGGAAGAATAAGAGATTTAGCTATGGGGATGAAGATTTAAATAATAAGAGTTTTAGTTATGGGGAAGAAGATTTAGTTGATTATTTAAAGACAGGAGAGGAATATCTTACGAAATATGTTTTTGGTCAAGGGACAAGCCACCTAGTCATTGGAAACAAGACAAGGTTTCAAGAACTAGCTTGGAAAAGGAGAAATGGTCATATATTTGCTCATGAATGTCAATTTCTAGTCAAAATCAAGGTGCAAGCACCAAGGGGATCCATGAAGACTCTAGTCAAGTTGTTGAAACTTTAGGGAATGAAGAATAGTTTATTGTAGAAGAAGAGAAGGAACCTTATCTCAACAAGTGATAATTCAAGGGTATTAGATCATGCTACCATTGGACTCAATGATAAGATCAAGGAGGTGCATACCCAAACAAACTTGTGGATTAATGTATAGGTGGAAAAGAGCCATAGAAATGGACACTTTGAGACAAGAAGACGAATATCATCATTGATTACACATTCAAAGGGTGGGTAGAGTGACATAGGGTACTCACTTGTAGTGAAGATCCCTAGGGCCAAGAGGAAAGGAAGAGCTAAGGATCAAGGAGAAAGGAATAGCCTACAAAGGGGATTAACTCTTGGATCTCTAAATGTATTAGAGATAGATAAATGTGTTCGTGGGCCACTTGTAAAGGAAGACCTAAAGAATTAAAAGGTGAAGACACTTGGAAGGAGGAAGTAATCTATTATGGAAAAAATGGAGAATATCAAATTGGCTTTGGGTAAGATGTGGCAATGGAGAATGTAATGTCATTGTGCATGAAGGATTTTGACCATTTGTTTCTTTGGAATATTAAATCTTGTCTTGGTAGTTTGAAAAGGTATGGAACATAATATCAGACTATACACCTTGACTTTCACTCTCAACAAAGGATGGATAGGTTTCAAAATCCAATTGGAAGAGAACGCTAAGAGAATTATGGAAGGAAAATGTTATTGTGTTGATGTTGAATATATGGATGCCATGTTTTGGCATTAAGTGGGAAAAAGAAACTTGAAACCTATTTGGGTAAAATAACCAGGACTAATCTTATATTATAAGATTAATCAATATTATAAGTAATTAGAAATAAGATAAGATATTTTATAGATATAGAAAGAAATATATTAACAAATATTAATAGGTTTATACCTAAAATGTTTGTGGAAATTGACCTAAGGAAAGGGTTCCCATAAGCAATGGGAATGGAAAACTCGTATATATATATATATCCACTTCCTAGACTATTAGAAAATTCCATTTCGGTGCTTAAGATGTCATGAGCATGGGAATTTGATGAGGGATTGTTTACACCTTATAAAAATATGGAAATGGAGAAAAGTGGAAAAATGAAGGGAGACAAGGTACGTAAGGTCATCCCTATCATTAACAAAAATATAAAAATTTGAACAAACTACAGATGAGTGGAAAAGGTAATAATGGTTCTCGAAGAAATGTATATATTGGAAAACATTTTTATGCATGAAATAACCCAGTGAACACCAAATACCACCAATTTTAGTAAGGTCACACTTAAAACAATTAAATGAGTTAATCATAAACAACTTTGAGTAGGAAATCCCTAATTACAAGATATCCAAATGCATAATATGAGATGACCATTCAAATGGATCTCATTAATATCTGAATAGGGGATAAAGGGGAGATGGTGTACCCTACACATGAGGTTGACTTGACTATAACTAGTATAATAATAATGAATGTGGGTTAGGACCCTAACATAGTCTCCCCTTTAAAAACCTTTTACCTCACATTTTGAAATTGAGACCATTGTTTCTTCATGAATCACTCATCTTCTCATGTAGCTTCTTATAAAGACATTTTCTTCCACATGATTGTTTTATTTCAAAATGAAATACATTGTTGATATATAAATTCTTCTGGATCAATAATCATTTCCCTTCTTCATCTAGTTCTATAAGTTAAATCTATACTATAATAGTCAATAAAACAATTGTGTTTAAGCAAGAGACAGAAAAAATTATGAACATGCGAAGAAGGAAAATCTGACTCATAAACCACTTCTCCAATCTTGTGAAGTATCTTGTAGGGTCCATAAAATTTTGGAACTAGCTTCGTATTCTTATTTTGTTTGAGAACGGATTAATCACATGGTTGGAGTCACATATATACCTAATCCCCCAACTCAATTTTTTTTTCACTGCAATGTTGATATGCTTATGACTTCATCCTGTTTTGGGTCATTTGAAGGTTTTCTTAATTATTTGAAAAGTCTCTTGAGTATTCTCAATATCTAAGTATATTACATGCATTTCAGAATGGTCTTGCAAATAAGGTGTGATACAAGAGTTGGATATACATAAAGATTTTGAAATAGGCACATATTAATCGTTGTGTGATGTGTCACATTATATCATCATTTTGCTAAAGGAAGCCACTTGAACCATTGATATTGTTTGTTTGAAGAAAAGAAACAAAGATAAGCCTTCAAACATTTTTTCAGTATTTAAATTTAACCATCTATTTATGGATGATATTATCTAAACTTATGGATAATGTTGCTTTATTTATATTTCATGATTCCTTCCAAAAATTACTTATGATCTTTGTCACTTACTTTTACCTTAGGAAATCCATGAAGCCTATGAATATTTTTATAAAAACTTTCACCACTTGGCTTACAATATATGTATTTTAAATTCCACAAAATTGTGAATATGTCATAAGTTTATTCATGAACAATAAAATGGCATCCTTACCTTTTGATTTTGGTAATCATGTTATGAAATTTGTTAATATATATTCCCAAATTTGATAGGTATGTGTATGGGTTGAAGAAACCTTGGAGTGTTATAGTGTCTCATATATTTCTTTGGCCCACTTTCAATTCCTTGATAATGTTTTAAATATCTTTCTTGATTCAATCACAAACAAAATATTTTTAATACTTTGAGATGTTTTAAGGAACCCTAAATGTTCTTCAATAGGAGAGTTATGAGCCTCCCTTAATATTTCGTATTTCAACTTTGATTAAGGGTATTAAAGTATTCTATTCTTGTACCAAAGGGTGTATTTCTTGCAATATTAATGTTCTATATAGTTGTTTCCTTCTTTTATCTATATCATCTATTTTCTTCTTACCATTGATGGAAAGAATCTTCCAACCACCTAGGAATGGTAAGTGTAATGGCAAATAAAATGGATGGCTCTTCTATTCTTGAGAGCGCATTTTCTACAAAATTCTCCTTCCCCATTTTGTATATTATTTCAAAATAAAATCCTTACATTTTAGCTAGCCATTTTTCTTTCTCTTTTGAAGACAATATTTTCTCCAAAAAGTACTTTAACTTGTCATGGTCAATCTTGACTTTAACATGCCTTCAATGAGATATTGTCACCATTTCTTGATTGCATGTAGAATAGCCAACATTACATTTACATAAGTAGTTCTCACCAAATATTTTCCTTTAGTTGTTTACTTTGAAAAACTAATGGTCTCCCTTCTTGCATTAAAATTTCTCCAATTCCTTTCCCTAATGCGTCACATTCCACACTGAATGTTTTACCAAAAATACCCAAAATGGATCACTACATACTTTTTCATCTATTTTAGTATTTTTTGGGTGGAAAAATTGGAGCTATTGTATTATAGATCTTAATTTAGGGGTAGGTCATGTTTTCGTAATTAAGGGTCTAGAAACTTCTAGATCTTGTTTGAGACAACAAATGACATTTTTTGGGGTCAAAAAATCATTAAAAAATCTATCATCACTCAACATTATTGTATACATTGAGATATTTCCATTGGGAAAAATATAACCTCACTTAATGTTTGTATAAGGAAGTTATGTCACTTGAAATTTGACCTATATCATTGACCACCATGGCATCAAGTGCATGTCACATCGACTTCCATTACACATGTCAAGCTATTTACATGTGGAATTTCAAGAAAATTCTAGTGTCAAAAACCCCAACCCTAATTTAGAGTTGACACATGTCAAAACCCTAACCCTAATTGATATTTGAATCATGTAAAAACTATAAATTCAACTTTAGATGGCTATCGATACAAACTAAATTCGAGGTTCCTAGGAAAAGAATGGGTTCCATTGTTATTGTATTAATTGCAGTGAGCGTAGTGAGATGTTCTACAACTGAGTATGGGGGAGATGTTGTCACATAGCATTAAATAACATTAAAGTTATAAAATACTTACAATTAAGTTTTAAAAAAATACAGATTGGATTTATAGTAAACTAGACTTATATTTTTTATTTAGAACTAGAAATAAAAAAATATTGTTAATTTTACTGCGTGATAATAATAATAAAATAACAAAGATTTAATTTTGATTATGAGTTGATCAATCATATTGTTCTGAACAAAAAAAGAACCACGTGGAAGCAATGTTCAAAAAAATTAAGTGCAGTGATATTGCACCACGTAGTTCTGGTTATAATTAGAAGTACGCTTAAAGAAAAATCTCACATATTATAACAATACATACACATCCAGTGGACCCAGCGTAGGGTATGAGACCTTTGTATGGAAACGTACACATTTTCCACAAGATGGATTAAAAACCTAATGAATGGGAACCATAGATCTCAAGGTGCACATACCCAGTCCATTGTACTCTCACACATACTAGAAAGACTTTGAGAGAGTTCAGACACCTTGTTATTATGAAAATCAAGCAAAACAATGGCACATACGGATTCTGTTTTGTAACCCCATCTCTGATAGAAAATTATCGCTCATACGATATATTTAACAGAGAAGATATATCCAATAACTTATCCTTAACGGATAACTTATCTCAAAATGGTAACCTATTGCTGATAACATATCAAAAAATGATAGCATATACAAAATGATAACCTATAACATGATAGCCTATCGTAGAAAACCTATCATAAAAAGCTAGCCTATTTCTGAAAACCTATCAGAAAAAGATAGCCTATCGATGATAACATCTCAGAAAATGATAGTAGCCTATTCTTGATAACTTCTTAGAAAATGATAGATTATCGATGATAACTTCTTAGAAAAAGATATTGTTGATAACTTCACAGAAAATGATAACTTATCCTGATAACCTACTAGAAAATGATAGCCTATCGCTGATAACTTCTCAGAAAAATGATAGCCTATCGTTGATAATTTTTTAGAAAATTTTAGTTGTTGTCATGTAAATATGCACATATGTAGTTATTTATTTTTCTTATTACAAACTAACATAGATCCATCCTAAATGTGGATCTATCAATCACCCAAAGGGATCCAATTTTTTAAGGTGGATTTTTTTATTTTTTAATTCCATGTCATTTAATACGAAGGTATTAATACATAAAATGGAATCAAATGATAAAAAAATTAAAACTTAAGAAATTGGGCCCCTCTCAGTGTTTAATAGATCTGGATTTAAGATGGATCTAGATGGGTTTTGTTCCATAGTTGACTAGAGTAAGGTAGTGGGATATTAAAGCATAATAAATGATAGGGATTCTTAATGCCTAGCATATGATAGGAATTCTTAGTTATTAACATATATTTATATCACATTTTATTTGTTTGTTGTGCACCTAAGAGAATATTATTGTGTTTTGTTGTGGTGATGCTTCTGGGTTTCCTATTCTCATGGCTAGTTGAGATATATATATATATATATATATATATAGTTTCTACTCCTTAGGAGCTTGTTGATTTAGTTTTCTCAATGTAAAATCCATATAAGCTTTTGTTTGGATTAATACAAATTTAGTTGGAGATTTTTATTGACACAAAATTACAAAACTCTACTTATGAGTGTCTTAGTCCACACCATTGGTATGAGAAATTTCTAATATAGCCTTGGGTTTTGGTATTAGATTTACATTTTCCTTTTTTCAATCCCATTATAATTTGGGCTCAATTTGTCCAATTATATTAGGGTTTTGGATTACCTATTAAATTCATGTGCTTTTTTCCATAGCACAATAGTTCATTTGGGTGGATTTTTTCTTGGTTGTTGCATATTGTGTGGTTCATACACACTAGTCCTCTTCCTTCTCTTGTTCCTTGTCAATTTTGAAAGCATTCATTGTATTATTTTTTCTTCCTTCATCTTAAAGGAGCTCTATATCTTCGATATTGTTGATTGTATTGTATTTCTTGATATCTAAAGATGGTGAAAACTAAGAGGCATAGTGATTGTCATAACAACAAATATCATGGTATGTATGGTTGTTATGGCCTTAAAACTTTGAGAGGTTAAGGGTTTGTAATCTTAATTCAACACTAGAAGAAGTAGATAAATCATATTTCACCTCTTTACTATTTATCAAGTGATAAGAAAGGCCTATAAGTACCAAACATGAAATAATATTTCACTACTATTTACTTTATTATCAAGCCTAAAATCACCCTTCTACCTTGAATGCATGTTGATAGATCCTCCCATCTTCAATTTCCAAAAAGGATAGTCCATAATTCTTTAATTCGATGTTGGCCTTTGGTTTCTCTTTACAAAAATATATGATATAATATTTGATCATCTAACCATTCACTTCTCTTAATTGTATCGTATATATTCCATATCCAATTACCAAAGCTACATTAATTCCACCCTACACAACAACAGTGTGAAATCACATGGGACAAAGATTGGTGATGAAAACTATATCGAATTTGTGCTTTATAACCCCAATGGTGACTCGTAAACTAACACTGCTTACTCCCACCAAAATGGCATAGATGTTATTGATGATCATGCAAGTGCTACGAGCTCCCATAAGTGAAGTGCTAAAGGAAGCCGATTTGTAGAGAATCTGACTATTTTTTTATAATTAAACCATATTGGATATTTAGGAAGAAAATCTATTATGGTTGACTCTTCAACACATCCTTATTGGATTTAATTTCAAGGCCACTAAAACCTTCTTTCCAAATCTATCATCACCACGAGAAGCAATAACTCTTAAAGAATGTGTAGCTACATAATTAATTAAGAGGTAGTGTTGATAGTGTTGGACCCACCAACATTTAGGATGTCTCCCCGATATGAAGTCCCAATCATACCTCACATTGTTTGGAGTAGGAGCCCCATCCATAATACTGTTTTGTTGTCGAGGTAGTGGGTTTTAGTTTTATGCATTGGCTACGATAACACATAGAATGATGTATTCGTGACTTTGGTGAAACAAGTGTATAACTCTGCAAAGAGTCAAGTGTAATGTATGAAAATTTATAACATGAAAAAGGGGAATATAAGTGAGCACCTTAGAAGCCTATAATAATACACAACTTGAAAGGAACACACAAGCATAAGAGAAATCATAATTTATGTTATAAAATTATATATTATAGAGAAATGCAACACATAAAATATGTGGAAAACACAAGCACAGAAAACACATAAAACTAGAGAGACACAGATATATGTGGTTCACCTAGTTTGGGCTACATCCACCCCAAACAACCAGTCCTTCCTTTCTATTATCCAGAAAAATGAAGAGACACAACCTACAGCAGATCCGTTGTAATATCCTATATTCTCTCTCACAGTCTCCCTATCTGTTTCTCACTCTGAGAATACACATACAATACACAACCGCAATACAATACCCTCATACAAGTGAGGGGTTTCCTTCTAGGGAAAAAAATCCTAAACTAAACATAACTTCTACCGTCAGATCATCTGCCTAATGAACGGCCTAGATTGACTAGAAATTACTATACTTTTACAAGGCAATTTTACATATGTTTTTAGCTTCGGGGATGCTGCCCCCGAAACCCCCCGCCAGGGGGGGGGGGGGCTCCATAAATTCACAGCCGCACCCCCCCTAGACCCCCCAGGCAGCGTTGCCTCCCCATTAAGGTACAACGGTCCAACGCTGTGATACAAAATAAACAAGATAATCAGGCTCCACACCCAACAAGTTACCTGTGAAATATTTCACCAAATAACCATGATTGAAATACAAAACAACATGCATCCAAAAAGGTTCATACTAATGCAAACGAAATAGTTCATAAATGTTAGCATAAATGAAACAACATATATTTCAACCATAACAAGAATATTCCTACTACATTCATAACACATGCATGAAAATGTGTCGACTAAGATTTTATTAAAGTGAAAGTTCCCAGAATACATATACAATTGACGAACCAATAGTCCCAATAGTGAAACATGAAGACAACACATGCTCCTCCAAAGAAATATACTCCTTCTTGCTAAGGAGAATCCGGGGCTCTCAACAAAACTCCCAAGCTTTTGATCCTAAGACAAAAGTTCGGCCAAAATCCATTTACATCGCTAATGAGGGCATATTTATAACAAAAAGGGTGACTACTCATCTCCCTTTGTGATTCTTTGACTTCCGTCGTGACTCTTTGATTTCATTTAACCATTACCTTTGGACTTCATTACAAAATGAGTCTTCGCATTCCACAATTGAAACTTGGAATTTTAGTTACAATTAATTATAATAGAATATTACAATATTTCTCATACCCATATAAGACAAAATTGGGTAGAGTTAACTAGACAACCTAATAAGAAAAAACAAGTCAATCTTGATTTTGTGGAAACTCCAGCTCAACCACCTCAACTTTTATTTTCTTTGTCACATGGTGGTACCAAGATTTGTATTGTGTGATGACTTCCCCAAAATATTTGACGGGATCAGGCTGGAAGCGGACTCTAGCCTCCATTGAATCCAGGTAGACTACCTTCGAACTAGTTTGAATTTACTTCTTCAGCAGGGGAAGCATGGCATTGATCTGGACAGGGCCACCAATTTACTTCTGCATATTATTTTTGTTCACATCAATATATTCCTCGGTAGCAACATGTCTGAGCTGATCCAAGTATTCTTCAACCTCCTATCTGACATGATTCCTGCGTTTGACTTCGGTGAGTGAGCCAACTAAAGGGATCTTATGTGACTTCACCATAAAACCCACATTTTTGTAAAACTGTGCATATGAGGCTTGAATGTTGGCGATGAATGAGTTTATTTATTTATTACTTTGGATGAGCATCCACACTTGTTCTTTCTCCAACTCAACATGTTGTCTTGCCTTCTTCACCAACTTTGTAGGTGCCCCTTTGTATCACATTGACCACTCATGCATGATACTGATGGTTGTATGAATATCCTTGAGGGATTTAGCATTATCCTTACACTTATGTTGCATTTCATGCAAGCGAAAAATTGATTTATACATGGTGATAAGCTCCTCATATAGTATTCTCATAGTTTCTCCCAATGTCGATAATTCTCCAAGTATGGTTGCCTTAAGTTATTTGAGATATACCTGTTCGAGAGATGCTTCTGGACCTATGCTCGAAGTTTTTCAACTTAATTCCTTGTATACTGTAATTTATTTTCCATTTGTTTATTCTTGGCCATGAGATAATTTGTGTTTGAATTGGAAGCACCTGTGTGGCCAAGTTGGTTTTAGCAATAACTTTCAGATTCCTCTTGGTGTTTGTCACAATCACCCTTTCCCTAATGAATGCAGGAGATGTTAGATCATTCTGGAAATTTTTCTTTCTCACCTATGCAATATTATTTTGTAGCTCATCATAGGTCAATCTATATATGTCCATCACCGGACCCTCATCGAGAGGACCAATGTCCTCTTCCTTGCCTGGAGCTTGCTATTTTATCATAGGAGGGGGAGACTGAGTAGTGATCTGTTGTGTGGTCGGCATGAGATATACATATTGGTTTAGGGGCTCTGATTCCACCTCCATGTCTTGGATTACTATCATAACTTAAATTTCTTAAGCAATTTCCTTCTCCTGCAATTTATTGCTCTCTCCTTCTAGCAATTGGTTTTGTTCTTGTTCTTTTGTTTTCTTCTGTGTCACTTCTTCCTCTTCCATTTTCTATCTTTATTCTTCTTCTTCTTTTAATTTCCTTTCTTCCTCTAATATCTTATTTTCTTGTTCTTCCTTTTGCTTTAGTTACTCTTCTTTCTTCCTTTGTTTCCTCTTCTTTTCTATCGTTATGTTCGCTTTTAAAATGATCAGGTCTGCTTTCCATTTGCGGCTTTGTTCTTCTGTCGGACTATGCACAACCTTTCTCTTACCCTTTTCATGTGTTGGGTTGTGTATTTCTGTTGGTTTTGCCTATGGAGTGACTTCTTTCTTAGGATTAACCTGTGATGGCCCTGTGAAACTGAATGGTGGGAGGGGCTTTATTGCATTGTAATAATTATTTATCATGTCCTTCTTAGGTCTAGAGAAATTCTAGCTAAGCCATTAGAAATGAATATTTCCACAGTGTTGTTTACAAACACTCCTAGGATCGTACAAATTGAAATCTGGGTGATCGAATGAAAACTTCTCTATATCCTTGCCTTCAACCTCAACAACCCTTATATTCTTGATCTCATATAACCTGATTTGCCGAGGAAGAGCAGGCCAAGGTGCTTTCTTCTTCCTCTACAATACTCCTAACAACCCTATGGAAATATGATAGGCTACTTCTTGCATGACCAACTTTTCAGTGGCATACCTCAGTAACTGATGTGGAGGCTTCTATCATCCAAACACTCTGAGGTAAGTTCCATCCAGTCAGGAAAACCAATCCACAACTTCTGACACTACTCCCATAACCTCACAGGACATGCAAGGTGTGTCCTCCTCAAAGATAAACTTGTATAATGGAATGAGGAAGTGATCAATCAGCTTCTCTATGACTCCTTTGTGACTACACTTCAAAAGAAACTTTTAGTAGATGTGTACAACAAGTTATTTGGGTGTCCAAGTCCAATTCATGGCAGGAAAATATTTTTGAGCACATATTGCATCCAAAAAATAAGGAGACATGTAAAATCTGGTTTGCTTTCCCTTGGGAGAGTTCTTGGCATTGGTTACATGGATCCTCAATTGTTGAGCCAACAAGTCGACTAGTTAAATGGTTTTCCTTCATTCACAACATGATTCAGCAATAATGCCCATCCTTCAGGGAAGGTTTCAATACTATGTTGGTCATAGATGCAGAAACATAGAAATATCAAGTACTAAAATTCCTTCTTGAGGGATTTGGTCTTGTAAATGTTTTTGGGTGTTTGGAGGATTTTGTAAGGCTCTTTCACACAACCTTTAATAAAATAATTTGTGCTCAAGTAGCTAATTACTGCATAGAATTGAGATTCCATGTAGGCTTCTAGATGTGGAAAATGATACATACTATGAAAATCATGTGCCATGAAAGAGGAAAGCCTTTGTCCATTGGCACTGTTGAGAGTCATGGTATTTGTATCTATATGTGAAATAATCTAGTTGACAACATATTCACATGGAAAAATTGGATACCTACATGCAACCTTGTGTAATCTTGACCTCTGGACATTAATATAAACTTACATGTCTTTGAGATCTGCTTTGAAACTTCTTGTTGCGTAAACATATTTTCTGTGCACCATGTAATATATGAGTCTTTCTCAATGAGTAGTTCAGTGTTTGAAAAGAGGCAGAAACACTCTCAAATATCTCACCGGCGTTGCTTTCTGTGGTGTCTTTTGAGGCATGTCTCTTGGGTTCCATGATGATAATCGACTGATGGAGAGATATGACCTCAAAAAGTTGCAGTACTTGTATGATAAAATGAACTCATGGAAAACATAAATTATCTTCAGAAAAACAACCTACTCAGCAAGACTAAGGCAAAAACTCGGACACTAAGAAGAAAATTTGTACAATTTTTGGGTTAGACTAGCCTCAAGGATTATGCATTGTGTAGTCCCAACTGGGAAAAATGAGGGAATGAATTGCACATTGTGTATTCCCAGTGGCTAGGTCTGATGGTTGAGGCTTCTGACTGTGCAATGCGTAGTTGGTAAATCCAATGACTGCACATTGCACATTATCAGAGGCCGAGCTGGAAGCTTGTCTCTTGGAGATGAAAAATGCATAATTGGAGAGGAAATTGTTGGCCAATATTGTGTATATCTTCCCAGGAAAGGGAGAAATAAGTGACATATCGAAGTGTTTGGGCATGAAGGAATTTATATCTAGCTAAGGGAAATATCATTTATAGATCATCAAAAACTAAGTCCCAAAATCCAACGTGTAAGAGGGAAAAAATCATTCACAAAATGACCTAGCAGTGGAAACTGTTGGGGGGAAAGAAAGATCTAAATACGACACTTGAAAAATGTGAACAACATATTGAACCAACACTTTTAAAAGCTAATATAATTTAAAACTCCAACTACTACGAAAAGAAACAGGAAAAATAACAGTCATAGAAAACAAACAAACAAAAAAAGTGATAGAAAAAGCGACACGTGCAAAACTTACCCCAAAAAGCATCGCAAACTCAACCTAAATTTCCTTGATCTCCTTGGGAAGGCTAGAGCTCCAATATTGATTGTGAAAATGAGATCTAGGGGTGTCTATTAAATATATCTAGATGAGTTAGGGTTTCTGACACACATGCCTAAAATCAAGGAAAAAGCGCCACTTGGCTAAAATTCATAATTAGCAGCTTAGTGGACTTAACCATACATTAATTGGGAAACTCCTATTTTTTAAGGATTCCAACTCTTATTTTTTTAGAAAACTTCTTTTCCACATTGGAAAAGGAGATTGTGTAGTTCCCCGGCTCAAGGGCTTGGGGGGAAGGATAGCTTTGCACAGTTTTTGAGCTCAAGGTTGGCCTACCTCTCAATATTGTATAGTTCAAATCCTCAAGGTTATCCTTCCTTCCAATATTGTGCAGTTTCTGAAGGGAATACTAGCAATGCTACAATATCAAGGTAGGAGATGGCTTGTTCTTGGAAAGGTTCAGATCGGAGTCAAAACAAGACATCACAAGAACTACATGAAAGGATAAGTCTTTAACATAGCACGAATACTTGATGACAGTGATTGATGAGCTCCTGTAGACAGAAGGGAGGCTCCAAAATAAAAGCATGTGCAACATTTTGGAGGGGGAGCAGCTACAACACATGGTAACACACTGGTATAACTCTATCTCTATGTATGGGTCTTATCTCATGTAAACCAGGTATAAATTTTTAGGAATTATTTTTCATTTCATTGATCACCGTAGATTCTTTATTTATCTTGAGTTAAATATATGACCCTTACCATTCTCTTCATCAGAAATACACTGAAAAAATACAAGTCAAAATTAGTTGTTTTGATTGGGTTTGAGGAGTATATAGATACAAAAGTGGAAAAGGATTATCAAAGTCTTGGCTTTCATCTCCAATGTTGCTCTACTACTAGCAGGCCTAGACAGTACCCTAATGGAGTCACTTTAGGAACACAAACATTGCTCCACTGCAAGAAAGCCTGGACATTACCTTGGTGGAGTTGCTTGCTTCACCTCACTCTACAAGAAGCCTTTCTCTTATTTCACCCTTTATTTATTTTTTCTTATTTTATTCATATAATTTTTCATCAATACTTATTAATTTCATAGGGCAGAAGAGGGATCCCAACTTATTAAGAGTAGAAGAGGTTGTCCCTTTGGAGAAGGATGTTTAACACCTCTGAAATTTAGTTCACTTGTTTAGGTTTCCTCCCCTCCTTACTCTACTTGACTTAGTTAACAAGGAAAAATTGAACCATCATAAAATATTGATTAGAGTATATGGTACTAGTTATACATTCAAACATCAAAATTCCACTAAGGTTCTCTCTGAGAAAAAACGTATTTTCCATCAAGGTATCATCGACTAAAAGCTGCAAGGATTATGCAAAGAGAAATAATAAATAGAAAGTCAAGTATTGAAATTCGCACGATGTCCTCTTAAACTCACCTTAAACTTTACCATGCTTGCTTCATAATCCAAACACAGTCTCATGCAAAAATTTACGACAAAATGAGGAAATAGAAGAGTGGAAAGAAAGAAAACAACAAGAAAAAAAATTGAAACAAATTGAAACAACATAATCCTACTCCTAAACTAACTAGAACTATTCCAGGCTTACATGAAATGAAACTTCCAATATAGCCATCAAAGAATTACCTGACTTGAGTGGGAGAGGGAATCAACAACATGAAAGATATTCAGTAATAAGAGTTGACAAGAAAGATTAATCGTGAAATGCTGCAACATTCAAAGACTGAGAATGCAAGAAAAAAAATGTAACAAGAAATCATATACGAAACATTCTATTGATGCATTATGATGCTTATGCACATCGCAACACGGTGTCATGGTGAAGCGTTCTTCCAAACTTTCAAACTTGGAAAACATAAATAAAGTGAAAAACTTGTGTTTCGCTCACAGGATTGCTAGGTATGATTCCTCCAATGATTGTGAGAGAGGATCATGAAAAACAAGTAGAGGATTTGAAAATTGTGAAATCGATTGATTTTCAACAAGTGCAATCAAGTGTTGAGGATTCCTGATAGACAAGGAGCTATCATGATCATGCTTGGGACAAGCATCAAGACTATGAGAACCTGACATAACCATCAATGTAGGATGAAGTTCCTTGACAGCGTGTGGTAGTTCCAAGACATCAGAAGCTATATTATTGTAAACATATGGCTTAGAAAAATCAACAGTAGAAAACATAGAGTTGTGACTAGATGAGTCGATGAATATATCACGAAAACTATGATAAAAAATTCCATCGTTAGAAAGAAAAGGATCCTCATTATCTAGCGAATCATAGAGAGGAGGAGAATGAAAACAATAAATTCCACTCTCCATTTTTTCAAAAATATCAGATGTTTTATGAGAAAAATCGCAAAGTGAAGAATTTTCCTCACCCTATTCAAATGCACAATTGACACTCCATGTGCCCTGAGAATGATCAGGATTAAAACTGTTATAAACTGATTCTTCGAAAGATACAACAGATATGATGCAATTGTGGAAAATTCCAAAATAATGAGGGAGAGGTGAGAAAGGAGATACATCAACTTGCATTGCATATTCTTGTTCAAAAATCGAGTCCCACACATAGTCATTGCAAATGACATCGTAATTTTTCTAATAAATACCAACTCCATCCTGAATTTGATCCTCACGAGAATCGGAAAAAGCAATAGTAATAGGAGGATATAACAAATGACAACCATGAGGACCAAAGGAACCAACAGAGGGAGGACAAGGGGAAAGAACATCACCAAAAAAATCAGGTCCGCAGTCCAAACTTGCGTTTAAATTTTGAATATGTGGGGTAGGAGAAGATGGTGGTATATTTACGGATGGAATCTCAAGTTCTCCAACCTCAGCCTACATAAATGGAGTTGTTTTATGAGGAGAATATGAAGAGTCACTCGGAACAACAACAACTTCGTCACATATTTGAGAGCTCCATAACCATTGTATGTTGGGAGACGTTCGAAGGACTCATATTCTGTTGGATTCATTGAAATATGAACATGAAATTCAAACTTATCTTTCATGAGATTCTAATCAATATCATCCTCGGAAAATCATAACATAGATGAATTAAGCAATCATGAAAATCATTAAGAGATTCATCAATGATTTTCTAAGATGCATGACTTTCTTATAAATATATTTGTAATCATACCTATCAAAGGCATGGTAGAGCTCCTTTATAATATATTATAAAGATTGAATATAAGTGTTTGGTAATGTGTAACACCATTCTTTTACGCGTGCTTCAAATGTGAGAATGAACAACCTGGAAGTAGAATCCTCACAGTGAATTTCATGATTGGTGCAAAATTCAAGAAAGTGAGCAATGTGCTCGAGAATGGTTTTTCCACCCTCGCCATCAAAATTCAAATTTTACAATTCATGAGTTATCCCTAAGGGCACTTTCATATTTTCAACTCTAGAAAAACATGTCGGGGTTAAGACATGGGAAGAATCCATTTAAAGATAAGGAAATTTCAAATAGACTTCACGGGCTCAGCTTGTCATCTAGCCCTCCCTCTAGCGCCATAAATGTTGATGGTGTTGGACCCGCCACCATTTAAGGGGTCTCCCTGGTATAAAGTCCCAATTAGACCTCACACCATTTGGAGTATGAGCCCCATCCAGAATGCCCAGTTGCCAAAGTAGTGGATTTTTGTGTTATTCCTTCGCTGAGATAACACATAGAATGATGTATTCGTTACTTTTTTGAAACAAGTGTATAACTTTGTGGAGAGTCAAGTGTAATGTATGAAAGGTTCTAACATGACAAAGGGGAAGATGATTGAGCCCCTTAGAAGCATGTAATAGTATGCAACTTGAAAGGAACACACGAGCATAAGAGAAATCATAAGTTACCTACGAAATAGTTCACCAAATAACCATGATTGAAATACATAACAACACGCATCCAACAAGATTCGTGACTAATGCAAAAGAAATAGTTCATAATAATTAGCATAAATGAAACAACATATATTGCAAACATAACAAGAATATTCCTACTACATTCACAACATATGCATGAAAACATGTTGGCTTTGAGCTTTTATTAAATTGAAAGTCCTAAGCATACATATACAATTGAAAAACCACTAGTCCCAATAGTAGAACTTGAATCCAACACATTATCCTCCAAAGAAAGATACTCCTTCTATGCTAAGGAGAAGCCAAGACTCTCAACAAAACTACCAAGCTTCTGATCCTAAGCCAAAAGTCCAGCAAAAATCCCTTTACATGACTAATGAGGGTATATTTATAAAAAAAGGGGTGACTACTCATCTCCCTTTGTGACTCTTTGAATTCCCTCATTACTCTTTGACTTCCTTTAACCATCACCTTTTGACTTCATTACAAATTGACTCTTCACATCCACAATTGACACTTGGAATTTCACTTAAAATTAATTACAATAGAATATTACAATATTTAGCATACCCATATAAGAAAAAATTGGGTAGAATCAACTAGAAAACCTATTAAGACAAAGCAAGTCAAGCTTGAGTTTGGGGAAACTCCACCTCAACCACCTCATGTAATATTCCTAATTAGCTTTTAGCTAGTTAGAATATTAATATTTTTTTTGTCAATAAGATAGATGAATAAGAGGGTAGAGGGACCCATAAATCTCGTTACTAGGAATAAAACCACTTCTAATGTGAATGTGGATCAGTGCATCTAGTTGAAGAAAGCACTCCTTGGTATGAATGGGGGTCAATGCATGTGGATGGGGTCAAGGTTGACCAAATCAACATCGCATTCATGGAAGTAGTGGAGATAGTGGAGGACATCGTAGTCATAATGGGAGGAAGTCTCCATGAGAGTAACATCATTATTGAGTGGGGCCAAGGGGGAGGAGGCTCACAAAGCATATAAGGAAGGGGATGGAAACCATAGAAATAATTTTTAATATTTTTTATCTATTGTATTTTATGACTTTCTACACGCTTCAGCTGTTTAGCGAAGTATGTTGTGTTGTTTAGCACAAGGGTGTTTCTGGGCGGAAATCCCACCCTCATCCTCGGGGGACTTTGAGTGCCCACTCAGGAGAGGTTCCTTTGAGCTAAATTCCATCATATGGCATCAAGCCAATCTTTAGCCACCTTCAACAACGCAGTTTCCTTCAGGAATTTCACAACCCAGGAGGGCAGTTTCAATGGAGGGTTGATAACCCAAGTTTTTGAGCTTATTTTCCAGTGAGGGGAGCAACCCTTCATCCAGAAAGTGAATGTGGAGGAGTATCAGATATTTTCTCATCAAATCAACCACCTCCCACCAGTTACCCAGTTTTAGAGTGTAATTCAACCCTAGGGCTGCATTTTTCATCTTAGGTATTGCCGGAAACCCTTTCTGGGTTATCTTGGAATTGTGCTAGAAAGCCTAGATCTCTGATCCCAACATTTTTTGAGCACCCTATCAACAGATCTACACATTCCTAGTTTCCAGTAGCAATTATTTCCATCATGATTGCATATTCATAGCCTCCCAGCAGTTTATGTAGCAGCAGTTTCTAATGTCTTGATGTATAGGGTCATTTCAGGCATGTTTTGCCTAGCTTGAGTGCCTTTTCCTCAAGATCTTGTACTTCATTTTATGCTATCATATATAATAAAATGGCTCAATGATATGCTCATGTTTGATGTATTGATGTTTACTGAATTTTCCCGTTTTATGTTCAATATTCCTCTTTTTCCTATTTTGGAATATTACAGTGGTATCAGATCATAATCTTGGCTCAGCCTGTGGGGCACTACATATATAACATCTGGAGCAATGGATGAAAAAGAGTTTCAAAAACTTCTTCTCCAAAATATGAAAAATATTGCCAAATAAATCAAGGAGATGAGGATGGAAAGATAGAAGGAAACCCCAAGATGGTTTCAACATGGAGAAAGTTCTGGCACCTCACATCATTGGTGTGAGCAACCAGCATTACAGCAAGTTTCACAACGCTCCACTATGCCTACATTCCTTGCATATGGAAATGGGGCTGGAAGACCCTAAGAGGAGGAGACTCTTTGTGATTAATTCCTAAAATATGAATCTCAATCTCAAGGGTTCAAAGAGCATCTAAACTTCCAATAGTTTTGTCAAATCAAGGATAATAGAAGACCCCGTAATAACAATAGAGGTGGAGGGTACATGCAGAACAATGATCCGCAACGTAATATGCGTAGATTATTTCTGCATTCTTTTGATGGGTCACCCAAGTGCACAGCCAAGGCTTGGGTAGAGAAATTAGA
Source organism: Pinus albicaulis (assembly GCA_034641835.2). NCBI lineage: Eukaryota > Viridiplantae > Streptophyta > Pinopsida > Pinales > Pinaceae > Pinus > Pinus albicaulis. The sequence goes on along the minus strand of CM076573.1, from coordinate 731,089,828 downwards.
AATATATTTACAGCTGAGCCAAGTTTCAGATATTGAAGCCATTAAGATAGCAGCGCTGCACCTTGAAGGTGAAGCACATGAATGGTGGTTTCACGGTATATCTACATTGGGGCATGCAGGTGTGACAGCATACGTAGAATTTACCTGGAGGTTGGTGGAAGTATTTGACCGAAGAGATCCAGAAGCACACTTTTTTGAGCTATCTAAGCTCAGTCAGAAGATCCAGAGACTTATATCCATGAATTTCTGAAACTTTCAGTCATGGTGCCAAACTTGTCTATAACTAGAACAATATATATGTTTATTGATGGGCTAGCAGATCCTTTGCATGGGTTGGTGAAATCCACTAGACCAACTATGCTCCATGGTGCTATTGAGAGGGCTAGAGAATTACAAAATACTTTTCCAAGGGCTAGAGCTCCATTCCATCAAAATCTCTCCTTTCAGTCAAAGGGGAAAGATATGAAGGTTCCCCCCTCAAAGAAGAACCAAGTCAAAGGATCTCTTAGTGATAATGTCTGGAGAGATCTGAGGAGGAGAAAGCTTTGCTTCACTTGCCAAGAACCATGGGCACCAGGGAATTGGTGTGCTGTCGGAAAGGCACATTATATTTAGGTATTATCCGATTGTGAAGAGGAGTAAGAAGAATACTTACAAGGATATACCAACGTTGTAGCATCAGGAGGAGATCCACCACCACCAGGAGGTGGAAATGGAGCATTTGCTCCAACTGGAGGAGCCCTTGCAGACTTGCGGGGAGTTCCTAAGTATCTAACATTGAGAGTCTAAGGCACTGTTCAGGGGAAGTGGGTGTCGGTATTGATAGACAGTGGGGCTACCAAAAAATTTATCGATACCCAATTAGTGCAGAGGAGAGGCATTCCCACGGAGGATTTTGAAGGATTATTAGTTTTGGTTCCAAGAGCAAGAACCATGCAGTGTGTGAAGTATGTTACAGCATTGACTATCACTTTGGGGACTTACACATTGACAGATCACTTCTTTGTGGTTGATATTCCCAACACCAATGTGATATTGGGTTTACAATGGTTGATCACACTAGGGAAGGTCACCATGGATTGGGAGACCTTGGAGAGGGAATGGACAGATAAGAAGAGAGGTAAGCACCAAATGATCAGAGGCATACACACCTATCCACCTCAGATAGTCTCAGCAGATAGGATGGAGGCTAATTTGTGCAGAGGATACATAGTAGGGGCGGTGGAAATGCGTATGTCAGAGGCAAGAGGCAAGGATGCACTAGTCCACCCGGATGTGCAGTCTATTCTAGACCGTTACTCTACAGTATTTGGAGACCTACCACCGGGAAGGCCACTGAACCAGGGGTTTGAGCATAGTATTGAGTTGGAGCAGGGGATCCAAGAAATGATCACTGCACCCTATAGGCATCCCAAAGCCTACAAGGATGAGATTGAAAGAGCTATTCAGGAGCTCTTGGCTTTAGGACATATCCGACCCAACACCAGTTATTTTTCTTCTTCTGTGGTATTGGTGAAGAAGAAGGATGGTACATTGAGGATGTGCATTGACTATAGAGCCTTGAATAAGAAGACAATGAAGAATAGGTACCTGATTCCCAGGATCGATCAGCTAATGGATGAGCTAAGGGGATAAAATTTCTTTTCAAAGATTGATTTGAGGTCTGGGCACTAGGAGATCAAGGTAAGGGATTAGGATATCCCCAAGAATACATTTAGATGTCATTATGGCCACTTTTAGTTCTTGGTGATGCCCTTTGCGTTAACCAATGCTCTGGATATTTTTCAGTCTTGTGTGAACCACATCTTCCATGGTCAATTGGGGAAGTTTGTGCTGGTTTTATTTGATGACATTCTTATCTACATCCGCACATGGGAGGAGCATGTGCACCATATTGAGACAATATTACGCATTCTGGAGGAGCATCAATTCTATGCTAAGCTCTCCAAATGTGATTTTGGGCTCACAGAGATGATTTATTTGGGCCACATCATTGGAGTGGATGGAGTGAGGGTCCATGAGGAGAAGATCTGTGCTATTCGGCATTGGCTAGAGCCAAAGAATGTAATAGAACTTCGGGGGTTTGTAGGCATCTGCACCCACTACCGAAAGTTTTTCAAAGGGTTCTCCCAACTAGCAACACCACTCACAGTTCTGACCAAGAAATGATACTTTGGTTGGACAGATACTGCACAGAGGGCCTTTGATAGGCTCAAGGAGGTGATGAGAAGTTTCCCGGTGTTGGTATTTCCAAATTTTACCCAGCCCTTTGTGTTGGAATGTGATACTTCAGGGGAGGGAATTGGAGCAGTCTTGATGTAGGGGGGGCACCCCATAGCTTTTGAGAGTTATAAGTTTCTGCCTCATGAGAGGTTTTATCCTATATATGATAAGGAAATGTTGGCTATTTTGCATGCATTGGCCAAATTCAGGCAATATTTAGTGGGCAACAGATTCCGAGTGAAGACTGATCACAATAGCCTTCGGTATTTTCTTGAGCAGAAGCAGCTGCAAGAGAGGCAGCAAAAATGGGTTAGCAAAATCCAAGCATATGAATTTGACATTGAATATTTCAAAGAGAAGAGTAATGTGGTAGTGTATGCCTTATCACGAAGACCAGCAACGCTGTCATTGATGAGTGTGGATACAGATTGGAAGGCCCAGTTGTTGGTGGAGTATTCCAAAGACTGCTTCACATGTGAGATTCTAGATGGGCAGGTGACAGATGAGAGGTATAGAGTGATGGATGAGATAATTTATTACTGAGACCAGATCATCTTGACTAGAGATTCTAAGCTCAAGGAGAATATTTTACATGCAACACATGATTCACCACTCTCAAGCCACCAAGGTTTCACAAAGACATATTGGGCCATTAGGGAGAGATTCTCATGGAAGGGTCTCAAGGAGGATGTGCTCTAGCACATCAAGGAGTGTGTATTTTTCTAGAAGAATAAAGGAGATAACAACCATCCTGCAGGGTTGTTACAGCCACTCCCTATTCCGGAATGGAAATGGGAGAGCATTTCTATGTATGTCATTACTGGTTTTCCAACAGTACAAAGCAAGGATGGTATCTTTGTGGTCGTTGATCGACTAAAAAATTATTCACATTTCTTTGCCATTTCTTCACTATACACTGCTTCAAAAGTGGTCGATCTCTTCTTTAGAGATGTTTTTAGACTTAATGGTCTTCCTATGACCATAATCAGTGATAGAGATAGCCGCTTCATGGGTGGCTTTTGGCAGGATATTTTCCGTTTGGTGGGTACTGAGTTGACATTGGGTACTAGTTATCACCCCCAAACAGATGGGAAAACAAAGATAGTAAAAAAGTGGCTAGAAGGCTACTTGTGAAACTATGTTTCAGGGCAGTAAAGAGCATGGTTGCACTGGCTCCACTTGGGAGAGTATTGCTACAATACAAAATTTCATATGTTGATTGGTATGTCTCCATTTCGGGCTCTATATGGATATGATGCTTTATCATTTTTTTATGTGATGTTTGGAGCTAGCAAGGCTCCTAGAGCCAAAGAGTGGATCTAAGAGAGTCAGGATATACTCCGTGCTCTCAAGGACAACATTGATACAACCCATAATCAGCAGAAGTTGTATGCAAATCGTGGTCGGGTGGAGAGACAGTTTGAGGTGGATGATTTGGTTTATCTCCATATTAAGCCTTACAAACAATCTACGCTAAAGGAGAAGGGGGTTGAGAAGCTTAAACACTGTTTCTATGGGCCATATAGGGTGATCCATTGTGTTGGGGAACTAGCATATGAGTTGGAGCTCCCCATTGGGAGTAAGATCCACAACATTTTTCATGTCTCATGCCTTAAGAAGGCCATTGGAAAACATGTATTTGCTACTATGGATCTCCCACCTATTGATTATGAGGGCCATCTGATTTTACAACTGGAAGCTATCTTGGATACTCGGGAGAGGCACCTAAGGAACAGGGTGATTAGAGAATATCTGATTTGATGGAGGAATCTACCAGATGAGGATGATACTTGGGAGGGAGAGAAGATTTTGTAGCATCCATCTTTGCAGTTGCTTGAGGACAAGCAACATTTGGGAAGGGAGGACTGTAATATTCCTAATTAGCTTTTAGCTAGTTAGAATATTAAATTTTGTTTTTTCAATAAGATAGATGAATAAGAAGGTAGAGGGACCCATAAATCTCTTTAGTAGGAATAAAACCACTTCTAATGTGAATGTGGATCATTGCATCTAGTTGAATAAAGCACTCCTTGGTATGAATGGGGGTCAATGCATGTGGATGGGGTCAAGGTTGACCAAATAAACAGCGGAGTCATGGAGGTAGTGGAGATAGTGGAGGACAGCATAGTCATAATGGGAGGAAGTCTCCATGAGAGTAGCATCATTATTGAGTGGGGCCAAGGGGTAGGAGGCTCACAAAGAATATAAGGAAGGGGATGTCAGCCATAAAAGGCATTCTGAATATTTTTTATGTGTGGTATTTTATGACTTTTTGCGCACTTCAGTTGCTTAGCGGAGTATGATGTGCTATTTAGCACAAGGGTGTTTTCGAGCGTAAATCCCACCCTCATCCTTGGCGGAATTTGAGTGCCCACTCAGGAGAGGTTCCTTTGATCTACATTCCATCATCCGGAATCAGACCAATCTTCAGCCACTTTGAGCAGTGTCGTCTCCTTCAAGAATTGTGCAATCCAGGAGGGCAGTTTCAGTGGAGGTTTGATAACCCAAGTTTTTGAGCTTATTTTCCAGTGAGGGGAGCAGCCCTTCAGTGGGCAAGAGTATCAACTATTTTCTCATCATATCAGCCACCTCCCAGAAGTTACCTAGTTGCAGAGCGTAATTTAGCCCTAGGGATACATTTTTCATCTTGGGTATTTCCGGAAAACCTTTATGGTTATCTCTGAATTGTGCTACAAAGAACGAATCTATGATCCCGACATTTTCTGAGCACCCTATCAACAGATCTACGCATTCCTAGTTTCCAGCGGCATTGCGTAGTCATGGCATCCCAGCAATTTATGTAGCAATAGTTTTTGATGTCTTGATGTATAGGGTCATTTCAGACTTTTTTTTCCTAGCTTAAGTGTCTTTTCCTCAAGATCTTGTACTTAATTTTCTGCTATCATATATAATAAAATGGCTCAATGATCTTCTCATGTTTGACGTATTGATGTTTACTACATTTTCCAATTTTATGTTCAATATTCCTCTTTTTCCTATTTTGGAATATTACACCTCAACTTGTATTTTCTCATTCACATGGTGGTACAAATATTTTTATTGTGCGATGACTTCCCCAATATTTGCAACAGGATCAGGCTAAAATTAGACTCTAACCTCCATTGCATCTGTGTAGACTGCCTTGGAACTAGTTTGAGTTTCCTTCTTCAAAGGGGTATGCATGATATTGATCTGGATAGGGCCACCAATGTACTTCTGCATATTATGTATGTTCACCTCAAGATCTTCCTTGGTAGCAACTTGTCTGAGCTTATCCAAGTATTCTTCAACCTCCTGTCTGACCTAATTCCTGTGTTTGGCTTCAGTGAGTGAGCCAACTAAAGGGATCTTATGTGACTTCACCATAAAATCCACATTGTTTTACAACCGTGCATAGGAGGCCTGAATGTTGGCGATGAATGAGTTGATTTGTTTATTACTTTGGATGAGAATTCCCACCTATGCTTTCCCCAACTCATCTTGTCGTCTTGTATTCTTCACCAATTTTGTAGGTTTCCCTCTGTACTGCATTAACCACTCATGCATGGTAGCGATGGTTGTATGAACAACCTTGATGGATTTAGAATTATCCTTGCACTTTTTCTAGATGGCGTGCAAGCGGAAAAGTACTTTATGCAGGGTGACAATCTCCTTGTAGAGGCTTCTCATAGTTTCTCCCAATTCTGATACTTCTCCAAATATGTATGCCTTAAGTTCTTTGAGATATACCTATGCGGGAGCTGCTTTCCGAACCTCTACTCAGAGTGGTTCAACTTCTTGTCTTGTATCATGTAAGTTCTTTTCCATTTGTCTATTATCATCCACGAGATACTCCATGTTTGACTTGGAAGCACCTATGAAGGTCAAGTTGGTTGCATCCTGGCTTCTGGATTCCTCTTTGTGCCTATCACAATCACCCTTTCTCTAATGAATGCAAAATATGTGATTGTCTGGGAAATATTTCTTTCTCGCTTTTACACTATTATTTTTTATATCATCACAGGTCAAGATATATATGTCCATCACCAAAACCTCATCTAGAGGAGCAATTTCCTCTTCCTCGTTTGGAGATTTCTTCGATGTCGGAAGAGGGGGAGACTAGGTAGTGATATGTTGTGGGGTCAACATGAAATCTACATATTGGTTTAGGGGCTCTGGTTCCACCTCCATGTATTGGATTACTATCAGATCTTAAATTTATTGAGCAATTTCATTCTCCTACAAGTGCTTACTCTCTTCTTCTAGAAGCTTGTTTTGTTCTTCTTCTTTTTCTTTCTTTCATGTTGCTTCTTCCTCTTATGTTCTCTATATTTCTTGAGTCTTCTTCTTGTATTTTCATTTATTCCTCTAATATATTCTATTTTTTTTCTTCCTTCTGCTTTAGTTCCTCTTCCTTCTTCATTTATTTCCTCTTTTTTCTGCTGCTATGGACGCTTTCAAAATTATTGGGTATGCTTTCCATTTTTGGATTTGTTCCTCTGTCGGACTATGCACAACTTTTCTCTTTCCCTTTTCGCACACTAGATTGCACCTTTCTGCTAGTTCTGGCTTGTAATATTCCCAAAATTTAGACTTAATCTAAATGGAATATTATAGTTGGTTTTATCTTTAGATAGATGAATAAATGGGTAGGGAGGCCCATTAACCACTTTAGAAGAAAGAATAACATTCCTCATATGAAAAGAGAAATAATAAGCAGTTGGAAGGAGAAAATTTAGGTTTGAACAAGGAGGATATCATGTTGATTCAGTCATCTTTGACCAAACCAACATACACTGTCTAGAGACATTGTATCTCCTTGATAAACTGTGCAGATTTGGTGGAGGACAACTTGCATGAGCTTGGAGGAAAATGTGGATGGGACTCGATGTGAAGAGGTTCACTTGCTATATATGGAGAGGATGGGAGCCTTTATTATTCATGTTTTAGATTATCATTTGTCTGCTTAGACTTGGCTTCCTCTTGCTGTTTAGCAGGGTTGCAGTGTTGTTTAGCACAGGGTGTTCCCGAGCGGGAATCCCGCCTCTTCCCTTGAGAGGCCTCTTGGGAGAGTTATGTTCTATATTGCTACACATCTAGGCTTGAGGCCAAGCACCATTCTCCAGCCTCAGCATTATTTCTGTAGCATAATATTTCTATGTTGCATGGTGTTGCAGCGGAGGTTTGTTAACACCACTTTCGGGTCTGTTTCTCAGTAGGGGGTGCCTTCCTTCTCTTGAGAAATTAGCTAGGAATATTTCTGGGCTCATTTCACATCTTGGTAGTAGGCCAAAGTATTCCTTATCTCCTACAGCATAGTCCCTTCCAGGAACTGTGTCATTTTGCATAGAGTTGCTGTAGCAGGGTTAAGACCCTTGTTTCTGCGCTAGTTTCCTAGGGAAAGGGCCAACCCTTCTCCCGAAAAGCTAGAGGAAGGGTTTCTCATCCCTCTTTTGTATTATTCAGCCACATTTTTGTAATGTTGCAGTAATACTGCATTTTTCAAAGCTGAATATTCAGATCTGCTCTTTTTTGTACATGTGTCTCAAGAAACCCTTGCCGAGTTATCTCTATAATGCAATAAGGAGGTCAGATCTCTATTTTCATAGCATATTGTGCCATCAATCTCCAGATCTATGATTTTCTATTGAAATTTTGTAGAAACCCTCATAAAATAATGTTGTACATGCTTCAGTATTTTCTTCATAACTTAAGTCATGGGATTTGGCTATTTTTAAGTTGATATGAGGCCGGGAGATCTATTTAACTTATCATAAGTGATTTGTTTTAGTTCCTCTTTTGTATGTGAGGGCATAAGACCATATTCTAAGGGAAACAAGTTTTATTTCACCCAGTTAAAATGCAAATCTCCAGAAATAACGTTTTTAGGGTCTATTTGTTGCATTTTCCCCACTTGGGAAGGAGTAAAAGTGCTTCTTTTTGTTGTTTTTTCATTCATTTGATGGCCATGTGTTTATAAACACATTTTATGACTTAATTTCACCCTGATATTCCAGTATTGTGCTTATGCACTGCTGCATTCCCATTTTGGGATATTACAGTGGTATAAAAGCATAGTCTTGGCTCAGCCTATGGAACTCAGCCATGATGCTATCAAGAGAAGGAGAGATGAACAGAAAGAAGACTCCATTATGTGGAGGGATAAAGTAGGAGAGGCTCTCGAAGCTTCTTCCAAAATATATGCAGAGCTTCAATGAAGATCTTAAGAGGATGAGAGGAGAGATGAAATCTCCTAAGGAGTTTGGAACTAGAGTCAGGTCTAGATTGGCACATGATAGGTATGATCATGCAGCTACACTCTATTATGCACAATGCAGTCAAATGCCCAGATTTTCTATGAAAGAGATGAAAAAAGAGGGAATGCCAAGGAGGGAAACTCTTAGTAATTTTCTGCAAGAGTATGAATCTCAAATTGAAAAGTTTAGGGATCATATCACTTTCAAAGATTTTTGCAAGATCAAGGTGGAGAGGAGCAAGCTGCATGACATGGATAGATTTTCTCTATCTACCCTTGATGGATCCCGTACTTATTCAGTCGAAGCTTGGGTGGAGGAGTTGCATACTTATTCATTTTCATTGAAAAATGTCAATACTTCTTTTGCAAAGTTCACTAATATATTGGTAGATAGGTTTGATAAAAAACATGAAATAATCAAACCAAGACAAATAAAACTTTACATAAGTTGGAAGGACCTACAAACTCAAAACCACTTTAAAAACCTGTTAGAGAAGCTCACATCTTGCATGATACCTTACTAGAGGCAAGATCCTTGTTTCATAACCTTGGGCAAGAGGGAATGAAGATTCCCTTTGCAAAGGATGATCCTCTTATTGACCAGTTACCTCCTATTCATATTGAAGAGGAAGAGAAGGATGGGGGTTACAACACTGTCACATCTAGAGCATATCCAGTACCTCATACAGAGGAAGGAGGAGCACATGCTCCAATAGGAGGATTTCTTGTAGTATTGCAAGAAGCTCCCCGAGATCTCACATATGGAGGTCAAGACACAATCGATGGACAACATGATTGTGGAGCATTGCAGATGGAAGAAGAAGAAAGGGAGGAAGATTATCATCATTTGATGAGGAGCACACACCCCTATCCTTTTCAGAGAGCTGATGCAAGGAAGAGGCAGACTGATTTGCATTGTGAGGGCAAGGGCCAGGGTGCCCAACCATATGAATAGTCTACTCTTGATATTGATGTCTCACTACATAGAGGCATTCCACCTGGGAGGCCACCAGATCTAGAGTTGATGAGAGACATCTTGTCTTTGGATTCACCACTCTTGGATTTTGGAGAGGTGAAGAGTTTGGAGGGAGACTTTGGCATGGGGGATGTCAAAGTAGCAGGCAACAGCATGAGGAGAGCTTCACATTCCAGATTACCAGTGCTGCCTCTTGGGAGGATTGATCCATATTGGAGGTCTCAACTCTTGGTAGAGTACTCCAAGGATCTTGGTGCTTGCATGATTCTTGATGACCCGGATGGAGGTGATAGATATATGGTGGATGATATGGTCATTTATTCTTATGGCAGAGTCTTCTTGACTAGAGCTTATAAGCTCAAGGAGAAGCTGCTACATGAAGCACATGAGGACTTCTTTTCCATGCATTTTGATGCATACCTTTCCTTGGCAGAGGAGTTCATTTGGGAGGGCATCCAGCATGACATATTTCAGCATATGGAGAGATACATAGATCGGATGGTGATAGAGAGGATGTCATAGCCACTTCCCTACTCTTTGGAGGTGAGGGAGGATTTCCAGTTGAGCCATTTCAGCTCAAGGTCCCAAGTGCATGGTGGAGAATGTATAATTCCACATTATGTTTTGTACTTCTTTACTTTATATGAGCAGCATGTTGTACCAAGGAGGATTATCCCTTCTTTCATATTGTGTGATGATGTACTTGAAGTCATTTATAGCATTGAGATTGGCTATCTCATTGGTGGTGTGTGGGGGAAGCCACATGATTTTTGGTGTGCACCATTGGCGCCACTTTGTACTTTCATGTTTCTATCTTGTAAAATGATTGTAGCAGCAAACAAGTGGCTGGAAGAGAACTTGTTCTTGTTTGATTTGATGCAGGTAAAGGATGCATTGCGCTGGTTACATGAGAGGGACCTTGATCCACTTTTCGGTTGTCATATGACAACTTGTTTCTATTGGTTTTTTCTTCCATGTATTGCTGATATTTTTATGTTCATGGGGAGCTTTGTTTGGAGAGTGGGACATGAGATGGAGATGCCCATTGGGAGTATGATTATCCCTACTATTCATGTTGTATATTTCAGGAGGAGCAATGGGAAAACCATGATTGCCACATCACATCTCTTTTCTTCATATGGAGTGAGCCATTTGAAGAACTTGAGTGCTTGGGGGAGGCACTTCATGGCTGAATTGTTTGATGGGGTAGCTTGGTCCATTCTTGGAGGCCATATTGTTTCAGCCCAAGGACATAAACATCCCCACACTTATCATAAATGGAGAGAGAAACAAATGAAAGAGGGAAAACTAATCTCTCCATGCAGCCCCACTACATTTCACAAACTGGGGGTTGATAATTGCTTTGATGAGCTACCTAGAATGGCTCATTTCATTTGGATGATAGCATGGGTGATGGAATCACTCATTAGGAATGAGATTCCCTATGTTGATCATCACTCCTACCTTGAGGAAGCCATTGGAAAACAAGGAGATTTCCACTTGCACCTTCCACTTTCTCATGTCTTACACACTTGGGAGGAGTCATTAGAGGACAGATTTATTGCTGAGCTATGGTGGGATCTATTGATGAGGAGGCCACAAGAAGAGGGAGGGAGAAATTTTTCTCTACCTTTTCAGTTGCTTGAGGATAAGCAACATTTTTGAGGGGGGGAATTGTAATATTCCCAAAATTTAGACTTCATCTAAAAGGAATATTATAGTTGGTTTTATCTTTAGATAGATGACTAAATGGGTAGGGAGGCCCATTAACCTATTTAGAAGAAAGAATAACATTCCTCATATGAAAAGAGGAAGAATAAGTAGCTAGAAGGAGCACATTTAGGTGTGAAAAAGGAGTATATCATGTTGATTCAGTCATCTTTGACCAAATCAACATACACTGTCTAGATACATTGTATCTCCTTGATAAACTGCGTAGATTTGGTGGAGGACAACTTGCATGAGCTTAGAGGCAAATGTGGATGGGACCCGATGTGAAGAGGTTCACTTGCTATATATGGAGAGGATGGGAGCCTTTGTTATTCATGTTTTATATTATCATTTTTCTGCTTACACTTGGCTTCATCTTGTTGTTTAGCAGGGTTGCAGTGCTGTTTAGCACAGGGTGTTCCCGAGCAGGAATCCCACCTCTTCCCTTGAGAGGCCTCTTGGGAGAGTTTTGTTCTATATTGCTCCACATCCAGGCTTGAGGCCAAGCACCATTCTCCAGCCTCAAAATTATTTCTGTAGCATAATATTGATGTGTTGCAGGGTGTTGCAGTGGAGGTTTGTTAACACCACTTCCGGTTCTGTTTCTCAGTAGGGGGTGCCTTCTCTTGAGAAATCGGCTAGGAAGATTTCTGGGCTCATTTCACATATTGGTAGCAGGCCAAAGTATTACTCATCTCCTACAGTGCATTCCCTTGCAGGAACTACGTCATTTTGCATAGATTTGATGCAACAGGGTTAAGACCCTTGTTTCTGAGCTAGTTTCCTAGGGAAAGGGCCAACCCTTCTCCCGGAAAGCTAAAGGAAGGGATTCTCATCCCTCTTTTGTATTATTCAGCCATATTTCTGTAATGTTGCAGTAAGACTACATTTTTCATAGCTGAATATTTAGATCTTCTCTTTTTTGTACATGTGTCTCAAGAAACCCTTGCCGGGTTATCTCTATAATGCAATAAGGAGGTCAGATATATGTTTTCTTAGAATAGTGTGCCATCAATCTCTAGATCTATGATTTTATATTGAAATTTTGCAGAAACCTTCATAAAATAATGTTGTACATGCTTCATTCTTTTCTGCATAACTTAAGTCATGGGATTTGGCTATTTTTAAGCCGATATGAGGTCGAGAGGTCTGTTTAACTTATCATAAGTGATTTTTTTCAGTTCCTATTTTGTATGTGAGGGCCTAAGACCATATGCTAAGGGAACCAAGTGTTATTTCACCCAATTAAAATGCACATCTCCAGAAATAACATTTTCAAGGTCTATTTGCTGCATTTTCCCCACTTGGGAAGGAGTAGAAGTTCTTATTTTTTGCTGCTGTTTCATTCATTTGATGGCCATGTGTTTATCAACACATTTTATTACTTAATTCCACCCTGATATTCCAGTATTGTTCTTATGCACTGCTGCATTCCAATTTTGGGATATTACATGGCTCCAAAGTGACTTCTTTCTAAGGATTAACCTGTGATGTCCCTTTGAAATTGAATGGTTGGAAGAGATTTTTTGCATTGTAACAATTATTTATCATTTCCTCCTCGGGTCAAGAGAAATTCCTAATCAGCCATTAGAAATGAATCTTTTCACATTGTTGTTTACAAACACTCCTAAGATCATACAGATTGAAGTCCAGGCAATTGAATGCAAATTTATCTATACACTTTCCTTCAGCCTCAGCAACCTTTAGATTCTTGATCTCGTGCAACCCGATTTTCAAAGGAAGAGCGGGCAAAGGTAATTTCTTCTTCCTTTGAAATACTCCTAACAACCCTGTGGAAAGATGATAGGTTACTTCTTACATAACTAGCTTGTGAGTCACCATACCTTGGTAACTGATGTGGAGGCGTATATTCTTTGAACACTCTAAGGTAAGTTCCATATGATCAGGCGACCCAATATGCCACTTCTGACACTACTCCCATAACCTCACGGGACATGCAAGGTGGGTCTTTCTCAAATATCAACTTGTACAATGAAATAAGGAAGTGATCAGTTATCTTCTCTATGACTCCTTTGTGACTACAATATGAAATCAGCTTGCAGTAGATGTGCACGACAGGTTCTTTGGGTTTCCAAGTCCACTTCATGCCAGGAAAAGAGTTATGATCACATATCACATCCAAAAAATAAGAAGACATGTAAAATTTGGATTTCTTTCCCTTGGGAGGGTCCTTGGTATTATCTACATGGATCCTTAACTGTTGAGCCAACAAGTATGACTAGTTAAATGGTTTTCCTTCATTCACAACCTAATTCATCAACAATTTCCAACCTTCAAGGAAGGTTTTAGTGTTTTTTTTTCCATAGATACGGCAAAATAGAACTATCAAGTACTGAAATTCCTTCCTGAGGGATTTTTTCTTGTAAGTGTTGTTGGTTGTCTGGCAGAATTTGGAAGGCTCTTTCACCCAACCTTTAATGACATCCTTCGTGCTCAAGTAGCTGGTGACTGCATATAATTGAGAGTTGATGTAGGCTTCTGGCTACGACTGATCCGGATCTCTTCAGCTACCGAAAATTAACCAATACCTTTTACTTTTGTGATGTTATCATAATTTCATTTAAAAGAGAATAAAAAAACCACGTGTGCAATCTTGAACAAGAGGAAACATAACGATGATCAATAAATCAAGAACACAACACATTGATAACGGAGCTCAACCAGTGTGGATTACGTCTTTGGGCACGGTGTCAAGAGAGTCGAGGTCACTTCATTAATTGTTGCAAATGATGATGATGTACATGGCATGTTCTTTTTCATTACAAGGATTAATACCCTACACCAGAGTGGTTTTTCACTCCATGAGACATTCTAAGGAACTCTCACTCATATGGGAAAATTCCCTCAACCAAGAGTGGCTTGTCTCTCCATGAGACGTTCTCCATACAGGAACTATCACTCAAATGGGTCAAATGTTACACAGGGATCTCAACAATAATAAATCATCTCATTAATAGCAAAATTAAGCATAACATAATTTCATCATATACCTCCACTTTCAAATATGGCCGAAAAATGCAAAGCTCGGCTGCTGAAATGGACTGGACTATTGAATTCCTAGTGATAAATGGTGTAAAATAGATTGTCATCTTTTCCAATTCTGACACAGTCAAATTATGGGCCTTTAGGAATATTTTAGATTCCTCATGATTCCACAAGGATTCCTCTCCACTTTTTGACTATATATCTACTACTTAGATGAAAAAACTAATCTCTCCATAATGCACCTTACGAAATTCTAAGAAAAATGAGTATAAAGTCGGTAACATTATGACACTGGAAAAATTCAGCCTCAAATATTCTTTTAGATTCCTCAAGGTTCTTCAAATATTCCTCGTTGCGGGGCACCTGCAATTATACTGCTCAGATGGCGAATCTAACTTCACCATCATGCTCCCTGCGAAATTTTGTGAAAAATTACTATAAATTTGATATTATTCTATCACTGTAAAAATTTACCTCCCAGGGAATCTTTATGGCATACTGAGATTCTCAGGTTTAGGGTTCCACCGTCCCTACAAAATATGGTTCCACCCAAACCTTCGCGCTCCTCCACCTGCTCGGGACTCCTCTCGGTGCCTTCACTACCTTTGCCCCGGTCGAATGACAAACGAAGGATTTTATTTCATTGGATGGGTGTAAAAATAAATGTGAGGCCACTTGGGTCATTGGTGGCGTGCCCAAATTGGGCACATGAGGCTCGGGGTCAAATCTCGCTCGCGACCTCAACACTTCACAATTTTTAGCATTTGTTTCTTTTTTTTAAACAAGCAGTTAATTAACACAATTCCACCAATGGTTGGTTAATGTTTTTTGTTGGCAATGATATGTGTGTGTGTGTGATTGCTGGTTATATGTATCATTGGGTCGCCGCGTGGGGCAGACCGGCATGGGTTCAAGTCTCATTGACCCCGGTTTTGTGGTCAATGACCATTGTAACATATGTCATGTGGCTCCCGTGGGTGTGGTGATTTTTCCTTTGGTGACCCACCCATCATATGCTGTGGGGTTTGGCAGGGGTAGAGGCCTTCCAACCCGATTTGACATTTTAAATACAAAGACCGGTGGGGTGGGCGGGACCGGCGAGCCTAACATGCCCCCCATTTTTTTAATATTTTTCTCATTTTTAAAACAAATTGGTCATTTTTTTTAATTTTTCGAAAATAAGGGTCATTAGGAAAATTAACCATCCAACAAATTCGCCCACTCTCGGGAGCCAAGTTCCATGCCCCGAACTCAATAAATTTGTAGGATCCTTAAACTTGGCCCACTTGCTCACTTTGACCACAACTTTTACCAGCCTTATCTTCTTCATACAAACTTGGATTGGAGTGTCATTCACATCATTGGAATCAGGGAAATGAGCACTTTGATCTGGTCCTAGTTTTGCTGCCATCTGGCCACTTTAATTTTCGAGCTATTATAAGCCTTGTTTTACCTCTGAGCATGTCTGGAGCCACCAAGATCATTCCTCCCCACTGAGGATATTTTGTTCCTCCAAAAGCATGAACATAATATGCAACTATCGTGTACATTTTCTACACCACAGTGTCCTAACAGGTCACCCTTCCTTCTCCTTCACCTTTGTTCTTCGGAGCCATAAGCGATGAGTTGACACTTGCATCCTATGAAAACCTATAAGTACAATATTTTCAAATTACATGGTAAATTACTTGAACAATCATGACCCAAGCATCCCATACTTTTCATGGGTTTATAACACATACTTTATGTTCAAGTTTACATCAAAGTGGAAACCAATACCCCAGCTATCAATACAAGGCCAAAACATCATTGTTGCTTCAAAAAGTGATGGAAAACACATTGTCACTTTTACATTTTAAGTTGTGATGCATGATTTACAAACTGTGGCCATGACAATCTACCACATCTACAAAAACCACCTCTTACTCAACAAAGTGCACCAAGAGGTATGTGGTTGATTCTCTTGTCGAACAACTTTTCCAATTGGTTTCTGCATAGACACTTTTTCCTTGAGACACTGCTCTGAATAGATCCTCCAACACGTGGCTCTTTGAAGACCACCTTTGTTGTAATGATTGAAATAAGTATTCTTCCCACATACCTGCTTAACATGCCTCCTTTCATAATGTTGATAAGGCCTTTCATGCCTCATCCTCTTTCATGTTGTCATTCTCTTCCAGCACTCAGCAAACACATGGTTATGTAAACCACAAAAACTACATGGTTTTTTATGTCATGATTTATGTTCGTCATTAGCAACATTCTTGTAATCGAAATGAACTCTAGAATATTGAGACTATTTATACCTTTCTTGGTTTTCTCTGGTGAAATTATGACGATGAGAGCTTGCCTCAGTTCCTCCTCTGCAATTTGCACTTCCATGGGATGATGATGATATGTTCCCATCATTCTCTTTCCTCTACGGTTTCAACAATGTCTTTGAAGCTTCTGACACCTTTGAGCACTCTCCTTTGGTGTATCCCAAACCTGTGAATCGAGGTCTTTGCACGACCTCAAATGGTTGAGTCATCCCTTGGAAATTAACTCCAAGCCCTCCTCCTTTATACACTAGATTTGTAAGGAGTGTCATTCCAGTTACTGAAATGGGCACCTCCACATTTCCAACATAAATAACATCATGTGAAGATGAAACTAAGAAACGATCAACATTGTTTACCTCAGTTGTCGATTCTGGAACAAGTGACGATGGATTCGCTAAGCCTTTGTCACACTTCAAATCTTCCAAGACCTCTTTCATGGCTCGTATCTGAAGCTGTAGTTTCTACTTATCCGCTTTATATTCTTGTAGAAGCCCCCTTAATTCAGCATGCTCTACTTGAAGGCTCTGGTCTTTGCGCTTCAATTCTTCCAAGGCCTCTTCCGTGGCTCGCAATTGAAGTTGCAATATCTGCTTATCCTCTTTATCTTCTCCTAGAATTTTATTCAATTATGTGTTCTCTTATTGAAGGCTCTAGTTGATCTCCTAATTCAAATGATGAGAAGACGATGAAGAATATGTATGTTCACTCGAGGGGGTAGATGGAGCATCGTCCTTTGCTCTTTCTTTCTCTCGTTCTTGTATTCTCTTCTCATAAGCTTCATACATTATGTCTACTATTTTGGACATCCTGAGGAAGGCCTCATACTTTTATTTATCATCATCTATTGTTGCACGTTCAATCATTCACACTCACAATTCACATCAGCGAGAAGACCGTTGTGACACCAAACTTGATCTAGATCTCTTCAGCTACTGGAAATTAACCAAGACCTTTTACATATGTGATGTTATCATAATTTCATTTAAAAGAGCATAAAAAAACCAAATGTGCAATCTTAAACAAGAGGAAACATAATGACAATTAGAAAATCAAGAACACAACACTTTGATAACGGATTTCACCCAATGTGGGTTACGTCTTTGGGCCTCATGTAAAGAGAGTGGAGGCCGCTTCATTAATTGTTGCAAATGATGATGATGTACATGGCATGTTCTTTGTTATTAAAAGTATTAATACCCTCAACCATAGTAGTATGTCTCTCCACAATACATTCTCAGGAACTCTCACTCATATGGGAAAATTCCCTCAACAAGAGTGGTTTGTCCCTCCTCGAGATGTTCTCCCTATGGGAACTCATACTCAAATGGGTCTTCCTTCAGCATGACAAGCTAATTAAATCATGCAATAATATGGCGACAGGTATCCCTCGACATAGTGTTACAAATGGGTATCAACAATAAAACATCATCTCAACAATAACAAAAGGAACCATAACATAATTGCATCATGTACCTCCGCTTTTGAATATGGCTGAAAAATGCAAAGCTTGGCTGTTGAAATGAACTACACCACTGAATTCCTAGTGATGAGTGGTGTAAAATCGATTGTCAACTTGTGCAATTCTAACACTGTCAAATTCTGGGCCTTTGGGAATCTTTAGATTCCTCATTATTCCACAAGGATTCCTCTCCATTGGTTGACTAGACATATGCTACTCAGATGACAAATATGATCTTGACATCACGCTCCTTGCGAAATTCTGAGAAAAATGAGTATAAATTCGGCCATATTCTGACACTGGAAAAATTCAGCATCTAAGTGAATATTTTAGATTCCTCAAGATTCTTCAAAGATTCCTCGTTGCAGGGAACCTACAATTTTGCTGCTTAAATGGTGAATATGAATTCACCATCGCTCTCCTTGTGAAATTATGAGAAAAATGACTATAAACTTGATAACATTTTATCATTGTAAAAATTTACCTCCCAAGGAATCTTTAGGGCATCTTGAGATTCTCAAGTTCAGGGTTCCGTCGTCCCTGCAAATCATGGTTCTACCTGGACCTCCATGCTCCTCCACCTGCTCATGACTCTTCTTGGTGCCTCCACTGACTCTTCCCTAGTCGTATGAAAAAGGAAGGTTTTTATTACATGGATGGGCAGACAAATCAATGTGAGGCCACTTGGGTCATTGGTGGTGTGCCCAACTTGGGTGCGTAAGGCTTGAGGTCAAATCCCCCCCGTGACCTCAACACTTGTCGATTTTTGGCATTTGTTTCTTTTTTTTAAACGAGTGGTTAATTAACACGGTTCCACTGGTGGTTGGTTAACATTTGTTGTTGGCGGTGATATGTGTGTGTGTGTGTGTGTCTGTGTGGTTATATGTATCGTGGGGTCGCCGCATGGGGAGGGACGACCACCAGCTGGTGCGGGTTCAAGTTCCATCGACCCTGATTTGGTGGTCAACGATCGTTGTAACATATGTCATGCGGCTTTGATGGGTGTGGTGGGTCTTCCTTTGGCAGCCTACCCACCATATATATGATATATATGTTATGTGTGGTGTGGGGTTTGGTGGGGGTGGTGGCCCACCAACACAATTTGACATTTTAAATATAATTACCGGTGGGGTGGACGGGCCCAACCCGCCCCCCATTTTTTTAATATTTTTCTTGTTTTAAAACAAATTGGCTTTTTTTTATTTGTCGAAAATAAGGTTCATTGGTAAAAATAACCATCCAACAAATTCGCCTATTCTTGGGAGCCAAGTTCCATGCCTCGGAAACCTGGCCCACTTTCCCACTTTGACCACAAATTTGACCAGCCCTATCTTCTTCATATGAACTCAGATTAGAGTGTCGTTTGAACTGTTGGAATCATGGTGACGAGCACTTCGATATGGTCTTGGTTTTTCTTCCATATGACCACTTTAATTTTCAAGCTATTATAAACCCCCTTTGACCTTTGAGCATGTCTAAAGCCACCTGGATCAACGATAAATGATACATACTATGAAAATCATGTGCCATGAAAGAGGAAATCCTTTGTCCAATGGCACTATTGAGATTCATCGCATTTGTATCTGTATGCGACATAATCCAATTGAAAACAATTTCACATGGAAAAGTTGGATACCTATATGCAACCTTGTGTAATCCTGACCTCTAGACATTATTATAAACCTGCATGTCTTCAAGATCTTCTTTGAAACTGCTTGTTGCATAAAAACATTTTACTGTGTGCCATGTAATATATGAGTCTTTCTCAATGAGTAGTTGAGTGTCTGAAAATACTGGAAAAGAGGAAGAGACACTCTCAACTATCTCACCAGTGTTGCTTTTTGTGGTGTATTTTGAGGTAGATCTCTTGGGTTCCATGATGATAAACAATTTATGGAGAGAGATGACCTCAAAAATTTGTATTACATTTATTATGAAATGCACTCATGGCAAACATAATTTAGCATATGAAAAATGACCTATTCTACAAGACCATGGAAACAACTCAGACATTGAGGGGAAATTTTGCGGATGAAGGTGGGAGACTAACCTCATGAACTACGCATTGCACAGTCTCAGCAATAAAGATGACAACTAGAGGCTTGAGACTACACAATTCACAATCCCAGGTAGGCAGATTGAGGGAAGGAACTACACATTTTGCAGTCTTAGTGGTCAGGGTTTAGGGTTGAGGCTTGTGACTACGCAATGTGTAGTTGGGAAATCCAGTGACTACGCATTGCGTGGTCTAAAAGGCTAAGTTGGAAGCTTGTCTCTTGGACATGTGAAATGAGCAGTTGGAGAGGAAATTGTTGGCCAAGATTGCGCAAATATTCCCAAGAAAGGGAGAAATTAGTGACAAATCTGAGTGTTGGGGAAAGAAGGAATGCAGATATGGCTAAGAGAAAGATATATCAACAAAAAATAAGTGCCAAAATCCAACATGCAAGAGGAAAAATGAACATGCAAAAAATGACCCAGCAACGGAAATTACTAGGGGGGAAAAGCAAGATCTCAATGTGACACTTGAAAAATATGAATGACAAATCGAACCAACACTTGTACAAGCTAATATAATTTTAAATGAAAACTACTACAAAAATAAATGGGAAAAATAACAGTCATAGTATTCAAAAAACAAAAAGCGACAGAAAAAATAACAAAAAGTGACACATGAAAAAATTACCCCAAAAATCGCCACAAACTCAACAGGTCAATCATGCAAGGCTAGAAATGTTGCAAGATCAAGGAAAGAGATGGCTTGTGCTTGAAAATTTTTATATCGAATTCAAAACAAGACATCACAAGTGTTGCATTAAAGGATAATTCCTTAACATAGCATGAATACTTGAAAATAATGATTGATGAGCTCCTGTAGACAGAAGGGAGGCTCCAAAATCACAATATGGGAAATATTTTAGAGGGGGGTTTTAGCAGCTACAACAAGTAGATCAAGATATGATTGTGTGGTGGATAAAAATAATGGATAACATAATAATTTTAACCACCTCCCTTATGGATTCTAGAGTTGTGAGAGGTGATAACTATGAATTAAATAAACCTTTGAGGTATGTTATGAAGAATGGGATAGAAAAACTTTTGGAAGTCTGCATAATTAACTTCTAATTCCACCATTGTGTTCAACTCATCAAGAGCTTTCCAGCGGTGTCACTCTTACTTTGATCCAAGCCCCAGATAAAAATTTATACTTAATTGAGTTTTTGGTCAATCATTAGAGGCCATTTCATTAAACGGGCCATGTGACTCGCATGTGGCCTCCATGTAACCTTGACAGGTCATCATGGTGGGGCCTGCCAGGCTTGTTCAATGTTGTGTCGATGTGATGCCTTTTTTTGTTGTCAATTGCGGCGGTTAATGTTAAGTATAAGAAAGAGGTGATGGGTGGCCCCTTGGTAGAAGAGTTCCCACACAGGAATCAAGGTCGGGTCATCCCCACTCCATTGGCGCACACATTTTATGGTCTCCCTGTATCACATCTGTAATAGATGGTCGGTGGAAACAAGGTTCCATGATGAAACCGCAACCAGATTGGCAATCCTTTGCGAAAAATCTGGAAAAAAACAGTTCATGTTTTTCAACCCATTGTTCTAGACTTCAAGGTGAGTCCATATTTAAGGGGATCACAGTCCACGATTGAGATGTTATAACATGATGTGTTGGAGATTTATTAATAGACATTCTTAGAAGATGTATCTTCACGTCATCTCATCATAAATATTATTAATTTTCTTTAATAATGGTTTCCATGCGTTGTTGAGCTTTAATCCATCATCCCAGTTCATAGTGTTTCTTATTTTTTCTATTTTGATTGCTTCTTTTACTCTCCTTTTTAGATAGTGGCCTTCCTTCTAAATTAGCTTCATGCTTCCCATGCAAATGTAGTGAGACAATTTCCATGTGTGTTCTTCAATGGATGATTTTTATGCCTTATATCTTGATATGTCTACCACCTGCGCTTTTAATCTGATGATAAACAACCTCCTTGTTTCACCTATGTATTATTTCCCACGTGAACATGGAATTCTATATACTCATTTTTATTGTTTTGGGTCCACCAATTCTTTAATAGCCTTCAACTACCTTCCTTATGGTGTTTGGGGGGTGAAGGAAATGTTAATGGTTTGTTTTTTAAAATCCTGACTATTATGGATATTAATAAATCTCTAGCACATCATGTTATAACATTTCAATCATTGATTGTGATCCCCTTAAATATGGACTCACCTTGAAGTCCAAAATGTTGGGTTAAAAACGTGAATATTTTTTTCCATATATTTCACAAATATCTCGCCTATAATGGACTCAATCTTTTTCCTATCCTTTATCAGCGTGCCCATTCCATGTTACGATGTGCACTAGTTTTGGCGATGAGTGGTGGGTAGTGGTAAGGCTTTATTTCTCCTGGTTCCTTCTTGGTCCCTCTTTTCCCACTTTATGCATCGACTTGAAGTCCTTGCACACACAAGCTTATGGAAAATCGTTTATATTGGCTTTGGGTGCATAGTTTCATTGAGTTAGGGTTCCACCAATGCTCCCACTAATGTCGGCCCCACCCGCATATTTATGGTTTGAGCTCGGCCACTTGCTAGTTCAAACAGCCAAATGGTAAGATAATCAATCTAAGGCTAGGTTTCATGAAACAGGGTGGGTGGCCCCTCGTTTATGCTTGCCTATTTGAGGTCTTAAGGTGAATTATATCCCAAGGAATTAAGCCTCAAGCCCTCATATTTGTAATTTTTATTACAAAGGGGTAACCCAAACCACCAAATACTAGGAAAATTATGGGCCCAAAGGCCTAAAACTATGAGCGCTTGATTAAGACGGAGTAACCAGTACAGGTACATGTTTAATTTATATTTTTATTCATTTAAAAACTTTCATATTATGTCTAAGTATTCATAAACACATAGTATCATATACATCATGAATATAGCCATAGACAACATTGTCCAAACAAACATCAAGATTCATGAATACATAGAATATCATTCCAATCATGAGCATAAAAGTGCCTTGCCGCTCAGGAATAATTTACATTATAAACACTTAAAGTATTACATAATTCATATATAATAATTATAGTACAACCCATAAGACAATATACACAAGAAATTTACACTTATCTATGTGTTTAAATATGGTTGGAAATTGAAGGAGGGACTTCAACTCTCCACCCAACCATAGGCTAGTTGCATTGTAATCTTTCTCACTACTAACCACCCCGAAGTCAGATCCAAAGTCTAAGGGGATTATTTTTTAGGTAAATTCACACCCAAGGCTTAGTCACATACCCAAAATAAGGAGTCCATTGTCCTGGTGGTTTAACAATCGCTCATGAATAGTAAGCACCACAGTGGCTCATTCACTGTTTGAGTCAAAAAAACAGGGCTTCACCCCAGATTCAGATGTACATTTATTAGCTCCAAGAGGTTGAACCTACTGTATAGGAATTTTCACAACTCTTATTTCTTATCAAGAACTCCATGGGCCTATAGTCCACTAAACATGTGGTTTACATATTTTTCAGCAAGCACCATAGTGATCAGATTACCCTGTCAAGTGTTTCATCAGCCAATAGAAATCACCAAGTAATTCAAGCATCCTAAGCTTCCCTCTGACCATTCAAGCTTAGACTCACCATCTATCAACCTCAATACAAGATATATGAGGAATAATACCCTAGCTTCTGAACATTTGATCTTAGACATTCAGTCCATCACAATTTTTCAACTTAGCTACAGAAACACCTTGCTTTCTCTCTCTGCAAGGTTTCACTTGTGTGCACTATATTCTGCAAATTATCTAATTCTCTATAGGTCATGCCTTTTCACCACCCCTTCTCTTCCTCGTTAATCCCATGTTTTCTTCTCGGGGTATTTTTTTCCACTACCTTAATCCCCAAGGAGGGGATCGGGATGGGCACCTTCCCCCACCCATGGTACCCCATCCGATATTATTCAGTTCCTATTAATTTTGGTTGGTCACTAGTAAGGATGAGGTTAAGGAAATTCAATGTGGTCATATGGGCCTACTCTCGGCATCCCACAAGCAATTGATATACACGCCACAAGAACATTGTGGCCCTCCCCTCAGAGCTTTGAATATGTGTGTCCTTCCCTTCATCCAATCATCAATTTATTTCCACATATATTATATACATCTATAGTTTTTACAATTAGGTTTACATACATGGGGTGTTATAGAAAAAGGGTTGTTGCAAACCCCACCACCTTAAAGGAACATTGTCCTCGATGTTCTATAAATAGAACATAAAATTTAACCAGTGAGATTTATATTTGCTGCCCTTACATTTATTTACACAATAAAAAAATAATGGGTAAGATACCCTCTTGTTATCTTCTAGTTCCTAGGTGGCTTCATCAGGTCCAAAGTGCTTCTATTACACCTTGACCTGCTATATTACTTGATTTTTGAGTGTGATCTTCCTCCGATCCAGGATGCACAGTGGTTTTGGTTGGAACTCTCTCTCGAGTTCCACCTCTATCATAGACCATTCAACAACATGATTAATGTCATGTACATACTTCTTAAGTAAGGAGATATGAAAAAAATCATGTGCTTTCACTATGGGTGGTAAGGTCAATCTAAACACCATTGGCCCCACTCTTTCCAAAATATTATATGGTCCACAAAATATGGATGACAACTTAGCATAAGATCTCACTTTCAATAAGATATCCCTTCTTCTCATGCAAAGATGCACATGCTCTCCCACTTGAAATTCCTTATGCATTCTCTGTTGATATATGTAACTATTTTGCCTATCCTAGGCTACCTTTAATTTTTCCCTGATATTGAGCACTTCTTGTCCCATTTCCTTCAGCATATATGGTCCAATAACCACTTTGTTCACAGGATCATCCTAACCTACAAGAAAGTTACATTTTCTACCATACAAAGCCTCGAAAGGGCTCATCTTTAGTGACCCTTGATACCCATTGTTGTATGCAAATTCAACTAGTGGAAGGAACTCTTCCCACCACTTTGGTTGACGTATGGCATACATCCTCAGTATGTCATCATTAGGAGAATTTTGAGGTCTAAAATGGGCCTCCTAAGAAAAATATACAACCAAAATGAAATTTATAAGAACCAATAGGATTCAACATGATGATGTCAACCATGGGGGATGATTCACCATTTTTAAGTAAAAGAGTAAAAAGAATAAAAAATAATAAAATAATAAAACTACTTTTTCAACTCGTATTTTCAACTTATCTCCCAAAGGTTTTACTCAAATTTCAAGGAGTACTCGTTGGATGCAAAACTTAATTCTTTATCCAAGGAGTACCCATGTTGCATACTTTCGATGGACCCTACTACACGAAAAATGAGAAATACATGAAAAACGTGATTGCAATCACATTTTCCATGTATTTCTCAATTTTTTTGTAGCAGGGGCCATCGAAAGTATGCAACATGGGTACTCCTTGGATGAGGAATCAAATTTTGCATCCAACGAGTACTCGCGCTCAATATTTGAGTAAAAACTTTGGTAGATAAGTTGAAAAAGTAGTTTTTTATATTTTCCCTCTAAAATTTGATGATGTAATCAAACCTTATTTTATTATTTCCACTATTAGTTTATAATTTCCTTAGGAGGTCCATTTTAGACCTCAAAATTCCCCTAATGCTAAAAAACATCCACCATCTCTATCTAGCCATCATTCTGAGGATGATGTGTTGTATTAAATGCTATATGGGTTCCAAAACCAACAAACAATGATCTCCAAAAATTTGATGTGAATTTGGTGTCCTGGTCTAGAATGATATTGTAGGGTATGCCATGCAATCTGTATATTTACTTCATAAAAATTTGAACAATGTCAATAGATTTGTGGGTGGACTTTACAACTATAAAGTGAGTTTCCTTACTCAATTTATCCACTACCACAATAATGGCATCATGCTTCTTCGATTTTCTTGGCAATCCTATGATGAAGTCCATAAATATGACTTCCCACTTTCACTCGAGAATTACGATTGGTTGTAGAAATCCCTTTGGGTGCTTGCATTCAACCTTGACTTGTTAACATTCCAACCACCAACCAATGTATTCATCAATTTCTCTCTTAATCATACCCGAGCAATGATATATTTTTTTCATTGTTGTTATCATTTTCTCATATTAACTAGGATGACCTAAATATGGTCATTTTTGAAGCTTGTCCAAGATGAGCTTCTTCAAGTCTCCCGTACAAGGTACATACCATCTATTCTTGAACTTGAACATTCCAAACAATGTAAACTTTGAAATAGGAACTAAAATGAGTATCCGCTTTTTGAGGTAGCAAAAATTCATTTGATTTTGAAAAGTGTTGATTCATAATACACCTTTTTTTTGAGGTAGCAAAAAATCACCTGATTTTGAAAAGTGTTGATTTAGAATACACCTTTTTTTTAGGTAACAAAAATTCATCTGATTTTAAAAAGTGTTGTTTTAGAATACACCTTTTTTTTAGCATATTTTTGACACTTTAAATTTTCTTATGTATCAATTATGAACAATTTTTTTTAAGTGTTAGTGATTTTCACAGTAATTTTGAAAATTATTGATGCAACATCAGCCCATTTTTTTGGAGGGCTCATTTTTTACACTTTAAATTTTCTAATGTGTGAAGTGTAGAGTTTTTTAAAATGTTAGTGTTTTTCATGCGGATTTTGAAAAACATCAACAATTTTTTTTTAAGGCATATTTTTAACACTTTAAATTTTCTTATGTCCTAAGTAAACAACTTTTTTTTTAAATGTTGATTATTTAACCATTTTTCAAGTTGTCCAATTTTTTTCCTTTGCAACGTTTTTTATAACGAAAATTTTAATTTTTTTTTCAAAAGTTTAAAAATAATAATAATATCAATATATTGAGGTCATGATTTCTTTTATATTTATATATCGTTACTTAATATTTCTATGTACATAACATAATTGTCACTAAAAAATAATACTATTAAAAACTCAACAAAAATTACACATTTTGCATATACATATAATTAAAAAAATATGTATTTTACAACATTTTCGTTAAAAATAACACAATAAATAATATAAAGTATGGAAAATTTGAATAAATTTTTTGAAAAAATAACAAATTTTATGAAATTTATATAAAATTTTAACATTTGAAAAAAAAATAAAAAATAAAAACATTCACATAAAAATTTAAGTATTAAAAATTTAAAATAAACAAATAAACATAAAATTTAGATTAAAAAATAAAAAAATTAATCGTAAACATAAAAAATTAAAAATTAAAAAAAAAACAATTAATTTAATATATACAAGAGAATAATAAAAAAAATTCTAAAAAAATTAATAAAAAAACATTGAAAATTTTCTTAGAATTGGCTTCAGCTTGCCATGTGGCCCAAGGGGCCGAAATTTTTATTTTTATTAATTTTTTTATTTTTAAATTGTGTGTGTGTGTGTGTGTGCACGCGTGTGTTTTCATTCTTTTATTTTTTAATTATATATGTTTTTTATTTTTCTATTTTTTTTCTTATTTTTATTGTTTTGCATTTTTTAAATTTAATTTTTTCAATGTTTTTTTATTTTTTTATTTTTTATTTACTAGTCATTTAGTTTTAATGTCTTTTTTATATTAATTGTATTTTTTATTTTAAAAATTTTTATGTTTATGATTTTTATTGTTTTTTTTAATTGTATTTTATTTTTTATTTTCATTTTTTTAATTATTTAAAATTCTATGTTGATATTTTTTTTTGAATTTTTTTTTTAATGACCTTTTTTATAAAAAAAATCATAAAAAAATTTATTTTCTAGTTTTTTTATTCAAATTTTCCATAATTTTATTTTATTTAATGTGTTATTTTTTGTTAAAATGACCTAAAATACATATTTTTTTAATTATATCTATATGCAAGATGTATATTTTTTTGTTGAGTTTTTTAAAATATAAAAAAAATCATAACCTTAAGATATTAATTTTATTATTTTTTTTAATTTGGAAAAAAAATTAAAACTTTTATTATAAAAAAACATTGCAAAGGAAAACAAAAAATTGGAAAACCCTTAAAAACCAAATACCTTAGGATGAAAAAAAAACTAATAAAAAAAACAAATGTTAGCCCCTTAGGCCTCTGGACGGGCTCAAGTCGATTCTTAGAATCGGTTGAGCCCGTCCAAGGCTGGAGGGGTCATCGCCCTAGCCGGCTGGAGCTGCACAGCTCTGCCATCCCAGGGCGGAGGCCACTAGGGCCACCCAGTGGGCTGAAGCCGATTCTACGAATCGGCTTCAGCCCGTCGGGCGCCCCAAGGGGTCGTCGCCCTAGAAACCCCTTGGGCCCCTAGGCGAGCTCAAGCTGATTGTATGAATCGGCTTGAGCCCGCCTAGGGGCCCGAGAGGCCGAATTATTATTTTTTTAAATTTTTTTATAATAATTATTATTATTATTTAATTTTAACTGATTTTATGTTTTAATTTTATTTTTTTTAATGGTTTTTATTTAATTTCTTCAACATTTTAAATGTATTTTTTTTTTTAAATTATTTTTATTTTTTTAATTTTTAATTTAACTATTTTCTTTATTAAAATATATATATATATTTATATATATATATTTAAGTTGTTTAATGTTTTTATTTTTATTATTTTGATTTTTTTTATTATGTTTTTTTTTAAGTTTTATATTTTAAAAAATATATATTTTATTGGTTTTTTTAAATGAGTTTTTTTAATGTGTTTTTTTTTTTCTAAGTAAATTTAACTCTATTAATGAAACATATAATACAGAAATATCAGGGCGTCAGGAGCGCCATATAGTCAGCAAAATATCAAAAAATTGAACCGCCCACTGGGGGAAACCGGTTCGGGAGACGTTTGAAAGCTGCCTCAGGAGAGGAAACCAGCTGTTACATACCAAAATTGAGCTGAGAATGGATTCGCCCACTCGGGGAAACCGGCTTACACCATGATTTTGAACAGACTTAACATAGGACATCGTTTTGAACAAACTGAGAGAAAAAAATTTAAACTAGACAAAATATCACAAAAATAAGTCAAAGAGCCTGGAGCACAAACAAAAGCGCTAGAGCCCATAGTCACCCGAGGGAGATTCCTCCACAATTCTACACCAGCCATCACCATCGTCGTCTGGGATTGGGACGTTCTGACTGGCATTGGCTTCTGCATCGCGATCATCAGCCGGCGAAGCCAGGTTCTGGAGGAGACTCGATCCACCATCAACCTCTTTCCGAGCGGAATCAATGTCCATCACCTAAGAAGCATGCTGACTGGCAGGAGGGGCCTGTGGAATGACGGGGGATGCTGAAGGAAGGGGGGCAGGGGCAGCTTCAGAGATTTCCTTGAAAGAGACTGAGATTGTGACAATGACCAAGGGGCAAGAAGAATTACACTGAAAGTGGAAGACGACATTGAAGGGGAAGCGAGCAGGGGCAGGGATAGTAGGCTGGGGGTTAGGGGAGTGCTGAGAGGCAGTGACACCATGCCTCGAGGAGGGAGAAGAATGCTGCACACGACCCCTGCGGCGAAGAACGCGCGAGGGAGGAGTGCTATCGCTGGGACTAAGCGAGGGCGAAAGGGAATCAGAGGAAGGGGAGCGGCCACGTCTGGAAGAGCAGGGGCGTGAAATTCCCCTACGACAACGCAGGCGATGCCTTACGCGAGGCATGGCAGTTGTGGAATGATGAGAGAAGGCGAAGAACTCGGGCGGCACAGGCGGAGGAAACGGATCAAACAAGCCAGGCGGCGAAGCGAGATGGAGAGCACAAAAAGGACTGTGGGTGAAATGAAAACCAAGGGAAAAACTAATGCAACAGCCCAAAGGGCAGCGCTTACCCAAAGCAGTGCGGAGGCTTCGAACGTCAGCCTCAGGAGAGAAAATAGAGCTCACGGGCAGGAGCTGCAGCGACATGGAGGCCTGCAAACCAGCGCACATCCAAACCAGAAAAGCCAAAGCCAGAATCGAATGTAGGGGCGGAGGACCAGAGCCGGACATTTTGAAACAGGCGGAGTCTCGGCCTCCCCATCGGCATAAATGCCGTGTAGGGTGATGGCCTGCAAGATTTAATAAACCCAAGGCGAGTAAATGCGAACCTCGAGCGGCCAAGTGGGCAAGCCACGCGCCAGCTCGTAGGTTCATCACGGTCAAATCTTTAATAACCACCCGCATCCGGGAAGTTTTTTTAATGTGTTATTTTGATGTTTTATTTTTTATTGTTTTTATTTAATTATTTAATAAAGTATTAATTATTTGTTTTTTATTTTATTTTCTTGTTTCTTTGGTTAATTTTTTTCTTTAATTGTGTTTTTTGAAATTAATTAATTAATTATATACATACATATATATATATATATATATATATATATATATATATATATATATATATATATATATATATATACTATTAGTTCTACTTATATTACTCCATTATACATGCCCCCACAAGTCTCCCTATTTCTCATGGGTGCTTTCAATGGACAGGAACCAAGCATTAGAACTCTTTACCCACCCACCCCAATCCCCCGGTGGAGCCAGCTCTGTTTCTATGCCTACGTAGGCGTTAGACCGAGCGGAAGAGAGTTGCACTCACTTCAAAAGGAATATAGAAACCTCCTTCTTCATTCGCGATCACTCAACCAAAGAAACAAGCACTCGTGCTAACGCACCCTTTGGGCCTATTTTCGAGAGTTCGGCTGGCTCACACTCACACTCATAACCTCGTATGAGCCCCTCTGGTCGTAGATATGCGAGTGATGATATGCTATATCATATATCGATGGCTTCTTCCCCACTGAATTATTCGAAATTAATTAATTAATTATATATATATATATATATATATATATATATATATATATATATATATATTGTTTTTTATCTTTTATAGGTTAAGCATCAACACTTTTCACTTTCAGGGTATTTTTTGCAAAAAAAAATTGATTTTCACTGCCATTTTTAAAAAATGTTGAAAATTTACCCTAGAAAATAATTTGTTATTCCAGCATCAACACTTTTCATTTTCAAGTTGTTTTTCATGTGTTTTGGGGATTTTTTTCTAAAATTCTCAGTTTGAGTTTATATTTCTCATTTCATAATTTACATTGTTTCCATCATCAGTAAGCATAAAATTCTTGCTAAATGATCCTTATGGATCCTACTACAAGTTCGAAGAAGGATGGAAATTAAAAGCACAGATGAAGATGATAATATTTTCATGGCTAGTATGGAGGGACAAGAACCTGACATGGTATAACCTATAAGAAAAAAAAGAAAGATTGGCCCTGGTATATGTAGTTTCTGTAAGAATGAAAATGAGGATAATATACACCTATTCTACTCCTTCACGTTCACTCGAGATGTCCAAATAATACTATGCAAACACTTCAATGTACAGTACATGGAACTGGTGAATACCAAAGATTACATCAAATGATGGCTTACGAAAGGAAAGTCTCTTAGGAACATCCCAATTTTATTTCACTGGTGCATTTGGTGCACTAGAAATAAATGGATTTTTGAGGAGTTTAGCAGTAGCCCAGAAAAAATTTGTCATAAGATCATTAACTTATGAGAAAATTAAAAATTAATCAGAAACCCCCTCCTGATTTGTCTAAGAGATTGCGACCTTTCAAAATCCACAATCCTGCTAGTTTTTTCGATGGGGCGTCACAACAATCCAGATGTGGATGTGGGGCTTTGTTGATGATTTCCCCCACATGTCACTACAAAATAAATTGGTATGGAGGCAATGGGACAAACATGAGAGCAGAAATTTTGGCCCTATGGGGCCTCATGTGGTTTGGTACTCAGCTACATTTGGACAAACCTTGGGTTTTTTGTGACTCACATGTTCTCTTGGATCATCTCATTAAAGGAACATCACTCAACCCAGGGTACCTAATTACATGGTTGGACAGAATAAAAGAGCTCCGCACAACTTTTTCCAACATAATCTTCAAGCATATCTATAGAGAACACACAAGTTGATAAATTATCAAAAAAAAAGGCTCCAAGGCATCTTTGGCGAGATGCACTACGAGCTACATGATTCCACAGGACCTGGAGTGAGAGGGAAGGTTAAATTTTTCTGATGGGACAGCTGTGGAGATGGATCCACCTCATTTTTATGTTTTTGTTAGCACAAGGAGGGAAAAAAGGAACTACTCTACGTTTCTAGTAGACATGGCAGAAGATCCAGATGAAATTTTGAGGAAAATGATACAGGATCGAAAAAGAAGGCACTAAGTTAACAAATAGTTATGATATAGCACAGTTATTTTTTTTACAAAGTTTTATTGCTTGATGACAATTCTTAATGTAAAATTTTGAATGGACAAGTGAACCTGAACCTTTAGATATGAATCTACATGTAATATCCTTGAAAATTTTTGTAGAAAATATGAAGTATATTGCACTAGTACATTAATATAAACAAGCCGTTTTTTCTCACTGAAAAAGAAAAAAAAAGAAAAAAAAGCACACTTTCACATGTTGAAAGTTCTCATCTTGTACCAATTCTTCCTTGATATTTTCTTTGATATTAATCTGCAAGTTCGCATGGCTATCAAGTGAGCCACTTGAATACTTATGGTAATTGAATTTTCCTCCTTGTTCTCTTTACCTTTTATACTCTTGATCTTGAAGCCAAATTCACTAATGAGAGCTGAGAATTTGGCCTATCTTGCATTTAATTTAGGTTGATCAAACAACTATCTCAAACCTCCATGGTCTGATATCAACACAAATTTCCTTCCAAGTGAGTGATGTCTCCACATCTTTAGCACATGCACAATTGTTGCAAGTTGTAGATGATGGGAGATGTTGTCTCTTTGTAGATAGTTCTAGGCTCAGGAATTGTGCTAAAGCATCTAAGTAAGGCTTTTAATTGAATTGGATGAACAATGCATTAAACCTTTAACACTTGTATAATCAAAATATTTCTGAGAAATTCAAAGGGCTAATTTTCATTCATAACAGCATAAAATATTTGAATTGATTTTGAAAGTGGAAAGGGAGAAGGTATATGAAAATTAAACATTCATATTGAATACTTAATTAACCAAATGTAGTTGATGCATGCAGAATAATTCTACAGTCACACACACACACACACACACACACACATATATTCAAGAGATGGCAGAAGGCAACAATTTAAAGGTGCAAAGAAACTAATTCAAACTGATTGTTCAATTAGCTATTCTCCAAAATGATGATAACTTTTTAGTGGGTTGTCAGGGAAGTTAATAGTTAACTTAGCCTTACCCTAGCTCTTATGTTACCTTCAATATATGATGAAAAATAGAGATGAAAATAGCAGAAAAACTGACATGAACACATTGTTGTTAATACTGAAGTCATAATCCTTTGATTATCTTCAAAAACTTTTAGGAGAGTATAATAATGTTTATGGATTATCACAAGGGTTAAACCCTTCTTACTTCAAATTACAAAATATTTATAGTGTGTATTCAAAATATCTTAATCTAATACAATCCTTTACAAAATAAAATCCTACCCAAAATTATTTAGATATTTCAAACTAATACAATATAAAAATATACTTTCTGAAACTGATTTTCATATTCAACACTCTATTCGAGGATGGTGTTGGTAACTACTACTTGAAAACTTGTTTCTTCACTTTGTGCTCCTTTCGTTGCACTAGCTCTTGTTGTTATGTGTTGCTACCCTGAAATGTTGCATTCATTTTTACTCAATAAGCTTGAGTAACTTGTCCCATATTTTATCATCTGGAATGGAGAATTTAATTACTTTCATTCATCCACCTCTGTGTACTTTTAAAAAGTTGTCCTAGTAATAAATAGATGTTGAATTTCATGTTGGATAAATAAATCATATTCTAGGCCTTCAATAAAATCTTTGCCACTTATGATTCATTTTTTAGCAAATTTTGACTTTTCTGTTGCTATTTCATGTAATATATGTTGGTAATTTTCTAGTGGAGTCAATTGGCCACTAGAATATCTTAGAGGTGGAAGTCCCTTTTGTCGTAAGATGGTAAATTTCCTTCAATTTTTTTGTATCCACACCTATAAGTTTTGACATTTATTTTCTTATTGCAACATTAAATTTCTTTTAGTCAATTTTTTTTTTTACTTCTATGACTATGTCAATCCTATATTCAATTCCTAGTTCCTAAAATTCATCCTTGGTCTTTGACGTCAGCACTTTGATTATCCTTGTTGCCTCCCCTGGATTATGATCCAAGTCTTATTTAATTTATGCTATGGTTTCCTTTACTCTTGTTACTAGCTCTTCTTATTCAAAGATAATCTCGATAGATGTCCAGAGCTCTGTTATGGTTGAATTGATATCAACCCATATATTTTCCCTTCATTCAGATAATGTATGTGTTGTGAGTGATTCATATTCATACTTTTCAAGTTTTTTGGTTATCTTGAAATTTTTCTGTATTTCAGATATTTATGAATTATCTAATTTAAGCTTGTTTTCCTCCATTCTTTGCAGTGCTTATTTTAATTTTTATATTTCCACATTTATTAGGATAAATCTTCCATGGAATTTCATAAATTTCTATTGTTTCCTCACTTACTGTCTCTATCTGTATTGTAGATGTCCCTACACTTGTCTTTTGTTCTTTTTATTTTAACAGAATTTCCATGTCAACCTCCATTTTCTATATTTGGATGTTCTACTCCACAATCATATTCAACATTTTTTATTTATCAAGTTGTCCTACTTCTTTATTTTGGGGATGCTTTGTTGTAGGTAGCTTTAGCTACTTTCTGAGAACTTTTATATCTGAATTTATTTTCTTGATTCATTCTTCAGCAACGTTGACATCACTAGGATCCAATACTATCTTTATCATTAAATCTTCTAGCCCTTTTATTTTGGTATCTTTTTCTAAGGAATACATTCTTTCTAACTTGTGTTGTGAATGAATATTATTCAAGGAGGCTTGTAATTTAGAAGATGCCATAGTTGAACTTGTCAATGTGGAATAAATCATCTTTCCTTCTTGTTTGTGGGAT
The DNA here is from genome assembly GCA_034641835.2 of Pinus albicaulis. Classification (NCBI taxonomy): domain Eukaryota; kingdom Viridiplantae; phylum Streptophyta; class Pinopsida; order Pinales; family Pinaceae; genus Pinus; species Pinus albicaulis. The sequence goes on along the minus strand of CM076573.1, from coordinate 731,054,854 downwards.
ATCAATATTATTTATTGGGTGCATCTGCTTGGTATCAAAAGAAAACACAGAAGTTTTATAATCATCTGCACTTTTAGGAACTAGTATTTTTGGCTCTAGGAATTCCTACTGAAATTCCCTCTATCAAGGTCTAGTGTAGATAAAATTTTGTGTTGTGTAGTGGAAGATTGTTTCCAAAACTCAATATAAGTGGAAGTTTTCATTGCTTCATTATTTCTCTTTGTCTCTCTAAATATAGTAAATATACTTTTTTTTCCTGAAGATGGAGAAACAAAAGAAACAGGAGAATCAATTGTTGTTTCTTCATCTTGTTTTGAAGAGAATACATGCTTTCCTGATAATACTATTGTAGTATGCTCTTCTAAATTTTTGACTTATGATGACTCCTCTTCTCTATTGATTGACTTCCTCATTTTGAAAACTTTGAAACCAATTACTTTAAGTCCTAAACTTGTGGGTGAAACACTCTCTCTTGGTCATTTCAATTCTTTTTATTTCAATCTTGGAGTCTCCAATGTTTTCTGACTAGAGGTCTTCTCTTAAGCTTCTTCTAGAGTGTTTTCTTCCCATTCTTCCCTATTTGAAAACTGCTCAATCATTGGCTTTTCTATATGAACATAAGGTGTTGAATTGTTCTCATACCTTATCTTCAAAATCACTCCCAGGAGGTCAGAAGGCCAACTGAAACTTGATTTGAATTTCATTTGTTTGAGTAGAATGTCTACTTCCTTCTTTGATTCTCTGGTGTTAAAAATAAATGGACCAATTTGTGTCTTTAACTTGAACTGGTCATTTTTTTCCTTGACACAAAATGTATATCATTCATATTCATTCCTTTCCTAATGAACTCTAAAGCTAAAACCCTCACAGGCAGAAAAATTTGCAATATATAAGGAGGAAGATCATAGCCATAGACTCTAATTTTTGTAAAGTTTTGATAAAGATTCTAGTCTCCAACTTTAGATTGTTCACTTGGTATGTAAAAAAAAATTAATTTCTGTGGAGACTCTAAGGATTGCATCACTACTTGAAAGACATAATTCCATATGCAACAACGAATTAACATAATCACTGAAAGAGTATTCCTCTATGTTTTTTCTAACCAGAGAGGTCCAGTGGATGACTGATTGTGGTCTATCTTGTGAATCAAGATTCTTAAATGGGAATTTAAATCTCTCTTACTAATGATACAAAAATAGATAAATTAGAACAGATTGATGTTTGAAATATCCTTCAATGCTGAATTTCAGGAATTGTAAATGGATAACATTCGATAAAAATTGACTAAAAGTAAACAAAATTGGGGGCTTATTGTTGCAGGAAAAACTACCCTAAGGACTGGGTTGAGGGACCTAACAGAGCGGAAGGCATACAATCACAAGAAGCAATCAAATTAAGAGTCCTAATGCTTAAACTAGTAAACTAGGGATAGGTGACCTTACCCGTATGTCCTACATTTGAGGTCATTCTCGTAGGGTGCAAACACTGTGCTACTCCTCGTGCTTCAAGACTTGCAACTCATTCAAGACAAAGCACAGAGACTAGTTGTACAATATATATATCCTAAATTTCAATATGTTAGATCATATAAACTCATAAAAGATAACATGAAATGGTGATTACAAGATCATTAACATGTATGTGAAACATATAAGAAAATGACATCGGGAATGGGACAGAGCTTCTTTTGTTGATGTATGTAAAAATTCAAAGGTGGATATATCACCTGAAATAAACCACGGCTCCAAGCGAAATTGTCCTCCAGATCCATCCAAACCAAGCCTCGACAATCTTCTTCCATAAAATGTGCACAAAGGATGTCACATAAAGGGGGGAGGGGGGGTCAAAATCACAAGGAAATAGGGGTTTCTTGAACCTAGGAAGTGCAGGAGGAACAGGTATAATAAAACTTGATCTGGGCTATAATAGGCTATAGTATCAATAACATTCTCTCTCCTCCCTTAGGCCTTCCCAACGAGGTGTATTTATACTTCCTCAGATTATTTTTTCAGTTGGGAAAGAGTTTCACCACGGGCTGGTGTAGGTGGTCTTATGGTAAAACTCGTAAACCTCGCCCAATTAATAGGGAGATTGTATATTTTTTAGTATTTTAAATTGTATACACGAATTATATATGAGCGAACCTGCGTCTAAATGTGTATAAGTCAGGGAAGAGTCGCGTATGGAATTCAAAATAATGTTTTAAGAACTTGACCAAGTCTGAAAGGAAAGGGCTACCCAAGGCCGATTCTTAAGTCATCAAATATATAAAGGTGATAAATGATGCTATAACAGATTCCCCCTAATATATGAGGTCAGAAGGGGTACATGATGGCTGAAATTTATTATGTGCATAAAAAAAAATCTTGTGAGGAATTGAGAGGACTTCACCAGATTTCAGCCTGCCAACAACCAGTGAAAGAAATCATAACAAAGCTCATGTCTGAGGCAGGCATACCCATGCTTAGTGAAATAAAATCATGTCCACATAATGTTGAAGTTTGCAACAAGAAACAGTGAAGGAGGCATCCTGAAACATCATCCTTGATCCTAGTTGGAAAATAATCACCTAAACTAGGTGGGGCCCACACAGGCTATTTTTAGGTGTATGTCTATTTTTAGACATGGTGAGCATATTTTATATGTAGCAAGAGGCTATTTGTAGATGGTTGGTCAAATGTGAAAAATAGATGAGATTCTATTTTTAGAATATTGGGCGAAGTCTATTTATAGATCGCTGATCTAAAAATAGATGCATGTCGGTTATTATTAGCTCTTAATAATAATCCGACAATAAACAACAACTTATTCTCTTGGAGCACTTTATTTCAGTGAAAAGATTTGGAAAATCAGTGGGCTGAAGGAATTACGCAATTCCTAAGGGTTTACTGGAGTTCATGCATGGAGGACTCAGTTAGAACTCAAGTGGCAGAGTTATGACAGAGTTGGAAGAGTAGTTTATGGAGTTGTATTCAGTTTAACTCAGTTAGACTCAGTTGAGCTAGTTGTATCTAGTCTAACTGAATGATACACTAGTGAGAGTGGATTGAATTAATTAGTTAATTAATTCACAAATAATAACTCATTAATCAACTGAACAATACAGCAATTAACTATAGTGCATGTTAGATCTAGTGGAGACCCAATGCAGAGATAGGTGAAAGGGTGAGATAGACTATATGTTGTGACTACTAGTGATGCATGAATTGCATCTACATATACACTAGAGTTGCCAATGATAATCACGTAGTCAAAGAGAGTGGGATTGCATCGAATTGGTCTTTGTAATCAGTTTGGATTGCGCAATGGAGGCAGGCTAGCAGGAGGGTAGAGATTGGTGCATGGATTTGCAGATTTCTTCTATGTTAGTGTGTGACGATTGTATTGTACTGAGAGCTTGATGTACTAAGCTTTGTATGAGATTGTTACATGATCTCCATGATACATAATATATGATAGTTGGGGTTTTCAGCTTCAGGCTTTCCCGTTAAACAACTGTGTTATGTGTGTTTTTATTGCTTCATGTGTTTTGCAGTTGATAATTAAATTTCCGCAAGAATTATAGTGGAAGGATTCTATATTTAGCAAGAATATAAATGTTGCTAGATCAGGAGGATCTGGATATATACATGCATATTGTATATAATTTCTACATGGTATCAGAGAAAAGTTATATATTTTCTACATGGAATGAGAGCAAGAATTTTTGGGCACGCGAGTTTGCAGAGAATATATGAAATATTTGGTGAAATATTTACAGAGAAAATAGCATATTTGGATTCCTTGTGAAAAAATACCCAAATTGAAAGAAAAAAAATCGGTCGAATCGGAGCTCGTGTGAGGGAGATATCGTCGATTTAAAATCAGCTCTTTTATTAGACAATTTTGCGATGGCGGGACAATTATAATGTGTGCGAGCCAAGTATCTACATGCATTGAGGTACAAGATGCATGCAAATCTTTGAGGAGCAAAGCAGAGGTTAGTGAATTGGTGGTTGAGAGGGAGCCTCTCAACATGCAGCCTGAGAAGTAGTCTCAGAAGGTTTTGGAGCAGTCACAACTGGAGATGCAGAAGAATATTTATAGATTTGATGTAGATGGGATTTCTACGAAGCTTCCTACAGTTGGGAAGTGAAAGAAAGACATGCAATTGAATCTTGAGAGGGAACAGGATTTGCATGTAGGTAAGAGTGAACCTCGGGATGTGGAGCAGCCACAAGATGAGGATCATGGAGTGGGAGCAACAACTCATGCAGAGAAATTTCGTGTCAAATGGGCAGAGGGAGTGCATGCAGCTATACCACCAAGTGAGAGGTGGGGAGACATGCATGAGTAATCCCAAGAGGAGATTTCTGGGCAAGATTCATTGAGATGGTGTGGATCTCATGAATTGAACCTGGCTACGAGGTGCCCATAGAGCAGTAGTAGCATGATCAGTTGGATTGATGCAGGCAGATCAAAGTGACAATGTTAGATACTGGAGCATGGTTCAGAGTTGACAGCAAGTGCAGAGTGCATGGGTGCAGAGTTCAATAGCGCAGTGGTTCTTGAAGACATGTGCAGTAGCTAAGAAGAAGTCAAAGACTTTGATGATAGATGCATTATATTGATTCAATTTTTTGGAGGCTATTCAGTTTCAGAAGTGTTGCAGCAAGAGTTGCACGACGCTTGCAAAGGTTGCAGGGAAAATGCATGGAGTTTCATGTCGCATGCAAAGACAATCCTTTCTTATTGAGAGGGAGTGTTGAATTTTGCAACAAGAAATAGTGAAGGAGGCATCCTGAAACATCATCCTTGATCCTAGTTGGAAAATAATCACCTAAACTAGGTGGGGCCCACACAGGCTATTTTTAGGTGTATGTATATTTTTGGACATGGTGAGCATATTCTATATGTAGCAGGAGGCTATTTGTATATGGTTGGTCAAATGTGAAAAATAGATGAGATTCTATTTTTAGAAGATTGGGTGAAGTCTATTTATAGATCGTTGATCTAAAAATAGATGCATGTCGGTTATTATTAGCTCTTAATAATAATCCGACAATAAACAACAACTTATTCTCTTGGAGCACTTTATTTCAGTGAATAGATTTGGAAAATAAGTGGGCTAAAGGAATTACTCAATTCCTAAGGGTTTACTAGAGTTCATGCATGGAGGACTCAGTTAGAACTAAAGTGGAAAAGTTATGACAGAGTTGGAAGAGTAGTTTATGGAGTTGTATTCAGTTTAACTCAGTTAGATTCAGTTGAGCTAGTTGTATCTAATCTAAATGAATGATACACTAGTGAGAGTGGAGTGAATCAATTAGTTAATTAATTCACAAATAATAACTCATTAATCATTTGAACAATACATCAGTTAACTACAGTGCATGTCAGATCCAGTGGAGACCCAATGGAGAGATAGGTGAAAGGGCAAGATGGACTATCCGTTGTGACTACTAGTGATGCATGAATTGCATCTACATATACATTGGAGTTGCCAATGATAATTACGTAGTCAAGGAGAGTGGGATTGCATCGAATTGGTATTTGTAATTAGCTTGGATTGCGCAGTGGAGGCAGGCTAGCAGGAGGGCAGAGATTGGTGCATGGATTTGCAAATTTCTTCCATGTTAGTGTGTGACAATTGTATTGTACTGAGAGCTTGATGTACTAATATTTGTATGAGATTGTTACATGATCTCCATGATACATAATATATGATAGTTGGGGTTTTAAAATTCAGGCTTTCCCGTTAAACAACTGTGTTATGTGTGTTTTTATTGCTTCATGTGTTTTGCGATTGATGATTAAATTTCCGCAAGAATTATAGTGGAAGGATTTTGTATTTAGCAAGAAGATAAATATTGCTAGATCAGGAGGATTCGGATATATACATGCATATTGTATATAATTTCTACACATAACAAGTATGGGGTAGATCCAATATGTATACAAGTATAGCAGAAACTATAAAGTACATAGTTAATCATTTGATCACTTCCTAGAAGTACATATCAAAATCATGTCCAAGTATCACATATAAAATACTGATCAATAATGCTACAAAGATATCTGATCACTGAAGTCACAACTGAATATCCAAGTACCAAATCATAAGTGGCGGAAAAAATGGTATTGCATGCAACTCGGGAGCCAACATATAGAATGTTGCAGTGATGAACTGCAACATATAATGGTAGATGGTGTCACTGGAAGAAAACTGAAGGAGCTATAAAAGTGAACCAAAAAATTCTAATGAAAACCCAATTTCTTCACTGATCACTATGGTACAATTATAAACAATGGGAATAAATGAACTAAAGTCGATCATGTGAGAAATCATTTTATTACCGATCATTGATGTATATCGTTAACAACGTGATACAACTCACCGATAATGATGATGAGAGCCAAGGTACCCCGATACAATCTAACAAGTTTGAATGAATGAGTTTAAGTCGAATACTTGAGAGAATCTAATAATCAGGAGACACTGATGTATTCTCACTGTCGATGGAAAAGGAATCTGCCACTAATGACTGCAAACCCTAAGGTACTGAAAAAAGGACTCTACCTTATTCCTAGAGCAATGTGTTGGAGTCGATGGGAAAAGATCTGCTGGAAGGAAGGCATTAAGTCATCCCACATAAATCCAACGCGAGTGTAACCTGCAGGCCAAAATTTGGAAGGACTCAGACGAAGAAAAGTGAAGTAACCAACCCGAAACATGCTTCCAGCATGCATAAAATGTAGCTAGTGCATGGCAAAAACCCTCTGAACCAACCAATAATTAAATATGACAAAGAGGCGAGGAATCCACCGATAGGGTAAAATGGAAACCAAGGAATTGCACGAATCCCAGGTGTACTAATGAAAGCTGAAGTCAAACACAAGGGAAAACATTCAGTCAAAGATCCATGGTGTTGATCAAATGCTAAGCACAAGGTCACCTATCAATGATGTAAATAAGGCCAGGGTGCGGCTCTAGGTTTACTCTCAAAGCAATTTGTCAAGGTCGATAAGAGACAAACCCTCCGGCAAGAAGTCAATGGAGACCTTCTCAAACCAGTACGAGCAAAAGAAAAAATAGTTGATGTGATAGAACAGGACTCTGACAGACCGCGGATGGCCAACTAAAAAATGAGTCAAGAGACACCGCAGAAAGGCCAACTTAGGTTTACTTCCCTTGAATAAAAGCATGACCCATTTTGACTATGGCAACATATGATAACTCTGTATACTTTTTTCATGCGGGAGGCATGAACAAACCCTCCATATGATTGGAAGAGAGAACCAACTAGAGGAGTACTGACTCAATAACAAGTTTATGGCTTATCCTAAGTCAAACTAAAACCATCCCAAAATGGAGAAAAGACTTAGCTTTTTTGTTGAGATTCAACAAGATGATGATCCTAGTGAAAATTAAGCACCTACACTTGGATGGAGCCTCAGGATATTTTTAGGTGGACAATAAATATTAATATATTATCATGGAGCACTTGGAATCAGTTAACTAAAGTGGAAAACTAGTTAGCTGAAGGAATTTCGAGTTCAAAGTTTGGTTGGTGGGACATGGAAGTGGACTTAGTTGTAATTGAGTGATTCGAAGTTGTAATAGAGTTGGATGTGTAGTTATGTGAGTTGTAAAGTGGTTTAAGTCAGTTAAGTGAGTTAAACTCAGTTGTGCTAGTTGTAACTGAACATACACTAGTGAGAGATCAGTGAATTAATTATCCAATTAATTCAAAATCAGTGGTCTTACATGCAACTAAATATTTACTAATGTTAACTACATGCATGTCAGATCTAATGGAGACCCAGTTGAGAGATAGGTGAAAGGGACAGTTTGACTATCAGTTGTGACATTGGTGGGTGCACTCATGAAACCACACACACATTGGAGATGCCAAAGAGGATTGTGCAGTTAAGGTGATCAGGATCTCATTCATTCAGGGATTGCACAGTGGAGGCAGGTTGTTAGGAGGCAGTAAATTGGCGCATGTATTTGCCAATTTTTTTATATGACAGTGTGAGATGCTTGTATATTGTACTGAGAGCTCTTGGATTAGATTTTTGTATGGTATTTTTTCATGATCCATGATATATACATAATATATTATAGTGGGGTTTTTAGCTTTATGCTTTCCCAGTAAAAACATATCTGTTATGTGTGATTCATCTTTCTTCATGTGTTTGCAATTGGTGATAGTGTTTTAAATTCCGCAAAGATTTTTGTAGAAGCAATTTTGTATTTAACAGTGGCATATAATTATTATATCAAGAGAATCCAGGAAATACATAATTGTATTAAAATTCCTACAAGGTATCGAAACACAGAATATTACAATTTTGAAGCAGTAACTAAGTTTGTTGGTGTAAACAATTCAAATTTGCTGCAAGAATTTCTTAGTGCGATAGTGGAGTAAACATCAAAATGACTTTCAATGGCTTGCGGCTAGAGTATGCACTCGAGGGTAACTCGAACTACATTTCCTAGAAGGATAAGATGGAGGCAGTGCTTGAAGATAATGGATTGAAGGAATTCATCGACAGTGATGTTCATAAGCCCACTTCAACAGATGTTGCATTACTTGATGCATAGTAAAATAAAGTAGCGAAGGCGAGAAGGATTTTGTTGGAAGGTGTACGAGACCACATTGTCTCAAGAATTCATGGGAAAGCCACTCCATATGCTATGTGGAAGGCTTTGACGTATCTTTTCCAAAGCAGCATCAACCATAGGAAATTGGCGTTGAAGGACAAACTCAAAAAGATCAAGATGGAAAAGGGCGACAATATTCCTAATTATCTCACAAAGTTTGTCCAATTTCGGGATGAACTAGGGAGTGTGGGAATCACTGTTGTTGATGATGATTTGGTGAGCTTGACTCTCTTGGGACTTCCTAAGATTTGGCACAATTATGAAGACTCTATCAACGGACGGGAAAAACTGCCAGATTGGGAATGACTGTGGTCGGATCTAGTGCAGGAGGAGTTCAGGCGGAACACCAAAGATGGCTTTTCATCAAAGCATGATGATGAAGAGGATTTTTCTTTGGATGCCAAGGCAAGGAAAGTGAATGGGAAGAAATTCCTTTCAAAATCCGAGTCTAAAGGCAAGAAGCTTGATTTGTCCAAGGTGAAGTGCTTTCACTGTCACGAACATGGGCATCTCGCCACTAACTGCCCACAGAAGAAGAAGAACAAGAAATTTGTTGGAGCTGCAGCTGGTGAGGCCCTTGCCTCACAATTTGAACTTGGTTTCTATTTGATCGCATGCATGGTGTCAAGTGCATTGGGATCAGTGTGGTATCGTGATAGTGGTGCTTCCTTCCACATGACAGGAGATAAGGAGATTTTCAGTGACTTGGAGGAGAAAGATATCCAAATGCATATAGAGATGGGTGATGATGGACGATACAGCGTGACTGGAATTGGTACCATTAACTTTGAGAGGGAGTTAGGTAAGCCATTTCAATTGAAATATGTTATGCATGTTTCAGGTCTAAAGAAAAACTTGGTCTCAGTCGCAAAGTTGGAGGATAGAGGCTATGACGTTGTTTTCAGCGATGGAAAATCTTTCCTGCGACATAAAACAACGGGTCAAGCCAAGAGGATAGGGATTCGAGTTAAGAATATCTACAAGCTGGAGGTCGATGGCTGTGCTTCCATGATGGGCAAGGCAGAAAAAGTGATGAGGCGAGATGAGGGTGAATTATGGCATAGGCGATTGAGCCATCTTCATCATGGAGCCTTAAAATTCATGCATCAAATATCTACTAGAATTCCAATGGGAACACTTGCTCAGTTAGATTAGTGCAAGGGTTGCACCATGGAGAAGTATGTAAAGTCCACCTTTCATGAAAAGGAGACTCGTGCTTCAGTGATCCTAGAGAGATTTCACACAGACTTGTGTGGACCATTCTTGGTTGCTTCAACAACAAAAAATAGGTACTATGTTATTTTTGTTGATGAATTTTCTCGTAAATGGTGGATATTATTCATGCAGAAGAAAGATCAAACATTCTCAAAGTTCTGTGAGTTTAAAGCATTAGTGGAGAAAGAGTCAAGGAAGCAAGTGAAGGCTCTGAGGAGCGATAATGGTGGAGAATACATCTCTAATGAATTCAAAGACTTTTGGAGCAAAGAAGGAATTCGAAGGGAACTCATAGCGCCTCATAACCCACATTAAAATGGGGTCACGGAGAGGAAGAACAGAATGATCATGGGTGTAGCACGAGAAATTTTGCAAGATCAAGGCCTACCAATGCATTTTTGGGCGGAAGCATGAAACACTGTGGTTTATGTGAAAAACCGTTGTCCTCATAAATTACTTGGCATGAGTACACCTGAAGAATATTTCACTGGTAAGAAACCGAATGTTTCTCACTTTAAGATTTTTGGCTCATTTGTTTATGTGCATGTGACCAAGAATTCCAGGAAGAAGTTGGAGCTGACTGCTGAAGTTGGGATATTTGTGGGGTACACAGAAACACCCCATAATTATAGTGTGTATTTACCTAACAGTAACATGAATGTTATGCGACATGATATAAAATTCGATGAGGGGAAAGCATGCAGTTGTCACTTGAGAGGGAGCTAGAATTGCATGCGGAGGAGGAACTGTTGGTTCCCAAAGATGAGTCTCTAGATGTGGATCAGCCATAGGAGGAGGTTCATGGAGTGGAGGAGTCCACTCTTTTATGTGGAATTATGGATTATGGATAAAACATTCTTCCCTAGATGTAGTTCTCATCTAGAAAAACAGGTTAAAGACTTTGCAACTAATTTTCCTAACAGTAAATAGACACAAAGAATAGATCAAAGAACTTACTTGGAGTCCAAGTGCTTCCTATTCTCCTTATGTCGCTCTTGTTGTAGCTTCAAATCTGAGCTAGATCGCCAAAATATTTCCTGCAAAGATGAACACTAAATAGCAAAAGATAGCAACAATACAGATGTCTATTCAATTTATTCAGTTCAATCAATAAAAAATGAACCATGTGTATCAAATAAGAATTCATAATATGAAATACATGAGCTTATATAGATACATATGTGGGAAAGTAAGTAGCAAACTTTATTAATGGATATTAGGGGAGGTTACAACCCAGTGATTGATTTAGTGTCACCATCTCCAGCAGCATCCCAGCCTCATCACAATGCACATCTCTCTAGCAACATGTCACTCAAAGCAATTCCTCAATTGAAATTCCACCAGCATTTCTCCACTCAAATTCTTCCTTCTCAAACACTAAGATATGTGCTCAATTTATAGAGGAGCTGAAGGTAGTTTTAAAATCAATGAATTTCTAATAATAGGCAAGACATGTTCCCAGTCTTAGAGGTATCAAATGGACACATAGATTCGAAGTTTGATATATGTGAACTCTTCTAGAAGGCACTGGCGAAGTGGAGATTCCGTAACAATGAGAATTTCGCTCCCAATGTGACCAACGCACCCTTGAATTTCGGGAAGTGCTTTGTAGGGCACCCTTGAGTGGGGTTACTTGCATATGCAATGCACTTAGTCCCTTTAAAGGCAGCGTTGGTGAGCTCTCATATGATATAATATAAACTTAAAATCTTGGAAACCTTTGTAGATGAAAGTCATGGATGATTTGTCTTGTTCTTTGTCTTAGGGCATATAACAACTAAAATGATAGGGGATGATAGACCCTATTCATTGGTCCTAGAGATGATGTCCAGTTAACCAGGTCATTGGGAATGGTGCCCAAATTGACCTATAACACACTCACTCAAAGCCAAACATTAGAACTGGCAGAAGGCATACCACAAAAGCTGATAGGATGAGACTTAATGCTGCACAGAATTTAGGAGCCCCTACTTCATAACGCACACAAAGACAGTATCCTAACCGATTTACTGGATACATGGCTCTCATGAGAAAATGTATTGTGGCTGAGCCATCTTCCTTTCAGGAAGCAGTGCAAGTGCCCACATGGGTAGATGCAATGGTGGAGGAGTATGACTCCATTGTCAGAAACGGTGCTTGGGAAATTGTTCCAAGGTTGGTTGATAAATCAGTGGTAGGTTCAAGATGGATATATAAGGTAAAGCAAGCTATTGATGGGAGTGTTGAGAAATACAAGGCCAGATTTGTGGCCTGGGGCTTCTCACAAATCAAGGGGATTGATTATGAAGAAACCTTTGCACCTGTCACACGGTATTCTTCCATAAGGACCATCCTTGCTCTCTCAACGCAGATGGGTTGGCACATTCATCAGATGGATGTGAAGGCTATGTTTCTCAATGGGATCATTAAGGAAGAAGTGTTCATTGAGAAACTTAAAGGATTTGAGATCTTTAGCAGCAAGTCGCATGTGTGCAGACTCAAAAGAGCATTGTATGGGCTGAAGCAAGCACCTCGTGCTTGGTACACTCGGATAGATAGCTATTTCACCAGACTTGGCTTCACCAAGAGTGAGGCAGATGCAAACCTATACCAAATTATGGTGGAGGGTAAGGTTTTAATCATTGTTCTTTATGTTGATGATTTAATACTAACTGGTGATGAGCAACTGATACACTTATGCAAGGAGGACCTTGCAAAGGAGTTCAAAATGAAGGATATGGGCCTCCTTCATTATTTCCTTGGATTGGAAATATGGCAGTGAGATGGTGAAATTTTTTTGTCTCAAGGAAAATATGCAAGGGAGATATTGGCTAAGTTTCACATGAAGGGTTGCAAACCCATGGATACTCCTTTTCCAGGAAACTGGAGGAAAGAGGATGCTACATCTGGAGAGGTAGTGGATGCTACTGTCTATTGACAGTTAGTGGGTTCGCTCATGTATTTATTGAATACAAGACTAGACATATGATATGCGATGAACTAGCTAAGGCAAGCGATGGTTAATCCTACCAAGCTCTTTTGGAAGGCGCGCAAGCATGTCCTGAGATACCTGTGGGGAACATTTGAGTATGTCTTGTGGTACAGACAGATGGATGAGGTGAAGTTGCATGGCTTCACCGATGCAAATTGGGTGGGCAGCCCAACGGACAGAAAGAGCACATTAGGGGGGGATCTTCGGTATCAAATATACAATTGTTTCTTGGTACAATAGGAAACATAGATCCATGGCACTCAGTTCAGTGGAAGAGGAATACATGGTAGCAAGTCAAGCTACATGTGAGGCTATCTTGATGAGAAAGATTCTGGTTGGTTTCTTTGGTTCTCATTTAGATCCTACAGTGATTCATTGTGATAATCAAAGTTGCATTAAACTCTCGATTAATCCTATGTTTCATGATATATCTAAGCATATAGATATCCGGTATCATCATATCAGAGATTGTGTGCAGTGAAAGATCATTTTTCTTCAGTACATTCCTATGGAAGATCAGGAAGCAGATATTTTGAGGAAGGTGCTCACCAAGAGCAAATTCGAATACCAAAGAGACAGGATCAGTGTGAAGGATAATCCCTTTCTTGTTGAGAGGGAGTGTTGAGATTCAACAAGATGATGATCCTAGTGAAAATTAAGCACCTACACTAGGATGGAGCCTCAAGCTATTTTTAGGTGGAAGTCTATTTTAGAATGGATGAGAAAATTATATTTATAGATGATGTCTATTTATAGATGGTGAGAAAATTCTATTTATAGATGATGTTCTATTTTTAGATGTATGTGCGAGTTCTATTTATAGATCGCATGTCTATTTATAGATGCATGTCAACTATTATTATCCCTTAATAATAGTTGGACAATAAATATTAATCTATTCTCATGGAGCACTTGGAATCAGTTAACTGAAGTGGCAAACCAGTTAGCTGAAGGAATTTCAAGTTCAAAGGTTGGTTGGCGGGACATGCAAGTGGACTTAGTTGTAACTGAGTGATTCGAAGTTGTAACAGAGTTGGATGTGTAGTTATGTGAGTTGTAAAGTAGTTTAACTCAGTTAAGTGAGTTAAACTCAATTGTGCTAGTTGTAACTGAACATACACTAGTGAGAGATCAGTGAATTAATTATTTAATTAATTCACAATCATTGGTCTCACATGCAACTGAAGATTTACTACTATTAACTACATGCATGTCAGATCCAGTGGAGACCCAAACGAGAGATAGGTGAAAGGGAAATTTTGACTATCATTTGTGACATTAGTGGGTGCACTCATGCAACCACACACACATTGGAGATTCCAATGAGGATTGCACAGTCAAGGCAAGTAGGATCTCATTCATTCAGGGATTGTGATCAACAGGGTTTGCGCAGTGGAGGCACGTTGTCAGGAGGCGGTAAATTGGCGCATGTATTTGCCAATTTTTTGTATGACAGTGTGAGACAATTGTATATTGTACTGAGAGCTCTTGGATTATAGTTTTGTATGATATTTTTTCATGATCCATGATCTATACATAATATATGATAGTGGGTTTTTTAGCTTTATGATTTCCTGATAAAAACATATGTGTTATGTGTGATTGATCTTTCTTCATGTGTTTTCAATTGCCGTTCGTGTTTTAAATTCCGCAAATATTTTTGTAGAAGCGATTGTATATTTAAAAGTGGCATATAATTTTTAGATCAAGAGAATTCAGGAAATACATAATTTTATTAAAATTTCTACCTTTTTTGTGTTGTGTTCAAAAGCGACACAACCGACTCTTAGCTCCCATCAAATATGGAAGTAATGTCCTGACCCCGCTCGTTTTGAGATATTTAATTTTTTTGTCTTTTTCATATTGAAAACTTGAAAAAGAATAAAATAATGCATATAGTACAATTGATAGAATGAGTGTCAATAAACAGATGCACTAGTTCCTTGGATAGGAACAATCCTATGCTTAATGCAAGGTGGCGAAACTGGTAAGTGACACTCAGAGGAATGTTCCATCCATGGGAAAGGGTGTCGAGTCGCAGAGGCTAAGTGATTGCATGGCTGAATTTGTAGAAAGATAGGGTCAAAATATTGGTTATACATGAGTCCAAGTGAAGTCGGCTAAAGGCCAAGATATACAAATGGTCAATATGAAATGCAACAAAACAACTCAACAACAAAATGGGAGCCTCTAGGGTATAAAGCCATAAAATATAGCGAAGAATAATAACAATGAAGCTTCATTGCATAAGTCATGGTGGGACTAAATAGGACTCCTGAGCCTACACAATTTGCAGCATGGGCGACATATGCTAGCGAGGATCTAACTAAGAAGCCCATGTAAAGGATGGCTCTACCATCATATCATGATTTGTAAGTCGACGAGTGAAAATGGTATAATAATCATAACATGATGGGGTCAACCTTATGACAATATTTTAGTATGGAGGCTAGTGTGCATAAGTGAAACGGAAAGTGAATTCCCTAACCTATATGTGTAATATTCTAAAACAGGAAAAGCAGCAATATTGAACATAAAAATGAGAAGTGCAGTAATTATCAATACATTGAACATGAGAAAATCATAGATCCATTTTATTATGTGTATCAAAAGAAAATAAGTACAATATATTGAGGAACAAGTCACTCAAGCTAGGCAAGACAAGCCTCCAATGATCAAATACACCCAAACATGAAATGTTGTTGCTACTCAAAATGTCAAAGAACTAAGACAGTGCAGTCCCAGTGAGTGAAAGCGCGCGCTACAGATAATATATATATATATATATATATATATATATAATGCTCAAGTGTCGAGCTTAAGTCGATTGCGTCTAATATCCCAAACACATTTCAGAGCAGCGAGAAAGGGTTTTCGGAAATACACAAAATACATAAATGATGAAATACGACCCTAGGGATAGATAGCAGCTACTATGAAATAGAGGAAAATTAGTAAGAAGAGGTGGATGATATGATATGGAAATGTCTAATACTCCTCCAATAGATCTCCCGGATGAAGGGTTGCTCCCCTCACTGGAAATCTAACTCACAAACTTGGGCACTAATCCCTCCATTGCAACTGCCCTATAAAATAATACAGTTTCTGAAGGAGACAGCGTTGTTGGTGATGGAAACAGCTTGGCCTGATGCCAGATGACAAAATTATGCTCAATTACCCTCCTTTATAGCCTCTCGGATGAAGGGCTACTCCCTCCACTGGATAACAAGCTCATAACTGGACCTATCAATCCTCCACTCCTACTGCCCTGTAAAACAACACAACCCTGAATGAGACTGCATTGTGGATGATAGTTGAATCTTGGACTGATGTCGAATAGTGGAAGTGTAGCTCAATATACCTCTCCTAAGTAGGCACTCGAAATCCCCTGAGGATGAGGTTGGTATTTCTGCTCGGAAACACCCTTGTGCTAAATAGCAGAGTAGACTCCACTAAACAGTTGAAACGTGCAAGAGGTCATAAAATACCAAGACATAAAAAATAATCAGAATGTGCTCTATGGCTACCTATCCCCTTCTCTATATGCTTTGTGAGCATCCTCACCCTTTTTCCCACACATTAAATATGCTACTCTCATGGAGACTTCCTCCCACTAACATTGCATTGTTCCTCAATAACTCTCCACTACCTCCATACCAACATTGTTGATTTGGTTAAAATTGACCCCATCCACAGGCTTCAACCTCTATTCACACCTAAGAGTGTTTTATCCAGCTGATAAGATGATCCACATTCGCATTGGAAGTGATTTTATTCCTACTAAGGAGATTAATGGGTCTCCCTACCCTCTTAATCGTCTATCTAAATGAAAAAAACAAAATTTAATATTCCAACTAGCTGAAAGCTAATAAGTAATATTACAATATGCCAGCTCTGAAAAAAATACATGCCATGAAAAATTAGCGGTCATGGAATCGAAGCATAATGGAATCATCTCGAAATAATCAAATGGACCTGAAAACAACCTATCCCAACACTTACAAGCCAAAAGGTCATAAAGTCGTGAACAAATGCAAAAAGTAAACACAAAACTTTAAACAAGTAATTTGTGAAAAAAAAATGAATTTTGGGCATAAATGGGCCTTTTGGACTCACATTTGGTCATTTGTGCTTTGAATAATTTTTGAACCGGACCAATTATCAGTTGAATCATCCCAAATCTTCCAATTAATCTTCTCAATCAGCTTGATCATTAATTTGATTGTCAATTCAAGTAATTTTTTAGGAATTTCACTGTAGAATTTGTTTTTTTTGGGAAACCCTCTGCGTATACGTGGGTTCATAATTTTGAGCTCACGTCTAAACGTGACTGAGCAGGAAGCAACTCGTGTATGCACAGAGCAAAATTTTAAAATTAAATTCTAATGGTTTTTTAATGAATTGATCCAGGATGACCATTAGCTAGAGAGAGAGGGAGCATAGCACCATTGACAATGAGGTGGAGGAACAATTATCCTTGTATATACTACGGGGATGCGAATTGCTCAAGTTTTTTAAGATGCCAAATATGAAAATGAACACCACATTGCTCAAAATTATTGTAAGTTATTGGGACCCAAATAAGGATTGTTTCATGATCGATCAAATGCCATTAAGGATCGAGATTGAAAAAATTTATTTCGTAACTGGACTCTCCCAAAGAGGGGAACCAGTAAATTTGTAAGGCAAGCCCACAGGAGGGCTAAATGTCGATGATTATATTCGCATATACTGTGCTGAGGGTACTCAGAAGGTCGGGACACGGATCCCAATTAGAGATGTGCAAGGTTTGCACATGAAGATACTTCTTTTCACCATTGTCATAGTAGCCGGATCACCTTCCTTGCTCCAAGCTTCACGAGGAAACATGAGTTTGACAATGGAATGCCTGAATACACTATATGATTGGTGCACATCCTTGTTAACAAATTTGAAAAAACAGTTAACCTCCATCTAGAAGAATAAAACAAAACACTTTGGTTATGGGACAATTTTGTGCACTTTCTTCTTTGAGAGGATTCCAGGGCTTCGCCCCAAGATTATATCTACTATCAGCAGCCCTCAGGATCCACGGATAGCTAGATGGGTCGATCTGATGAAGAGGCTAAAGGTGGCAAGGTCCCTAGAACTACTTGGGATGATGAGTTATTCCTATGGTGGGGAAAACAAGTCATCGTGATAGAAGATTATCCTTATGTTGGCATGGATTTCAAGGGAGATGTTGATTTTCCCTTACCACTCGGTGCAACATGGGGAGCGATTTGTAATATCGCACAATGATTTTTTATTATATGATTTTTTATTTTTTTTCCTATAAAGATATGAAAATGAATAAAATATTTTTTCTTAGACAATTAAATTACAAATTTATGTATCATGTTATAGATGTTGGACCAGTCAAACCCAAGGGCTTTCTAAGGCACAGGCGCCGCGGAAGAGAAGCTGAGGATGTCGCAGAGGGCCTAGGGAGAGTTCTCGATGATATACAAAGGAACCTAGAGGGTTTGACCTGCCATGTCCCTATGGCTTCAGTGGAGGACCTTCCTGAGGTTGTACAGAGACTTGTGGTCAGTGTACCATGTGATTGGATGCAGTTGTTCCTCCATGTGGCGATACCTATAGTGTTCTTACATAACACCTACCCAGGGCAGGGCCCACAAGGATGGAGTTTTTATTATGACTAGATGAATGTAATATTTTTTTATGATGAACATGATCGGGCATAAGCCCTAATTTTGTAGGACATGATTGTCTTATTTTTGTATATTTTGAACACAACTATGATCTATATATATATATATATATATAGACAATGATTTTTATGATGTGATTGTCTAATATATACAATGATGATTGATGTTTTTGATATTTAATGTATTGAATGTATTGAATTATTAATATGCCAATCAATTTCTTGATTAGCTAATGAATATGAAAACGAATTTTCTAAACATGGAATGTGAATGTATGTAACATAATGAAATTATCATTGCAACAAACGCACTCTCAGAAATTCATGATGTAAAAATGGATCTCTAACACGATAGGTGTTGTTTAATTATGAAACCACCAGTTGTGAATCCAAGTACAATACTAACGAATCAATACCAAGAGACATTGCCTCTGAAATTAGATTGACCCTAGCAATATATTCTACTACATTATTTTAAGCAGTACCAATACATACACCCCTGGAGACTAGCAACTGACCGGATGGATAGTAGATTACCCAAGCCATGGAAGAAAGATTCTGGGTATGTTGACTAGCACCATGGAAAAGCCAAAATGACTCATACCATCCATAAACACTTGCCAAAGCGGATCAAAAACATCAAAGTCACACAAAAAATCGATAGATAGATATGCACAAAAAATACAATATATAGAGTCAAAATCAAATGCTAGGCAACTGCCTAGGCATAACACTTCTTCACATAGAGCCCATTTCTGGGCTCCGCCAGCTCGTTTTCGTCGAAATCAACCAAGGCATAAGCTCCCTTCTTTAGGAACATTTTAACAATGAAAGGGCCATACCACATTGATTTAAATTTTCTTGCCCGAAGGCATCCTTGTCTTGAGCATAGACCAAAATGAGATCACCTTCAGAGAAAACCCCAGGTTTGACAGCCTTATCATACTGAAACTTCACTCTTTTATTATGGGCCTCATTCATCGTAGCTGCATCTCGATGCTGCTCATCAAGATGTTCTAGATAAAAAATGCGTTCTTCGAGACTTGAAGTGTCGGGAAGAAGCTCAACAGCAAGCTTAAGGGAAGGAATCTCACACTCAACAAGAAAGATCGATTCCAAACCATAAACTAGTTGGAAAGGAGTACTGAACCCGGTTGCAGTCTTAACTAACATCCGGTATGCCCAAGGTGCAGGATACAACATGACATGCCAATTGGACCTGGCTTTATTGATTTTCTATTGAAGGATAACCTTTAAGGATTTATTCACGGCTTCAACCTACCTATTGGCCTGAGGATAATATGGAGATGAATGCTCTTTACGAAAACCCGTTATAAGAGCCAATTCACCCATCATGGAGTTCTGAAAATGATTGTCATGGTCAGTGAAAAACTCTTTGGGAATAATGAAGCAAGAAATGACTTGGTTGAACATAAACAGGGTTATTGTTTCACCATCGTTCGTGAAAGTAAACATAGCCTTGGCCCACTTTGTAAATTAGGCCACTGCTACAATAATATACTTGTGACCCTTCGTTGAAGGTGGGTTACATGTAGTAAAATCAATTACCCACTTAGTGAACAGACCGACAGTGACAATAGGAAAGAGCAGAGCTGGATGATCATGCATATTCCAAGTGTAAACCTGACAAGGATAATATTTTTTGACCTCTCAACACAATATTTCAAAATCGAGGGCCAAAAATATCTGGCACGCAAAATATTTTGGGCTATAACAAGCCTAGATAAATGACCACCACAAGCTCCACTGTGGAAATCATTCAGCACAACCTCAGCTTCTTCAAGAGTTAAGCAACATCTAAGGATCGAATCGACCCCGCGACAACATAGAGTGTCACCAATAATAAGATAAATTTTTGCTAAGTGACGCAACTTTTGATGCTCATCTTTCAAAAAAGCAATGGGAAAATTTGAAGTCTAGAGATAAACAGTGAGATCTCCATACCATGGATCCTGTGAATAAATGAGAAAAATATGTTCATCAGGGAATGACTCCTCATAAATGAACCAAAAATTTCATATGCCGAAAATGATTTTGATTTTTATGTTGAAACATTAGCATTGTGTTTCGAAAGATGTGTAAGGTGGGTTTGACCCTTGTTTAAAATAAAAAAAACTATGAAACTCACCGGGAGGAAAGGAAAGGATGGCAAGTGGGACCTAATCGAAGGAAACCTATAGGTGCAAATAGCCCGTCAGATAACTCCGAGTTGCCTCCGCAGTTGACCGTGACGTAAGCACATGGACTCAAATCAACGGCTCATTTTCATTGCAGAGGCACACCTCTGAAGATCCTGTCATACCCAAGACTGCCCCTGCGGTGACATAGGTATTTGGAGACAACGTTAGTAAGCGAGCCATCTCACTGTCCATGTCATGTTCTTGTACCTGTCTTGTCATGCATTTAATTGTTGTTTTCCCCCCAAAGTATCATTGCTCCTATAAATAGTGAGTCAAAACCCTGTTCTTTTCACCTACCTATTTTAGTTCGAGTTGTCCAAACCATCCAAATCATCTTTCCCCTCGTTTCTGAGTCCGTTCATTCGCCACCCTAATTGAAAACATGGCAAAACAGTCATCATTGCTTAGTTCTTCTAGTCACATTCCTCTCATGGGTACATAGCAGGATGTAAAGGAAACTCATTTCACAGTAGAACATTTGCCTCTGTACCAACAAGTCATTCTTAATTAAGAAAATTCCCCCGTCTTCACAGTTATGGTCAGGTCTGGAGTCTTCACTGCATGTGTCCCAAAAACTCATTTTTTTCCAGAATTCATTCATTGTCTAGCATCATCGTTATACCCAGCAAGTGTTTTGTATGAACCACTTGGGAGAGAGTGTCATCCAAGTTTCATCCCTGCTAATTCGTTAAGCCTTCTGCTACCCAGAGTCTGAGTCCTATGTTAGTTTTACTGAAGAGTCATTAACAACATATTATGACAATCTTGTAGGGAAAGATTACATGCAGACAAATACAAAGCAGATTATCAATCAACTTATGAAGAAATCAAGAATCTCAGAGAGAAGGTAAAGGGGAGAATGTCCCTAATTCAAGCTAAAGAGATTCTTTGCAATGAGATTATAGGAGTAATGAAAACAATATGGTAATCACTGGTTCTAATTTCAGAAGAAAAGAGTATAATCAGAGATCTTCAAGAGCTCATATTAGCTGACAAAAAAAACTACAAGATAGAGCTCTATGGGCTAAAAATTTAATAGATTTTGTTAACTCCAAATCAGATCAATAACTGGGAGAAAAATTAAAGACAGAACATTATGTGTTCTATAAATTAACAAGATGGTGGTGAAGAATGCATACAGGAAGTCAGCAGAAAAGAAGTTGACAAAGATCAAGAAAGCAGTAGATAAGTTCAACACCATGTTTGATAAAATAACCAGGGCATGACTGTCATCTTGCTGGGATCTGCAAGGTAATTTATTGTCCTAGGAAACATATGAAACTTTGTTGGTGGAAGAAAAAAGTAAAATTGACAATACTCATGAGAAGACTATAGTTTTAAAAGGATCAACAATTGTCAATTATATACATAAATATTTTCAATTATTATGGATGGTCAAGACTTTGTTTCAGGACAAGCCCACTTACACCAATATCATTTATTTTATATTGGAACATCATAAGCTAGTTTATGCTCCGAAGACAAATGCTGAACTCTGGAAAAAGTGCAGAGCATGGATGTCCAATCTTCCTGAAGACACATCAGTAGCAAATGATACTCATAAAACAACATTACCTTTCTATTTATATTGTATTTTCTTTTTCTTTTTTTCTTATAGAACAAGGTTGTAATGTTACCCTCGATTGTAATGAAAGTAGTTGATAGAAGAAAGAAGTAGTTTAAGTGGTTTTAAGAAGTTTTGGCAGTTACAAACTGCTTTTGAATGTATTTAAGACAAAAATGAAGAAGAGAGGTCTAATTTTTGGAACCTCTAGTAGACTATATTTTTGTGCTTATTTCTCTGGAGAGTTAATGAAATAATTCTCAAGTTTCCTGCAACTGTTGATGGTGGTTTGTATTTCCTGTGTCATCTTGTGTTATTTCTTCTTATGAATGAAGTGAAGTAAAGAATTTATTGGTCTTTGAATTACATTTGTAAGTAAGAGTTAAATACAAATGTGCTCCTTCACTCCAACTCCTCTCTGTAAATAAATTCTCTATGAAACTTAAGCTAATGGATCCTGTGTTTATATCATATTATATTAATCTTCCCTACAGTTCTTCTTTTTCATTCACATTTCAGCAGTTAAAGGCATTGCGTAATATTTTATTACTCCAGGGAATTAAGGTTTTTTTTTTTTTAAACTAGTTTCCAAAGGAATAGAACAGAGACTAAATGATAAAGATTGTTTCCATAAAATACTATTAAAATGCCTTAAGCACTGATTCCTTTTCATAACCAAGGGATTGTCTCTTAAGAACCAACATTTTCTGGTGCTGTTGTTGGGGACAAAGAATCGAATTTTTTTTTCCCTGGGTTTTCACATTATTTCCTCTTATTGTTCAGTGAGGAGGAAATTTTGGTTGTGTTTCATCATACTCAGAATTCTGGCTTACAAAAGGCCTCACACGAGGTCAGATACCTCACAGCAGAAGGTCCCTACTCTATCAGACCCTAAAAGATTTATTTCTAAGAGAGTTGAGAAAACTAAAAGTCCCTCAACACCTAGTCCTACATTGTCTACCCCTGATAGTAGTTCAAGTCATCCTTTGTTTGAAAATACATCTGAAGTACTTCATTTCTTGGAACAATATTCACTTTTTACACCTATTTATTTTCAAGAGCCTAAATTGGAGGAACACTCATTTGAGTCTGTTTCTTTTAATTTTACACAAGATCAACAAGTTCCAGTTGATTATTCCTCTGAAATTGTTCATCAACCTACTCCCATAACAGTTTTACCACCACCTCCATTTACTTTCACAGTGGGTTCATCATCTGCATTCAACCAAAGTACAGTTAATCAAGGTGTAAACATGGCATCACCAGCCTTCTTATTAAACAAATATGCTCCACTGAATCTTCCACAACCATTTAATGCAGCAAGAATATCTTAAATCACTTCCTCGTTTCAATGGGGAGGATGAAGTCACTGCAGAGAAACACTTATCTGTGTTTTGTAATTTTGCTGAAAATTTGAATGTGGAACATCTTGATGTTGTAATGAGGATTTTTTTTTCAGTCTCTGGATGGAGAGGCTAGAAAGTGGTTCAAAGGATTTCCAAAAAATTCCATTAATACATGGGATGAACTAGAAAATCAATTCACTCATATATGGGGAGAGAAAAGGGATCATGGTTATTCATTAATAGAATTCAATGCAATTAAAATCAAATCTGATGAAAATATTTTTGAGTTTATCAAAATATTAAATAAGTTCTATAATAGTTTTCCTATAGGGATTAAGCCCCCTCCTTTTGGAGAGAAGGTGGTTTTTGTTGGGGCTTTTGAAGCTAATTTCAGTTTCACACTTAGAGAAATGATATCCCATACTCTTGAACATATACAGACATATGCTTTAGAAATTGAAGTGAATATGACTGCAGCTGGGAAGGTGACAGAAAAATAGCCAGTCCAAGAGAAGGGGAAAGCGAAAGAAGAGTCATCACAAGATCAAAGGCTTAAAGATATGACTAAGGTAATTAAAAATTTATTAAATAAATTAGTCAAGTTGGAATTGGAAAATAAAAGCTCCCAAAGACAAGTGCAAAAAAATCAAAACTGAGGCTTTAACCCTCAATTCAGGAAACAACTCCTACAAATCTTGGAGACGGAAAGAAAGGATCAAGATCAGGTTCAGGCACCATTATATTTAGAAGTTGGGCATGGAGAATCGAAAGAATATGACCAAAAGGAGCATGAAGATCAAATATCTTCCATGTATATGAGAGAGGTTGAAGAAGAATATGTTGAGCCTGAAGTGTCTTTTGATGAAGATGAAGTGAATGAATACTGTAAACAATTCACAGATTTTATGCAGGCTGAGTTACATAAGAAGTTTAATCTGAGATCAAGGAAGAGATATAGGGTGCAATATAGTAAGGGTGAACTACAAGATTCTGCCCCTCCTCCAATGGCGACTCCACAACAACTACACCCTGTAAAGCAGGTGAATAATGGGAAGCAACCTGAAAATTCAATTAACATAACAATAATGAAACAGGGTGAATATTCCCAGAACAAATCAAATAATACTAATTTTTTGGAGAAAGTTGTTCATGTACCTGAACAGGTTTCAAATTCTAGAAGGAGTGAAGAATAACTTGAAAAGAATGTTAAACAAATGTATGCTTTCAGTTTAACAAAGGAGTTGGAGAAGGTCAAAATTCGGGTACATCTTTTAGAATTAACTAAAACACCAATCTACAGGAAATAAATTTCATAATTGATTAATCTCACAAAGAATGAAGATATAAGTGACACTATGAATTTACAGGAATAGAAGCCAGTGGTCACCTTTGGTCCTCATGTAGAAGAAGTAGATTATTTTGTTCCTCCATTTTATATTTCCTTGTTGGTTCATGATTTTATTCTCCATAACTGTATGTTGGACTCACGAGCTTCCCATAATGTTATGCCATTATCTGTCATGAAGGAATTGAATCTTCAAATCACTAAGCCTTATAGTGATCTATATTCATTCGACTCCGAGAAGGTAAAATGTGTTGGGGTAATTAAATACATGGTAGTTTCTTTGGCACAAATTGTAGCAAAGAGCATTGTTATGGATGTAGTTGTTGTTGACATTCCAACCAGGTTTGGGATGCTTCTGTCAAGATATTGGGGAGAAAAGTTGGGAGGTGTTCTTAAGCTAGATTTTACTTATGCTATCATTCTTGTCTTTAATGGGGAAGAAGGGAGGTTGTACAGAGAAACAAGGTTTGTAAAAACCACTACCAAAAAGTATACAGGTAACTCGCCTATTTATAGTCAGGAAAATGAAGATCTTTCATGTTTTATGTTGCATGAAGATGAAAAATTTGCTGAAGACACAGGGAAGTGGCTCTCTTCAGCAATTGTAAATAATGATTTGCACTCAAGAAAGATTTGGAAATTCTATTTTGATGGTGCCTATTCCAAGGAAGGCACGGGAGTTGGATTCTTGTTAATATCACCAGAAGGTAACCTCGTGCATTTTTCTTGAAATTATAGTTTTATTCAATAAATAATGTTGTTGAGTAAGAGGCCTTGATCATAACTGCAAAGCAGATGGGAATTCAATGTATTTCAATTTTTGGTGATTCTGAATTGATAATAATATGGATCAAAATTCATTGTCAAACTAAACATCCAAGATTGAGATCATATAGAAATGAAGTTTGGGACATGATTGAGAACTTTTTTGAAGCCTTTAATATTCAATGTATTCCAATGGAGGAGAATAGATTGGTTGAATCATTAGCAGTTGCATCCAACACCTTCAATCCTCTAATTAATCCAAATCTAAGGTATGAGATAGATATTAGACATCGACATTTTGTCCCAAATAATGTAAAACATTGGCAGATGTTTGAATATGATTAGAAAATAAATCAATTTTTGACAATGATTGGAAATTTTGAAGATGTTGAAATAGATCAGGATGAAGAACAAACAGAGCAGAAAGCAGAGGTAAGACATTTCAAGCAGTCAATAGCTAATCAGAAGATTATTCAATTAAAAGATAATGTACTGCCTAACTCTTGAGAGGTTTTTTTTATTCAAATGATGTTGTTGTTGATTCAAAGAAAACTCACTAGGAGGAAGAATTGAAAGATTATACTTTGGGAACTCAGCAAGAAAAAAAAATGGTGAAGTTATTCAAAGGTGTTCCAAAAAATTATAAGGAAAGTTACATTGATCTTTTCAAGAAGTACATAGATGTAAATTTTTCTTGGTCATATGAAGATCTGAAAACATATGATAAAGATATCATACATCATAATATCCCATTGAAAGAAGGATTCAAACCCCATAGACATAAGCTCAGACAAATTAATCCATTATTATTGTCTTTGATTGAAAAAGAAGTAATGAAATTACTCCAAGAAAATATCATAGTTCCCCTCAAATATTCCGATTGGGTTTCTAATCAAGTTCCTGTGAGGAAGAAAAATGGAGAGATAAGATTGTGTGTGGATTTTAGGAACCTGAAAAGAGCATCTCTGAAGGATAATTATCCTTTACCCAAAATGGATTATGTTTTACAAAAATTTACAAGAGCTTATAGGATTTCCATGGTTGATGGATTCTTTGGGTATAATCAGGTAGCAATAGACAAAGAAGACCAGAAAAAAACAGCATTCACAACCCCATGGGGTACTTTTATGTATGCTAGAATGCCATTTGGACTAATGAATCCAGGTGAAACCTTTCAAAGGGACATGGACATAACATTTGTTGGAGATAATTATATGGTTATATATCTGTATTATATCACTATTTTTTCAGGACCAGATGATGAAAATTTATAAAATTTGCAACGAAATTTTGAAAAATGGAGGAAGTTTGGTTTTTCACTCAACCCCAAAAAGTCTTTATTTTCCTTGGAAGAAGGTAAACTATTGGGCCACATAGTTTCCAAAAAAGGGGTAAAAATTGATCCAGCAAGGGTAGAAGAAATCCAAAAAATTCCTTTTCCCAGAAGCAAGAAAGATATTTAGAAATTTTTGGGAAATATTAATTTTCTAAGAATATTTGTACCAAATTATGCAAAGATTATTAGGAACATAACCAATATTTTTAAGAAAGAGGCAGAAGTGAAATGGACTAAGGAAGCAAGAGAATCATTTGCTAGAATAAAGGAGGCTCTCCAAGTAGCTCACGTTCTTATTAGTCTTAATTATCAGAAGGTATTTCGGATATTTTCATTTGCTTCCCCCTCTACTATTATTGTTGTGTTATTGCAGAAAAATAAGGAGAATAGAGAACAGCCAATGGCATTCTTCAACAAAGTTCTTAGAGATGCTGAGCTCAAATATAAAATTATTTAAAAGAAGGTATATGCATTGGTTAAAGCACTCAAATCCTTTAGAAATTATGTATTACAATCTCAAATAATTGCATATGTCACTAATGTTGCTGTCAAGGATGCGTTGATTCAAAGTGATGTAGAAGGGAAGAGAGGAAAGTGGATAGCAAAAATCCAGGAATATGATCTAGACATTAAACCTACAAAACTAATCAAAGGACAAGGTTTGGCAAAGATGTTAGCAGAAACAAATTTTCAAGCATTGGGAATCAATATGTTAGCACCTGTGGATGAAGTTGTCAATGAAGAAGATAAAAATAAGCCCAAATCAAGTATGAATATTTAGTACAAATATTTATGTTCATATTGGTAAAAAGATGTTTTTCACTATTTTTGTTTCTTCTCTTACCCAACTTCACTGAATAGAACAAAGTATAGAGCTCTCAAGCTTAAGTCTCAGCCATATGTCATAGTAGAAGAAAAATTGTACTGGAAAGATCATGTTGGTATCTTACTATTGTGCTTAATTGAAGCAGAGTCCATTGAAATTACCAAAGAGTACCATGAAAATCTGTGTGGGGGTCATTACAGTTGGAAGCTTACAGCACATAAGATCCTCAAATCAGGTTCTTATTGGCCTACATTGTTTTCATATGTGTACAGACTAGTCAGAGGTTGTCATAAATGCCAATTGTTTGTAGAAAAGAAGAGACTTGCTCCTTTACCTCTAATTCCAATATTTATAAAAGAACCTTTTAGACAGTGGGGACTGGACTTTATTGGAGAAATCGATCCACCGTCAAGTGGACAGTTCAAATGGATTATAACGGCCACCGACTACATCACAAAGTGGGTTGAGGCAATACCCCCAAAGAAAGCAAATGACCAAGTGGTGATGAAGTTCTTGGAGGAGAATATCTTCAGTAGGTTTGGTTTTCCGGTCAAGATTGTGACATATAATGCTCAGGTATTCAATTCTGCTAAATTTCTTGATTTTTTTCAAACATATAATGTATTTTTGTCTCATTCTACAGCCTACCATCCACAAGGGAATAGATTGGCAGAGTCCTCTAACAAAACATTGGTTAGAATTCTGAAGAAAACAATCGTTGAAATTAAAAAAATATTGGGACTCAAAACTAAAGTTTTCCCTTTGGGAAGTTCGAGTTACTACTAGAAGGTCCACTGGAAAATCACTTTTGAGTTGGTATATGGAACACAGGCATTGTTTCCTAGTCAATTAGCCAAACCTGTGATTTATTTTATTCAAGAAGCTCAGGAAGAAACCAATTCTTTGGTTAGAAGAATGAATAAGGTAATTGAGTTAAGTGAAAATAGAGACAAAGTTACAGACAACTTCATTACTTATCATACAAAGATGAAAACCATTTTTGATAGGAAGGCAAGAGAAATTATCTTTCAAGCAAGAGACTTAGTACTAAGGTGGGATACCAGAAATGAGGATAAGGGAAATCATGGTAAATTTGACCCCCTCTGGTATGGACCATAAAAAATCACTAAAGCAAGCTAACAATACTTTCATCTTGGAGAATTTAGATGGAGAATATTTGCATCTGCCTGTGAATGGGCAGCATTTGAAACACTATTTTCAGCACTGAAAGTCAAGCATTCCACCATTGTAAATACCGGATTTCCCATTATTCATATGTCACCAAAGCAATATTTGACTCCATTCCCAAGGTGAAGGCACTAATATGCGGTTCTTAGTGCTTTCGTGGAAAAAATCACTATCCCTAGCTGGAGCCAGATGTTGTGGCTCAATTTCAATTTCATTTTCAAATGTTTCTCAAAATACAAAAAAAAAACATATAATGTTTAAAAAAAAATGAACCAAAAATTGCATATGCCGAAAATGATTTTGATTTGTATGTTGAAACATTAACATTGTGTTTTGGAAGATGTGTAAGGTGGGCCTAACCCTTGTTTAAAAAATAAAAAATAAAACTTGATCGAAGGAAACCCGCGGGCACAAACAGTCCTGCAGATAACTCTAGGTTGCCTCCGTAGTTGACTGTGATGTAAGCGCATGGACTCAAATCAATGGCCCACATTCACTACTGAGGCACACCTTTGAAGAGCCTGTCATAACCAGGACTGCACCCGCAATGACGTAGGAAGATGGAGACAACGTCAGCAAGCTAGCCAGATCATTGTCCATGTCATGTTCCCGTACCTGTCTTGTCATGCATTTAATTATTGTTTTCCCCCCAAAGTCTCGTTGTGCCTATAAATAGTGATTCAAAAACCTGTTCTTTTCACCTGCAGGTTTCAGTTCGAGCTGTCCAAACCATCCAAATCATCTTACCCCTTGTTTATGAGTCGTTCAGTCACCACCCTAAGTGAAAACATGGCCAAACAGTCATCATTGTCTGGTTCTTCTAGTCACATTCCTCTCATGGATACAAAGCAGGATGTAATGGACACCCGTTGCATAGTAGAACATTTTCCTCTATACCAGCAAGTCATTATCAATCAACAAAATTCCCCTGTCTTCACAGTTATGGTCAGGTCTGGATTCTTGTCTGCATGTGTCCCAAAAACTCGTTTTTTCCCAGAATTCATACACTAGCTAGCATCAGCATTATACCCCAGCAAGTGTTTTGTAATGAACCAATTGGGGGAGAGTATCTTCCAAGTTTCATCCCTGCTAATTCATCAAGCCTTCTGCTATCCAGAGTCTGAGTCCTATGCTAGTTTTACTGAAGAGTCATTGACAACATATTATGACAATCTTGCAAGGCAAGATTACATGCAGACAAATACAAAGTAGATTATCAATAATCTTATGAAGAAATCAAGAATCTCAGAGAGAAGGTAAAGGGGAACATGTCCATAATTCAATCTAAAGATATTCTTTGGAATGAGATTATAGGCGTAATTAAAACAATATGGGAATCACGGGTTCTAATTTCAGAAGAAAAGAGTATAATCAGAGATCTACAAGAGCTCGTATTAGCTGAAAAACAAAAACTGCAAGATAGAGCTCTATGGGCTAAAAAGTTAATAGATTTTGTTAACTCCAAATCATATCAAGAACTAGGAGAACACGAGATTAAAGACAAAACATTATGTGTTCTAGAAATTAACAAGATGGTGGTGAAGAATGCATACAGGAAGTCAGCAAAAAAGAAGTTGACAGAGATCAAGAAAGAAGTAGATAAGTTCAACACCATGTTTGATAAAAGAACCAGGGCAGGACTGCCATCTTGCTGGGATCTGCAACGTAATTTGTTGTCCTAGGAAAATATGAAACTTTTTTGGTGGAAGAAAAAAGTAAAATTGACAATACTCATGAGAAGGTTGGAGTTTTAAAAGGAACAACAATTGTCAATTATCTGCATAAAGATTTTTAGTTATTATGGATGGTCAAGACTATGTTTCTGGACAAGCCCACTTACACCAAGATCATTTCTTATATATTGGAACATCATAAGCTAGTTCATGCTCCTAAGACAAATGTTGAACTCAAAAAAAAGTGCAAAGCATGGATGTCCAATCTTCCTGAAGAGAAATCAGCAACAAATGATACTCATAAAACAACATAATTTTTCTATTTATTATTGTATTTTCTTTTGTTTTTCTTATAGAACGAGGTTGTAATGTTACCCTCAATTGTAATGAAAGTAGTTTATAGAATAAAGAAGTATTTTAAGTGGTTTTACGAAGTTTTCGAATCTGCAACTATTGATGGTGGTTTGTATTTCTTGTGTCATCTTGTGTTATTTCTTCTTATGAATGAAGTGAAGTAAAGAAGTTATTGGTCTTTGAATTACATTTGTAAGTAAGAGTTAAATTTCCTTAATTGCACTCCTTCACTCCAACTCCTCTCTGTTCATAAATTATTTCTGAAACTTAAGTTAATAAATCTTGTGTTTAGAGCATATTATATTAAGCTTCCCTACATTTCTTCTTTTTCATTCACATTTCAGCAGTTAAAAGCATTGCGTAATATTTTATTACTCTAGGGCATTAAGGGTTTTTTTTTTAAACCTGATTTCCAAAGGAATAGAACAAAGACCGAATGATAAAGATTGTTTCCATAAAATACTATTAAAATGTCTTGAGCATTGATTCCTTTTCACAACCAAGGGATTGTCTCTTAAGAACCAACAAGAACGATGATGAAAATCATCCCACGGTCTTTCCACGCCAGTCATTTCTTCAAGGATAGCCTCTTGATATGGAAGGATAGTATCAAGGCAATCTTGAGCAGAAGATGAACTAAGTGTATACGCTGGAACCACATCTCTGTCCAACTCCTTCGGTGAAAGAGAAACTGGAATGGAATCTGTAGAGTCAACAACAGATTAATAAGCAATATCTGCTGCAGATATAGGGAATTCCATTCCACCCACCTTTTCATCCTCTAATGTGGAAGTATGATAAGGTAAGGTCCAAGGATCCGAAAATAATGAGTTTGAAAGAACTCTCTTCGAGTAGGAACCCTGGAGGATGAGAATGCATTAATATGAACGGAAGGAGGCAGAAGATCAAAGGTACCCATCAATGATGTATACATTCCAACCCCCAAATTCTCCACAGGTTGCTTGGCATCATTCACCAAGAGAACAATCAAGTCAGAAGATGCATTTGGATCTATCAGAGAATAGTCCATCTGATCGACAGTGACAATCCTCCCTTCATGGGGAAAACACAAGATGCGAAATAATGATGAAGCGAAAGCATCCATTTCCTAAATCCAATTCCTCCCCAATAGCATATTCTAGTCCAAATTGGCATCAACTATCTCGACCTCGATATTGACAATTTTACCCCCAACACAGATGGCCAAAGCCAAAAAAAATCAATGTGGCCTGTGAGAATGACCATCGAATGCAATGAGAAGAGTAGGCGAAGGCACAACTTGAAGGGATTCAATGGATTTCCAACATGAGATATACATGACACATGTGGAATTGCCCTCATCCATGACCATTCGAAAAATATTGATCTTCCGATATGTAGACTTAATCTCAAAATCCATTTGATAAAGAAGTATATTCTTAAGATTTTACATGTCAAATGTGATCATCAGAGAGTTATTTGGATAAACTACCTCGATCCCAGTGAGAAATGCACTCCTTTATGTTGGGCACGACTGGAGTACCTCTAACATAGTCATGGCACAAGGACTCTGAGCTAGATCTTCTACAATTATAGGCTTCCTTGGCATTAGGGTTGATTGTCGTACGCTTAGTAGAACCTTTCGTCATGTGAGGTATAAGCTCAAATGCGGGCCTCTCAATATGGAATGGCTCGGGACTACCATGAGCACCCTTAGCCTTTGAAGACTCTGCTTCACCATAGTCACGATATCTCATCACGATATCAACATGAGCACTCATCATATATACATTTCAATAATTTTCCCCTTCCTATTTTCCCCCAGCGAGAGCTCCAGTATTAGCATTTGTGCCAGCAAGCAGCTGCTACCCTTGGGGAAAAGGGTTAGCAGGACAGCCTAGGAACTAGAGGAACCCTGCTAAGCTAACAAGTGCTGGGCATCTTGAATTTTAGGGCAGAGATGAGTAAGATGATCTCCGGTGCATAACTTGCATGGAAACTTAAATTTCTTCTTTGCCTCTCTCTTACCCTCTCCATCATTATCATTGGATATTTTCGCATTTCCATTCCCGTCCTTATCTTTCTTCTTATTATTTTTTCCCTTCTTCTTCCCATTGGATTTTTGATTTCCTTTGGGGTTAGAAGCTTGAACAACATTAATAGTTAAGGTTTGGGAAGGAGTAGACACTGACGGCGTAGCCTAAATAGAAGGAGAATATTGTAAAGACAACTACTGCAATTGATTCAAAAGGTTAGTCATGCCACTATCGATCGAATCGACAAACCTGTCAACATGAGAACCTGGCTTTGATTTGGATAAATTTACTTTGGAATGAGGAGCATCTCGCAAAATCTTATTAAGGACCCTAAACTAATAATAGATCAGTTCCAATTGTTGGGCCCTAAAGATATCTTGTTCCTCAGAAAATACCCCAGAAAGGGATACATCCTTCAACATTTCTGGCTATAAGAATTTAAGAAACCATTCGAGAAGGAATTAATTAGGAATTTTAGCTTTGATGAGCCTCTTCCTTCTCCTCCATTCCTGAATAAGATCAGAAATGTGTGTTGCTTAATCCTACTGGAAATTGGCGAGGAGATCAGTCCCAGCATCATAATGAACAGGCAACTAGAAATGGTTCAGAAACATAGTATCCAACTCTCCAAACATAGCAAAACTGCCCCCGATAAGATCAATGTACCATTTTGCAGTGTTTCCATTTAGGGTGCATTGAAATAGTCTCAACCTAATCGAATCTTCGATGAGGGATTTTGAGGAACACCATAAATTGAAATTGGTAACATGGTCGATTGTATCCTCACTAGTCTTCCCTTCAAATTTTGGAATATCTGAGGGAATTTTAGTAGGGACCAGAGGCCAACCCAGGCTTTATCGAATTGGATCATTAGTCAATTTTGATAAATATGGCAAGTTCAAAGTTGCCAAGAATGGTAAGTGCGGAGGATCTTGAGAATTCCATCCCCCAAGGGAAGGATTACCAACATTCTGAAAAGAATACCCTGGATTTTTTGAGGCACTAGGTTGTCATGGATTATTCGTAGGAAAATCTGAGCCATAAGAGAAACCTTGTGGCCTAGAAGCATTCAGAGTAGGACCCCCTCCCATTGTAGGATTACCATAAACATAAATATTTCCCCCAATCAAAGTGTTGAATGAAGATGAAACCCCTTGGTAAGGGTTCCAAGCATTGGCGAATGGGGAGAAACCCTGAGAAGCACCTAAGGAGGAGATAAGGTACATTCCCTTGCTGACCATAGAAAAACTTATTCCCACTTCCCAACTCTATAAAAGCAGGGTTCCAACATTGAAAATCATTAGAGCTTTGGCCTCCAAGAAAAGGATTTAAACCTTGAACTTGAGAGGAGAAAGGAAAAGATCCTAAGGAAGGGTTCAAATGAGGGATATGACCACCATGGAAAATTTTAGGGGCGACTTTTAGCCCAAAGGCAAATTTTAAGGGATTTTAAATTTTAATAGGGAAATTTTTTTATATAAAACCCATTTTTTATTGTTTAATAAAGTTAGCCCAATAATTATTTTAAAAATAATTAATTATTAAATATTATATGACCAAAAAAAAGGCGCATAAAACTGAAAAAATGAAATTTGCCCCCGATTTTCTTTGGTTGGAGCAGATTTCCATGGCATTCACCTGGATTTACAAGGTCGGAGGGAGGGGTTAGAGTGATTCGCCACTGGTTCGCCGGAATTTAGGAGAGGTAGCTGGGGCTTTGTGCACATCGATCTTCTTGATCTTCTTGCTAGCTGAGCGAGGGACTTGACCGACCCTCTCTGGTCCGTTAGGGCCCTCCCATAGTTCTATTTTGTTTTTGACCTATAGCCCATTTCCTCGGTGCCATGGAGATAAACCCATGGGCGAGGAGGAGTTTGGGCAGTCACAACCTTGTCAATAGATTCCCCATCAACAACAAACCAACAACAGAATGTAAACCAGCAGGACAAAGTATCTACAATGACATTTAGTTCTTGGAAGACTGGCAATAAAAACCTAAATAAATCATTTTTGGTTGTCTGGTTTGCTGTTGTATGTGAAGCCATGGAGCACAAGGAAATATTGGAAGTCAAGAAGGCTCTAGCCTCTGAGAAGGCACAAAGAATACATCCAATCCAACAAGACCCCGTTGTTTTCAGTTACTACCAAGGTACATGAAAATGAACATCTATTTCTCAACACAAGGACTCTATTCTGGTTTGGTCTCAGCCTTCTTAAAGTGTTCTAGTTGGTTGTCTGGTTTTTGGTTGTGTGTGCAACCATGGAGCAAAGGGAAATCTTGGAACTCAAGAAGGCTCTGAGAAGGCACAAAGAATACATCCAATCCAATAAGACCCCCTTGTTTTCAGTTACTAGCAAGTTACATTAAAACGAACATCTGTCTCAACACTTGCATCTATAATAAATTTGTTGGTTCAAAAAAAACAAAGGATTGACATTCTGGATGCAGAATGAAACACGCTGAGACACTTGGCGCTTAATCTCCGTAAGGAATCCCTCTCTACAGCCTCGAACAACAAAGCTTCAATTAATTCTGCCTAAGCTGAATTTAAGGAAGACGAGACTGTGCATCACCTCAAGGAATCAACGGATATCGAGTAGCAGCAATCTCCTCACTCAGATATCCATCAGGATGAGGTAAATAGTCTTCATATTTTTCACTAAATGAAATTTTTTTCAAAGTCATCAGAAATTCAGAATACTAGGAGTTTTGGTTAAACAGACTACATGTAGGAAAAGTTGGAATGTTTATTTCACAATCTGTTGTAGACTATGTTATGTAGATCAGAGAGCTACTTAAGTATGAGAACATTATGAGATCTAATACTTCTGATGTAGTACTTAAGATTACAAGAGATAGGAATATTTAGACTTAATCATGCGGGTGCCCACTCACTACTAATATCTGGCAGTGGGGCTGGAGTTCTGCTCAGACCGTACGGTTGACTGGTGTCCATGAAATGTTATGGAATGGTTTCATGGAAGAATTACATAAAACTCATATAATACTTACAGAGGAGTTTGATGGTTTGGGCTAAAAATCAAACCGGTACAGAATGTTACATTCTATTGAAAACTATGAGGTTCTTTTGTGGTGGTCTAAATTATGGAGGGTAAAAGTCCCCAGGAAAACCATTTTGTTTATGTGGTTGGTGTTGAAAAATAGAGTCCTTACTTGGGAACTTATTCAAAAAATCAAAAAATAGGATCCCAGCTAATCCATACTTTGCAAGAAAGGAGAAAAATTTGCTTCTCGTTTTTTTGGTCTATCCCTTTGCGCAACAGCTCTAGAAAGATGTTGGAAATTGGATTGGTCAAAGGAACCCTTGGGATGACTCCACTGTGGGAAATTGTCTCAAAGTATGGTTCCAGAAGGCTGAAATCTTTTTAGGCTATTCCCTATCTGGTTTTGTGAAGAATCTGGTTAGTGCAGAATGCACTCGTATTTGATGGTAGATCTGTGCCCACCCTTCACGTTTTTTCCCCAGTTGTGCTATTTTCCAATTTTGCAAGGTGGCTCAGAAGGACAATTTTCCTGGGCAGATTGGGGAGTTCCTTATTGACAAAACTTATCCCGAGTTTATTTTTATGGGGCTTGCCAGGGGCGTGATCAAATATGTAGTTTGGGAGGCATAGCTTATCCTTCTGATAATCATTTCATTAAGTTCAGAGCATGTTTGGGCTAGCGTACAAACAACTTCGGTGAGTTCATGGCTTTCGAGCTCTTTTATTGGTGGCCACTAACAAAGGGAATCATACGCTACAGGTATTTGGAGATTCTCTATTGCTAATCAAATGGATGAACAACCAACATTCTATTCAAAATATCTATCTTGAGACACTTGTTATTCAGCTCAAATTTATATCTTAGCAGTTCAACTTGGTTACTTTCTTTCCAGTCTTCCAAGAACTAAATGTCATTGCAGATACTTTGTCCTACTGGTTTACATTCCGCTGCTGGTTTGTTGTTGATGGGGAATCTATTGACAATGTTGTGACAGCCTTATCCAATTCATTTTTGTCCTTGAAGTTGCCCAGGTCAATATATGCACAATACCACCAACAGTCCTATATACAAAGATCAAATTTGTGAAACATGAGGTTAATGAATAAATAACAATTAAAAATTCACTTAGATAGCCAGCTACAATGGCATGACTGATACGTTCTCTTTTAGACCATATTGCATCTTCAAAAAATACTGCCATCTCAATCAAATATGCAAGTCTTGTTCTTAACTTTCTGTCTAAATAATGTATGGGCTTACAATCCTACTAGCAAATACGTTTCCATTGCCACCTCTCCTGATAACAGATTCCACAAATCCCTTTTGAAAAGGACCCTTAGAGAGCTATCACATCTAGAACATCCAGCCTCTGCTGAATTTACAAACACTACTGCTCCTCTGGTAATGAGTTCAAAGAACTGCAATTGGGACATATTAAAAACGTGATACCATGTGCTACAGTAGAGAAATTTTAGTCCTCCCTATTAGTAAAATCATCACAGTTGGAACTCAGATGATGTTCTCCGGTCACTGCTTCTGTCAGACACCTGTTCCAATGCAAGGTTTTTATTGCTCGGTTTTTTAGATTTGATCTGATATGTTTTGCACAGAGTCTTCAGGCAAGCAGCACATTGCCATAGTCTCTTTTCAAAAACCATATTTCAAGTGCCTAGGATGAATGTAATATGTACTAATGTAGTGATAGGTTAGAAAAACTTTCTACAAGATAGCCACAGTACTGTTATTTTATGAGCCTGTATGGACAGTATGATGTATATTCTGATTTCACACTTGACATGTCAAATATAATGCTTTTTTAACATGGAAAAGCATATAACCACAGTGAGATAAAATTTAAACATTTATGAGAAATTTCTTATTTCAATATCATGTGAACTATAAGAAGATTTTATAGGGAAAATGAGTGACAAAATTTACTATTTCACATTCGAAACTTTCTTTTCTTTTTCAAGTTTGTTAACTTCTCATAAATAAATTAAAATTGTAGCACTAATGCACTAGAAATGCACTTGTATATATGATAAATGTGTGTATGTATGGGAGAAAGCAGCAATTAGGCTTAAAAGGGAATCCACTAATGTTTTATGCTAATGGAATCCACTAGATTCATGGATCACTGAGAAATTAATATCCTTGAGACAAAGAAACACTTCTTTTGGGGATAAGAGTAAATTATATTAATTAATTCTGAAAACAAGAGGAAGACTTTTGCCCATGAAATCCTTAGAATTGTGTGAAACCTACTTTTTGGGGAGCAAACTTGAATGATATTTTCATTCCCTGATGCTAGGAGTTCCTCTTCAATCAACAACCAATGTTGAGGAACTCCTAGCATCAGGGAAGATGCCAATAATGTGTCTCTGACTATGTGTTCGATAGTGTTGATGCTCTTGAGTAGATCCGATCATTTTGTCAGCCCTTGACATGAAACTATTTGGAACTTGGGTAGTGCAAACAATGAAACAAGGCTAGACAGAGCTATTGCTATCCAGCTAAGTGGCTGTGAGGTTCTTTCTTCCCTAGTGCCCTTGATTGGGAGAAAAAAGGAGGTAAAATTCATTTTTGTTGCAGAAGATTTCTAAGTCCAATGTAAATTATACCTAAGAGTAAATCTCTAAAATTAACAACACAAGGCAGCATTGGTTAAGGTATTATTGCATTATAAAAGGTTGGAAAAGATTTTCCTGATCTCCTATAGAATCAATGAAACCTCCCTCTAATCTAGTTGTGGATTGGGCACCTAAAGATAAAGTACTCCTTAATCTCAACCTCATGTAATGGGAAAAGCCTATTGATATATTTCTCCATGGGGAGTTTGTGCTTGGTCTGTACTCTCAAGTGGTGTATTGTGTGAGCACATCTGAAGTTGGCTCGAGGAAGATGAAGTCCCTAAAATAGATGGAACTAAAGATAGCTTAGCTGGCTACTAGATAATAGAAATTCTGGAGATCTAGAAGATACGCTTGAAATAAAGGCCATCTTGGTGCTTATAGGTTGAGGTGATGCATTCTAGACATCTTAGATGAAGTTCTTGCAAATATCTCTCCTGAATGTAGAATTTAATTTTCTCCTTTGTGGGAGGAGGCAGGCAAGGGCATTGAGGGATTTCCAGGGAGGGAGGCAGTGAACTAGATGCCTATTGTGCCTTATAAAATAAAAAAGGTTATTGAACCAACTAGTTAGGATTGCAAGTCTCTCTGAAAATTAGAGCACCAAAAAGGGGCACCTATCATCCCTTGAGGAATTTGCTTGTTTGTTGAACTTAATGGTTGTAGATTTTAAGCTTCCAGGCTGTTTCAAGATCTAAGTGATAAGCTCCAAACTCTGCTTGAGTGAGAGATTGGGTAAGAGCCCGTTTTCACCAAATAAGTTGCAGTAGGATAGTCTAGACCCTCACATTGTGAGACCACTCTATATGACCAAGGCTAGGGCCCCAAATCTCAGATCCATATAAAACAGTAGGGTTGGTAAGTGCATCAAAGAGCTTCATTTTAGATGGGAGTTCTTGGAAATGAACCTGGGGCATTGTCTGTAAATAATGGCCAACAATCAATATTGCTTACAAGCTTCCAATTGAAAGTGGGATCTGGGATTCGACCCCTAAGCATAAAATGTGGTAATATCCATTAACTTCCATAGAAAGGGAAAATGATATACTTGGAGAGGGCCTCTTTGGTGGTATTAGAGATCATAATTTCCCAAGGTTAATTGTTTGTTATCAATTATTGCAAAATCTATCCAATGCATCGAGTTGACTCTATGACCCCTCTAGAGTGGAGGAAAATTATACAACAAAATCTACAAATAAAAGGAATGAAACCAGGATCTGATGAAGTAGGCAACTATCCTGAGATTGAGTAAATTCCCTGATGAATTGCTGGTAATCAATGTAGATCCCAACTAGTCTAGGAGAGAGAACACACACCCACTTGACACCCCCAATACTCGTGATACCTTCAGAAAATCTGTAGTAATCGCAAAAACTGCCAATAATTCTATCATAAAGCTGCATCACACCAGAAACAATGTCCTCAAGTAGTCCAAGGACACGAAGCTGCTTGATTGGTAAATTCCTGGGAACAGTGCAGTGCCAAAAGCCTTTTGAAAGTCTACAAAGCAACAGTAAGCCTTCGAGGATGTCTGTCTGTCTAGTCTCATCTATAAATTATAATATCACAGAGTAATATTCGTTCTAGTCATGTTGAATCGACCATTTGATCACAGGTTGTGATGCATGAAGAGACTAATGGTGTAAAGCGATAAGAATGAAACTCACTCAATACCAACAATTCAAATTCAATTAAAAAAATATTAATGTATTTTAGAGATGATGTTTGACATGTAAATCCATAACAAATAATGGTGATTCTAACCATTACCAATACTAGGTTGATAAACTATTACAATGTTAATTTACAACATGTAAGAAAAATAAACAAATACACAAGTATGTTGAAACTAGTTGACTAGTGAAAAATATATTCACGATGGGAGAAAACTATTGCAATGTTCATTTACAACATGTAAGAAAATAAACAAATACAAGTATATTGCAACTAGTTGATTAATGAAACATATATTTACGATGGGAGCAAATTTGATATGGACATATAACTGCCTTCACATTGAGAAATCCCTTTTCTATTATTATTGTAAAGAAAAACTAAGTACTATTGAAATTCATAACTTTGCAAAGTCTTTGCTAGGCATGGTGAATGTTTATCCTAATCATATTTATGGTGATCGATCTTAACATGTAACATTTTTAATATAATGCATTTGATTTATTAGCATGTAGATCCACGCATTCCAATTGCCATGTAAAATTATAGTCAAAATAATTTCTATGTTGAATATTATACATGTGGATAAATCTATGTTATATATGCATAGAGATAGTTCTAACAATGTGAGCAGGAGAAAAGTAATGACAAATAATTTTAAGAGATATAACTCTTTTAATATATATGAGAAAATTAATTCTGTGTTATTAATAAAGTCTACAAATTATTTCAACATGTTTATGTTTCAATATTTAATATTTTATTCATATTCTTTAAGCTTAAAGGGAAATATTCAATTTCCAAATTACTACATATATAATGAGATGAATATTTAGGATATCAAGGTTATCAGAGCGCCGAAATATTGAGTGAGAATAACACAATGAATGAAACCAACCAGAATTTAATTGGTCAAATAGAACCAACGACAACTTGTTTGCACTCTCTCAACTTTGCTCACCTCACTATCTAGGTGGCTACTCATGACACCTTATGCTCTCACATCCCTCTCATCTTTATTCACATCTTTTCTCCAAATGAGGCACCATAATGAGCTATAAGCTTGACATAACTACAATACTTTTGCAAATCTTAATCACTTGTCATGTACAATCCAAAACCACATAAAGTAGAAAAAAATACCAAAATACATAAATTGTTCTCCGAATTTACACAATTAATCAAAATATAGTGATGTTCTATGTCTTCAAAGTAAACGGGTGAAGGATTGCCAAAATGGACAAGGGATGTACACATTGCAAGAAAAAATCTGAATTATTTATGTTGTGAAGTCATCGAGCCAACGTGGTAGTCATCAAATTGCTCAAAAAGATATAAATGTGAATGTTATTGGTGGAGAGAAAAGCGGGTCTAACATGTTAATGTTACTTAAAAGGAAGAAGGATTGCTTCTAGAAGAAGACCATAGTAGGGTATTGTTGGGAATCTATTGATGACATTATCATGCAAAGGAGCACAAGTAAAATAATTGTGAGGGAGGTTTTAGGCCACAGGTGGGCTTTGAGTTTTGAGGTGGCCATAGGTTGCAATGAACATGGGATTTGAACTATGCTAATATGTGTGGTTGTTGTATCGATCCGCATACCACTACATTCGCAAGATTGGAATCCAAAATTCAACCCCAAAGAGAAACAAGTTATACATGAATATATATCCTCTAATGATTTTATTACCATATGGTGTGAAAATTACAAGATAAATTGAATTCATGGTTGAAATTATGTGCAACTTGTTGCTTGATGTATTTCACTATAAACACAACCCTTGTGTGGAAAGATGCATTAATATATTGTGAACATACCAAATGGAAAGCTGCTTGAAAGTCATAAATGGGGTGTGGAGGTTTAGATTGATGGGTGTGGGTGGAGTTGGAGAGGGGATGTACCAAAGAATCTCAGAACTAAGACAATAGACATTTGAAATGAAAATACATTGGACTTGGGTTGACATCAACGAGGATTGAAATGTTTATCACCCAAATGAGCAACAACCCATGGGTTATAAGTTCAAATTGCATGTACACATCCACAAAAAAATGAGGAATTTTTTATTTGGATGGTGGGCATGTTCATTATGGAAATGAGAAACAATCATTTGGTTATATGTTCGAATCATCTGGAATAACTGAAAAAGATCAGTGGAGCTTTCTCTTTTGACGATGGGCCCATCAAAGGCATGCATTTAGTAATGGAGGGTGCTTGAGTGTCATATGCATACAACAATCACACGTCTAGTGCTAATAAAAAAGGGCTTCTAATGGTTTAATCTTCAATGGATGTATGATAGGAGGTTGTGATTGAAAAGGTCATGAAAGCTCCATTATCCATCATACTATCCGTAGAATGAGGCCTTGCAAGATTCATAAACAAATAATGGTGGTTTACTAATAATACTCGTTATTACATTTTT
Organism: Pinus albicaulis; assembly: GCA_034641835.2. Taxonomy (NCBI): domain Eukaryota; kingdom Viridiplantae; phylum Streptophyta; class Pinopsida; order Pinales; family Pinaceae; genus Pinus; species Pinus albicaulis. The sequence continues at coordinate 731,011,976 of CM076573.1, read as the reverse complement.
TAAAGTGAGCTTTTGCTCCACATTGACATTCTTTTGAAACATGTTGTGTGAGAAATTCTAAGTAAACTTTTTGAAATATTGAAATATCCATAGTGGCATTTTGGAGTGCAAACTTACACAAAGCATCTTTTATAGCATATAAGTAACATACAAACAATGCACTCACACTTTATCTATTCCTTAATAGAATTTGAATATTTGGCAAACATAAATTGAAGATTCCTCTCCCATTTTTCAAGTGAGCACAATTTTTCTTTTTGTACGTTTAAGTGCCATAAACCACCTCACTAAATTCGAGTCAAAATATATGATGCCTACTAATAATATAGACATTGTTATGAACTAGGCACCTAAAAAAGGATAAGAAGTCAATAACCATAGTCCACTTCGAGAGGGAAACCTCATTTTACAATTAATGCAATGCATAAGACAAGATGAGATGATTCAGAGACCAGGTCTTATTGATATTTATTTAGGAGACAAAGGGTACAATAATTGTTCTTCAGGTTAATGAGAAGATTAAGGGTGTCCAAAATCCTCTACACCAAATATCTCTCTTTCCTCTATCGCTCCTATGTCATTTTATTTTCACTCTTAGAGGAGAAGGGTCAATAGCTTCATAAACTGTTTGATGGGCTTTGTTACATACCCAAGTGGGTAACCCCTAGGAGAAATTTTTTTTCCTATGGATGGATCACTGATTGAACAAAATTATAGATCATTTTTGGTTGTATTCTTGTTCCCATGCTTCACCTTAGTGGTTTTTACTTACCCCTAGTCTAGTGTGATCTTCCCTGAGGCCTTTCTTCACTGATCTATTTTGTCAAACAAAATAATGTATGTCAAAAACTGCTCAAGTTTGCAGATTTTGTGTCAGTTCCTGCATTCAAATTTAGCTCTTTTGCCTTGGTTTTGTTTACAATATACTTCAAAATTTGATGAGTTTTAGTTTTGGATATAAATTTTATGGGTTTTGGATTTGAGATTGAGTTCATCCTCAAGATATATGCGATTGGGATTTTTCTTTGTTTTTAAATTCTCACATTCAAGTTGTCTGTTGTTCAAGCGGGAGCAAAAATTTTGTGGGACCTCATAGTTGGTGGGTGGGATGTTTCCTATCGATCAGAGTTTGTGTTGAGTGCACAGGGAAGCTATTCAACTCTAATTGACAAGAAAATAAAGTTGTCTTCATCTGATGAGTCAATTTGCAATTCCTTCAAGGCATCAGAGGCAGGGAAGGTAGTTCTGATAATAGACAACTCCTCTTCAAACAAGAAGAAGGCTACAACCTATAGATACATGGTAAAAAAGAACATAGTCTAGGAGTTCAATATGAAATAATCTATTGATTGCTACTATTACTATTATATAAGGGGTGCTCTTCCAATGACCATTTATTAGCTATGTGAAGAAGCCTTTGTGGAATTTTTATTTACTATAAGATTATGTATAGCTGAGTTGCGGAAAACTAAGTAGAATTTGGTAGGAAGTTTGGAGTATGTGTAATTCATAATGATCTTGTCTTCTCTTCATTGATGACTTTTCAATGTGTGAGTTTTGACCTAAGCCATTTCATTATCAATGTGTGAAGGCTCAAAACTTGACCTATATGCCAACTACTTCTTATGATCGTTCCTAGGAACATGAATCCTAATTTTTGTAGGTTTAAAATTTATCACAAGTTTTCTCTATTGTGGTCGAATTTGTGGAGGTTATTTCAAAATTTATTTAAGGTACCATGGATCTAAATTTCTTATGAACTTTCAACACTAACAAACTTTGGTGCAAATTTTTGATCAATTCTCACTTGGTTAGGGTTATAGATGTTAATGAATTTTGTGTGCATGCATGAGAGTTGGGTGCAAATGCACAATGTTGTGTAGCATTAGTGTGATAAATATGGGATAGTGCAAAGCATAGTTTTGAAGATTAGTCTAAGTTGACTCGTACCTAATCAACTTAGTCAAGTTGATTGTTGGTTGAACGGTTAATTGTTGGTTCAATGGACAGAAGATCTTGCAGGCACAGATACCAAAGGGAAAAATGGAGCCCATCATGAGGTACTCTTTGTAATTCTCCACCACTGCTACCTTCCATGCTTCCTCAAACTCCTCTCCAACCTCAATATCAGTGCTAGTAGTAGCATGAGCAACAACACTATGCTTAGCAGAACTAGAAGAACGTGTTTTCCAAACTACACGAGAACTACTTCCCTCACAAGTCACCATGTGCCATGCTTGGTCTCGGTGGTTATCTTCCTTCTACTCCTAGTTGAACTACCATATCTTCATTTGAACCAACACCCCAAACTCCACTAGACAACGATTCACCATTTTTTAGTAGTGATTCACCATTTGTACTGGTGTTTCGCCATGATTTTACAAGATAATATAATCTCGTGAGAGATTCGCCAAAAAATTATATACACATATTATATTATTAATAAAATTGCCTTCCATTTTTCCTATGTATCATGGGGATTTTCCTATTTATTATATATATAAATTTAGGAGGGTTCTTAAAATTTTCCCTGATGACCACTTCTGAAGGGGAAACCCTAAAAAGAAGTTGACCTAGTAGCCATAGAAGACATGGGTGTGGAGATAGTAGAAGGAGAAGTGAAGGAAATGGAAGGAATTGCACTAGATGGCATTCCAAAAGAAAAGGGACCAGAATGGGAAGAAAATTCTTGGGTGCCCCCACTTGTAGACGGAATGGAGGTAGAGCCAAAAAAATTTGCATTGGGAGTGATGGTCAAAATAGAAATGGTACCTCCTCCTTTAGCCGAAAGAGGAGTATGCTCACTCAGAGTGCTCATAGCCGAAGTTGTGTTCCTAGCTGTGGCCATCGAAATAAAAGGAGAAATATGGGGGCTAACTGGTCTTTGAGATGGAGGCCCAATGTACACAAGAACATCAGGAAAACTAGCATGAAGAGGAGAGGAAGGAGTAACTGGAGGTTCAGGAATCTCTTCCATCTCAAATTCTTCTGTTGGAAAAAGGACTCGAGAGATGAGTGGAGTACTCCTCTCTATATCACCACTAGTACTAGGACCACCAACAGAAACAATATCCCCAAGCGGAGGATCACTCTCTGATGCGTTTTCAACTACTGGATGAAAATTGTCAGCAGTATTTCTCCTACGCCTTCTTGAAGAAGGCTTGGCACTCACACGAGAAAGCCCACGAAGCCTCCTTGTTACACAACATTTTTTCACCGTCCCTGCAATCCCCATCCCACACATTGGAGGACCATTTCTATGACTTATATGAAGTGTCATGCCTTGCAAAAAATGTCATTGCATCCCTTGCCATGAGGAGAACATTTCCTCTGTTGACTTTTCCTGGAACAAACCATCAAAAACACATTCTTTTGGGTTGGTGCTGGCAAACAGTTATGGCCTCGCGCTGATAAAGGACATTAACACTGGGCCCTATGTCCATTGGCACTCTGTCTCAGTGAGCTGCCCACTTCAAGCTATTTTTGGAAATTTTTTAAAATATAGAAGCAAAGTTTAAAAGCTAACTACTTTGTGAGTGAGTCAGCTTGGGTTGTTCGACTAAATAACATCGAGCACCTTCCTTTGGCTTCTTGTTTCCTCCTTTTGGGGTAGCCTCCCAAAGGATAAGGCCTCCCTTAAACCATTTGAGGGATCCCAACCTCCTCCTCTCCTTCTATAAATACACCTCTCTCACATAGATGCAGCTAGTTGAATAGGAATTGCTAAACATTTCATTGAAACAGTTTGATATAGATGGTGTGAGATAGAGCAGAGAGAGAGACCCTGGTCGAGAGACAGCTTAGGATTTTTGCCTCGCCACGTCCAAATTCCCCGATGAATGCTCGAGACGCATTTTGACTGGACCCGCTAAAGGAGGCTGCGACGTCAAGGCTTCGGTTATAATCTCTTTCTTTCTCTTAATATATACATGATTGATGTTTTGGTTCCAGTCTTGTGTTGATGTGATTTATATTACGCAATACGTTTAATTCTCCTTGACTAATTAGCTACTTATGAATGCAATTATTTTCTTATATGCTTCTTTTTTCCTTTGATCTTTATGCAGGCACCTAAGTACCATTGCTGAAGGATTGCAAAGTGTTAGGACGAGGATCAGGAGACCGTTGCTATAGTTACGACAACCACATTGGATCACAAGTAGGACAATCTATCCCAACTCATTTCATTCATTAACTAGGAACCAACACATTAGAATTTCCTCTTGCTGCTAGACCCACCCTTGGGCTAGAGGGATTTCCTTTTTCCGCAGAGGGGATTTACCTACATAACAAATTAGCGACTCCACTGGGGATAAGTGTGTGTTTTTTGTCTCGTTGTTTGTTGAGTGTTTGACTTGTCGAGTCGACTTTGGTCGTTTGATTGCTTTTCTTCCTTGCTTGAATTTCCTGACTATTTTAAAACATCCTGTTCAGTTCCATAGTGTCAATTCTGACCTCTGCTCAGTGGTTTTATCTTTTTCCCATAGTTTTCTAGCTTGTCACGGTTTTTCCTTGAACAGTTGCGCTAATTGGCACTTGTTTCTTTTGTCACAAGTGTGCCAACCCCTGTTAGGCGTGGATTACAGCCTGACAGTCGTGCCGAATTCTGTAGGATTTTATTTAACCTCTTTTCTGAGTTTTTTTCAGTAGTTCTTGGCTTTGGATTGGTTCTTTGCCTTGCAATTGGTATTTTGAGATTGTTTTGACTGTGTAGTCTCAGTATTCTCAGCTATTTTTCCATTATCTTATTATTGGATTTTGTAGCCCTACGATTTCTAGGTGTCTTGTGTTGTTTGTTCGGCCTTCTCCTCACTAAGCCTTCTTAGTTAAGTTTGAGTCACTTTGATCTTTGTCATTTCAATTCGCTGACCGATTGTGTTAGTCTTTCTCGATTCTTTGTGTATTTGGTTTGTTGGTTTATCACTTTTGTTTTCGTTTAACTCTCCATTTCTTCACTTAGAGCATAGATCACATTGCTCGTTGGATCGTTTTGAAAGCCTTTTGTTTGCTTGGAAGAGTGCATCCTTTTTTTGAGTGCGTTTTATGTTTGTATTTCACTTGATTTATTCATTTTAGATCTTTACATTCGTAGTGTGCAGAACTAGTGTTTTCTTTGCTTTTTAGTGTAACAGTGCATTGCGTGCTTCATTCATCTAAAAAACGAAAAAATTTGCATTCTTTCGCTTGAATCGAAAAATAAAATTTCTTTTGCATAACTAGCTCTCAACGAACTAGGAAAGAGTTTTTGTTTTTTCATTTGGTTGTATTAGATGCATTAGTGAAATTATTCTTGTGTTTTCATTGATTGCTACTTTGTTAAAGATTCCTATCCTTCTCTTAGTTAGCATTCATCGAATGGAAATGATGTTTTTTTGCATGTAGTGTTCATTTAGGAATTCGAGATAACATTCAGTAAGTCCTTAAAATCGAAACATTAATTCAAGATCAACCTTAAAATCAATTCAATCCACCTAAGGAAGCATTGAAACCTAACGTACATATTTTAGAGGTCTAGGCTAGTGACGTGTTCCGACGTCATTAAACCTAGTAGATGTCATTCGCCACCTGGCTTTAGACAGCGCTAGTACAGACTTCTACTCCCCATACTGTCGCGTATATAAAGGGAGACCCTCATAGGTTGCAATCCTTTATCCATAGGAAGTCTATTCTTCCGCCCTGTAATTGTGATACACCAAACACAGCATTCAAGGAGACTACCTACATATATGTCAAGTCCTCAGTCATTTCTCTTTCATTTGATCCCCAAGGTGTATATGGAAGTTCACAGAAACTTGGTACACCCTCTTGCTTAGATTACCTAAGAATTCATTTTGGTATTTTCGTGACTCTCTAAAAGTTAAAATATCATCGAGCACTTATCCTTTCGTGCTCGTTTCAACCTGAAAGCGATAGAGTCACGTTTTTCCTGTTTCTCGACTCTTAAAATATGAAATGGCTGAGTTTTGTTTCAATGTCTTAAAATATTAATTGCCCACGAAATACTCCTGGTTAAAGTTATCTTCCTTAGTGTTTTATGGTTTTTTCCAATGGCAACGTTTCTAGAGTTTACCAACCAAGGAATCCCCTCCGAGGAGAATCCTGGTCCTTTTCCTGCTTTTGGGAATGTTGGTGCTCCTTATATGGCAACATTGTCCCTTCTAGGGTTAACTCTTGGTTTTTTTATGTGGTTATTCTCAACCTATATGGTCTCGAGTTTTTTTCCCTCTGTACAACCATCTCCACCACCTGAACAACATCATGTTGATTCTAAGGTAGACCTCTCCCCTTCTTCGCCTATTTCTTCATCCTCCTCTTCTACTTCGCTTGGTGAAAGTCTGGATTCCAGTAACTCGGTGGCTAAGAAGAAGAAGAAGAAGACGAAAAAGAAGAAGTTAGATAAGAGAGAGGCCAACTCTGTGGCTATTGCGCCTCAAACACCTTCCCTTGATAAATCATCCAACCTTCCACAGAAGGTCAAATTCCCTTGCATGTTGTGCAAAGGTGACCACCTTCTTCGAGACTGCCCTCGCACTCCCAAGGTACTTGAAGCATGGTCTGACAGCCGTTCGTCATTGCCTTTAGCTTTTGGAAGTCTTATTGGTGGCACATCTTCGACTAGCCATGATAAGAATAATAAGAAACAGGGTAAGGTTACGAATACCTATTAGTTGTGTGAAGGGAATAATCCCATTCACCTTTGTCTATACATGGATGAAGCCACGATAGTGTTGGAAAACCTTATTGTTTCTGCACCCTGCCTTCTAGTTAGTTACCAGAAGCTTTCTTCAGGTCCTCCGCTAGTTGATTCCATGATCGATTAAGATTTTTCCTTGGTTGATCCCATTCCCTTAGAAATTAAAATTCACGAATCCATTCCCGACCAACCATTGGTCATGGAATGCGTTGATTTGATCCCGCCTATGGTTCATCAGGGATTTTCCGTCAAGAGTGGATCAAACCCCCCTCACGTTCTTCTTATTTCTTCAGATTCCTCGGACTTGGAGAAATATCCTCCCGTACCTATGACTCAAGAATTTTCTCTTCCTGCTCTCATGTTTGTAGTCTAGGAGGATGCTCCTCTTTCTCTAGTAACACCAGGGGATGACCATCTCATTTCTATGGTATCCCCTCCAATTAGTTTGGTCGCTTCATTCGATTGGAGCAGATTTGTGGGATATCGTCTTCCTTCTTATGTGCCTTTTGAGATCATGGTACAGGCCTTTGATATGGTCATACCTAGAACGATTAAGATGAAGTCACGTCTGTTAGTGTTCTGTCTTCAACTACTTGGAAAGCTTTTGGTTCTCCACTTCTTGTGCCTGTTGCACAAAATCTATTGGCATTTAACAGAGGAACCAGTCAACCGTTAGGAATCCTTCCGAAGTTGCCTATTACTTTGGGAGGGAAAACCGTCTATATAGATATGATGGTTGTTCCAGGCCCCTTGGATTTTAATTTACTCTTGGGGCGCGACTATGCTTATGCCATGGGTGCACTTGTCTCTTCCCTCTTTCGTGTGATATATTTTCCACACAAAGGTTGGATCGTGACCATTGATCAGCTTTCATTCTTTAGTCCTGAGGTGGTCGCTAGCCCACCATCGTCTCTGTTGGATCTTTATCCACTGGTTGTATCTTCCCCGCCATGGGTTAATTATGTGACCACTTGTTCGTTGTCCTCATCTAGTGATAATACCATCGAATACCATCTACTAGGAGCATTCGATCGCAATTTCCAAGAAGTTATTCTCCCATCATATGCGAACCTCTTGGAAACCATGACCTCTTATTCATCATGATGCAAGGTTGTCGGAGCATAGTTCGTTCTCTTATGTCAAGCTCCTTAAAAAATGAAACAAGGTCATTGGAGTAGAATTTGTTTTCTTGTGTCAAGCTCCTTAAAAAATGAAACAAGCTCTTCGGAACATAGTTCGTTTTCTTGTGTCAATCTCCTTAAAAAAAGAAACAAGGTGTTGGAGCATGGTTCATATTCTTGTGTCAAGATCCTTAAAAATGAAACAAGGTCGACATAGTAGAGTTCATTTTCTTGTGTCAAGCTCCTTAAACAATGAAACAAGCTCTTATGAGGACAGTTTGTTTACTATGTCAACCTCATTAAATATGAATTCGGTCATGAGGATAGTTATTTTACTGTGTCAACCTCATTACAAAATGAAACATGTTCCCTTTTCAATTCGAGCCTTTGATTAGATCTCATAAAATCTAGTTGAGTCTTTCTCTTGATCTCGTAATTGAACCTTCATTCCATCCACCTGTTAATAACTAGCAGTCTACTCTGGTGAATGCACTAAAGCTTGGGGGGTATGTACCTCGAATTGAGTCACCATGCTGGGGGCATGCAAACATTTCAAGCATAGTTTGTTTCTGTTTCAAGATTGTGTAAAAATGAAACCTGTTTCAAGCATAGTTTATCTTTGTTTCGAGCTTGTGTAAAAATGAAACCAATTTCAAGCAGAGTTTCATGATTTCAATCTTGTCTAAAAATAAAACCATTCTTATTTTAACCCTCGTGATTGACATTTTATCAAATTTTTTTTCCAGATGTGCCTTGGTTTCCTCATTCCATCGTTACCATCTTCTCGGCCGATCATATTCCCTCACTTTATTGTTTTACCCATTCCTGAGGAACTGCTGCAATGAGTGGTCTTGTTATCTAGCCTCTTGATCTTTACTTTTTTATGAGTAGTTCCCCCATTACTGGAACCAATTGCTACCCTTAATACCACTCGTTCCTCCAGGAGGAGTCAACTTTCAGCTCTTTTCTGACTCTCTAAAATTGAAAAGATTGTCGAGATTCTTGTCGTTTTGAACTTTTTAAAGGCTGCAAAACATCGTTTACCCCTTTTTTGGGCTAGGATAAACTATTTACGAAAAATGAATACCTTAGCCTATCGTGACTAAGAGTTTCTCTCAAACACTTTTCACCTTTTCGGATCTATGAGACTACTTACGAAAACAAACTACTAGAGTTTTCTTTTCCACTTCTTTTCAAACTCTCTAAACATGAAAAGATGTCGAGTTCTTCCTTTGTCAGAATCATTAAACCCTAAATGACATCGAAAACCATTCCCATGATGTCACTGAGTTCCTCCTTCCTAAGGCTTGTAAAATGTACTAGAATGGATTTGTCCAAAGGACAAACTTACATGCCAAGCATATGTTATCCCCTTCAAGCTTGTTTTCCAAAAATAATTGGGTTACTCACTAGCAATGGTGGGGGAAAATGGAACCAATTCTCGGTCGTGTCAGTAGTATGTCGCTCTTGAACATGACACTCATCTGCATTCGTGTCGGGTTGGGGACATCTCATTTCGTCATTTTTTCCTCCATGGGTTTGGGTAATCTGTTTTGACCTCCATCTGCTCTTTGCCACATCATCATGACCTCAGATCCCTTGACATCAAATACTGCCAAATCCAAATTCGTGTCACTGATATGTTCAAGAGAAGTTTCTGATTGCAGTTTTCAACCTCCGTCTGATCCTCTTTTTTGGTCCTAATTCACTATCATCATGTTCCTCTGTCTCATGTCGATGATGTGGGAAACATTATGGCCCTCCTTTGACCAGGTCACTTCCTATCGACTTCAGCTCACTATCCAGGAAGTTTATATAGAGACTCCCTTCTGGTACCTTGGAGCTTGCATGTCTCAATGGAAAATTATTCGCATTCGACGACAGGTCCACATCATTGGCCTTCGATCGAGTGATTCTGTGGGTGTTCGACACCAGATCATTTTTCACATTCTATGGATTGTACTAGTTGTACCTTAAGAGCCATTTTCATTATTGGCAATTTCTCCCATACCTGTTAACAACTTTCATCATTGGCTGGTAATCAGGTGATTTTTTTGCATGTTCGACTTCAACTCACATATTCACATGCTTGAATTTGTACTTGTTCAGGTCAAGATGGATCACAAGACCCTGGGTTTTGTCTGATGAGATCCAGGCTGCGGGATATTTTGGTTTATCATGACTATATGCATGACTCTTTTGATTGGATGGTTGTGACCATACCTGAGTCTATTTGTTGATCCTTATTGTTGGATGGCTGTGTCGATACCTTGGATCTCAGTTTTTATGTACTCTATTATGGATGCCTGCACCCATGCCACATGTTCATGTATCAGAGATATCAGTTGTATTTGTACTTGCAGGTCTTCCGACAATGGCGTTTGGTTCGAATGCATTCTCGTAAAGCATTTCACTCCTCCCTCTCTCTCAGACCTCATGCTTTAGGGGGCATTTTTTACATAGCATTTTGTCACCGTCCCTACAATCCCCATCCCGCACATTGGAGGACCATTTCTGTGACTTATATGAAGTGTCATGCCTTGCAAAAAGTGTCATTGCATCCCTTTCCATGACGAGAACATTTCCTCTGTTGACTTTTCCTGTAACATACCATCAAAAACACATGCTTTTAATTTGGCGCTGGCAAGCAGTTATGGCCTCGCGTCGATAAAGGAAATTAAAACTGGGCCCTGTGCCCATTAGCGCTCTGTCTCAGTGAGCTGCTTGCACCGATAAAGGATATTAACACTGGGCCCCGTGCCCATTGGCGCTCTGTCTCAGTGAGCTGCTTGTGCCAAGCTGTTTTTGGAAAGTTTTTTAAATATAGAACTAAAGTTTCTAAGCTAAATACTTCGTGATAAAGTCAGCTTGGGTTGTTCGACTGAATAATGTCGAGCACCTTCCTTTGGCTTCTTTTTTCCTCCTTTTGGGGCAACCTTCCAAAGGATAAGGCCTCCCTTCCACCATTGAGGGATCCCAACCTCCTCCTCTCCTTCTATAAATACACCTCTCTCACATAGATGCAACTAGCTGAATATGAATTGCTGAAATTTTTGCTGAAATAGTCTTATATAGCTGGTGTGAGATAGAGCAGAGACAGAGACCCTTGTCGAGAGAGAGCTTAGGCTTTTTTCCTCACCACGTCCAAATTCCCAGACGAATGCTCGAGATGCGTTTTCACTGGACCTACTAAAGGAGGCTGCGACGTCAAGGCTTCGGTTCTAATCTCTTTCTTTCTCTTAATATATACATGACTGATGTTTTGGTTCCTGTCTTGTGTTGATGTGATTTATCTTACGCAATACGTTTAATTCTCCTTGACTAATTAGCTAGTTATGAATGCAATTATTGTCTTGTATGTTGCTTTTGTCCTTTGATCTTTATGCAGGCATCCGAGTACCATTGCTAAAGGATCGCGACGTGTCAGGATGAGGATCAGGAGACCGTTGCTACAGTTATGAAAATCACGTTGGATCACAAGTAGAACAATCTATCCAAACTCATTTTAGTCATTAACTAGGAACCGACACATTAGCATGTCCTCTTGTTGCTAGACCCACCCTAGGGCTAGAGGGATCGCCTATGTCTGCAGAGGGGATTTACCTACACAACACTCCTTGATCAACGAACTGATCAGTCAGCCACTTTTAATAATTATGATATTTTATAATAGACTCAAAAAATTACAAATTTATGGCAATCTAGGAGCAAAGAGCACTCTCTACAAAAATTTCTCTAAGATACATCAACCAAGCCGCCTTCATGTATTTCCGCTCTGGGTTATTAGGAACGGACACCAAAATACAAGAAATCGAATAAGAGGACCTTCCGAGAATAGTTTAGGGTAATTACGCCCCGTGCCTACTAGCAAAGGTAACATAAATAGTTATGTTGACCTCCTAAAAAAAGCCTTTGCCGGTGCAAGTACCCTAGATTTGCAAGGGCACCCGCCAGAAGTACTAATGAGAGTGATGCAATGTCTGCCTCAGGTACCACGAGTATTCCCTCCCGCAGTCACATATGTGATACCTAAGAATAACAACTATGGACACCAGTTCGTATCGGTAACCAGGCGTAAGGGTCTTAGGTCAGGATCCAGCAAGGGGTATCTCTCTTCTCTGCCTTCACTAGCCCTCGCGCTTAACTCTCTGGAGGTAGAGCTTTCTTAGTCCACTTAAAGAGGTTGGATTTCACTCATTAATCAACTTATGTGTTTGAAATTTTGAGTGGCCTTGGAGAGTTAACTCTTCACTCACCTATTCCAAGGCCCTATGACCTAGACTAGTTGGTGTATATTAATGACATCTCAAAAAAATTCTAGTTCATTTTTAGATGTAGAGCTTCATTTTAATGGTTGTTATTTTTAACTCAAGTGTAGATGGAGAATGAAACCTATGATGTTTTGATGCAACAGAGAAAGCAATCGAAACCTGCTACATGAATAAGAAACTTTTTCTTCGATGAAAGATATTTCTACTTGGGATCTACGAAACTATTAAAAAGTAAGAAATTTTTCTTTTCTTTTCAATGTCATGCTCACACACTCAAAAACCATCAAAAATAATACAATGCTTAACGCTGCAACTAATGCAAAAGCTACCATGATGAATGAAAATTCTTGAACTACTCACAAAGGGAAGCAAATGAGTTTTTCAATAAGACGGGTCTGATCACTTTGACACAAAAACAGAGACTAGCCCAAACAAGAACTTCTTTGCACAAAAAATGCCAAAAAAACTTGGTATAAAAGATACAACTCCAATACAAAACTTCTCTCAAAACCAAGCAACCGGACCAAAATGAGAAACTACCAAATTCTTCCAAAGGGATGAAAACCAAATAAAAAGCAACGAAAAACACAAAAAAAATTTGAGCCTTTAACTTTTTAAGGAGAAAGAAAAAAATTTCTGAGAAAAGCATAAAACCACCAAAGGCCCCAAATCAAGAAACTAAGGAAACAAGAAACTTCAAATTCCTTAAGGCAACTGTGTCATTTTCATGAAGGGACTCAATAAGCAGAATGTAGTTAACTCAAGAAAATGACTTGGAATAGTAGCAAAAAAATCTAGCAAACAAAAAACTTTAAGAAATCAAAAAAGACAACTTCAAGATTCACCAAAAAATTTAATCTCAAGAAACAAGAAAACCAAGAAAGCCAACAAGCCAAAAACCAAAAATTGAAGCAATGAACAAGCCAAGCAGGAGAAAACTGACATAGAATCATTGTTCTAAAATGTCAAAACAACCAAGAACCTCAGAAATAAATCTTGGTGCAACATCCACAACTGAAACTTCACCAAGCAAGGAAAACCCTAGGTTGACTAGGTTTTCAAGCAATAAAGAGAGAAACTGATACACAACAAGGAGAAACACTATCCAGACATACAGGAGGTTCTACAGGAGTGACCAAAAGCAAGCAGAAAAGACTTACAGGATCTCAAAAATCAATTTATCATTTTTAACTGGCCATACGCGGATCCATAGTGTGCAATTTTCATGTATACGCGTCTGTGTCTAAGGAAACTCATGTATACATAGGTTCCTTCAGAAAAAAACAGATGTATACGCAATTGTGTACACAAAAAGTAGTGTATAGAAAAGACAACAAAGAAAAACAAAAAATCCAAGCCTGGTCTAAAATATTAGGGCTTTTTCCTGGATGGGAAAAGAACCAACAAGACTGGGAAAGTGATTAGATCAGTCAGGGAACCCAAAATCTAGAGAAAACAACCTGAACTAGGAATTACACGGATGTAATCCCCAGTGGAGTCGCCAATTCTGTTGCAGGAAAAACTACCCTAAGTGTTATAAGGAATTATAATCTACGAATAAACTAGATTCCCTAAGTGTGGTGTTCCTTCACTCAAAACAACAAAAGAAAGACAACTATTCTTTTCTATAAGAAAAATAGATAAACGGAAAGGAAAGAAACCTACTTGTGATCCTTTCACTCTCTTTATGCTTCTTTCGTTGTTGTCGTCGCTCTCAATCCAACTAAAGCTACTAGATTGATATCTGCAATCAAATATATAAAACAACAAACAACATACAAATATACAAGTATCTGATGCAGCCATATGGCCACAAATACCCAAATGTGCAGACCTAAGGCTTAGTTTTCCCAAAACCTAAGGATAGGTTCATATATCTCTAAGAACCTTTAAAAACCCACTTTAATCATTATAAAATTCATTTCACGAAAGCTCCCTTCAATCCAACCTTAGTATAATTTAAAGTTAAAAGACAAGAATCCCAAATTTATGCGCGAAAATCGTAATTAACAAGCTTTATGGGACTCTGGTTTAAAACCAAAGTAATCCTTCTCAATAAGCACATTTAACATTAACTGCTTATACTTGCCCTTATTACCTTCATCCCTTTTCATCTGCCGCATGTGATTGCTTCACGTTGACCGAGGCTTCCTCCTTCGCAAATATTTATCGCATCGCTACTCCATATCGCATCGCTATACCAAACCCTTTCATTTAGCGCTTCATCGCGCATCGCAAAACCTCTATTACAAATCCTCATCGAATTTCATCACCGAACCACATCTCTAAACTTTAATCCTTTAACCGGATGTGATATGTGATGGAAATATCACATCGCACTATCGCAACTCACAACTCATCGCAAATCAAGGTTCCTCTTATCATATGCGATATGCGATCGCATCGCATCGCAAACCTCACTCCTTATCGCATCACAACTTACCAAAATTAACTTGCGATAAATTAACATATAAATATAAAAATCGCTGATAGTGATGTGTGCTAACAATATTTTGGCCAAATGCGATATAAACTGGATCACCCATTCTCCTACTTTATGTTCATAATATGATCTCAACCGTCAATCTCTGCTTCACTCTGCGGCACGATCTTGTCTGTCCATCCTCCACTTCAATACTGCACTTTGATCTTAACCATCCATCTCTCAACCTTTATTTTTTCGATAACATTCTGACCGTCCATCTCAACCTTCAACCTGGTTTTCTAAAATTACATCTGCTATTCATCAAATGTAATCTAATAGTTACTGTGCCTCCTCCTGTGTAACTTTACTTGGTTCCTTTGCGCATCCTTCTTTGGCTCCTTCCATGTGATTCCTTCTATGCCTTGGTATACTTTCAGGGTTTCGATCTAGGGTTTTTCTTCCGTGGTGTTAAATCCCTCCTGAGCTTTATTCTGATAATTCACTCGTACTCAAACACGATAAAACCTCCACAATCACCTTTGCACGCTATTCTCAGTTTGGTCTTTCTCAGATTCACCTGCACACCTGTATTATACGAAATACTCTGATTACACACACAATTGTATAATTCATTAACATATCAAGAAGTACCTCAACTCACAGTGCCCACATAAACTCGGAATTTAGTTTTATATTCAAAAACAAATATTTACAGTAATAAAACCCTCTCTCGGCCTAATTTTCTTTAAAAATGGCCTTCTCTCATTCCTCTCTCTCTATGCATGTAGGCTTACAATCAAATCTCCTCTATTACCTATCTAAGAATATCATATATTAATGCCTTCTAGGATTACAAATATATACAAAAGGGTCTGCAACCAATTTTGGTTCAGATCCTCAATCTTCTCAACTAAATCCTAAGAATCCTCTAAATCTACAAAATCATCAACTAATTCCTAAGTCTAGGACTCACAATCCCTTTGAAATCTCAACTAGCCTAAATCTCTCATGTTCTCCTACCTTCAAGAACATTTACAAATATGCCTCACAATATTTAATTAAATCATATTCTAAATGTCTCACATAAAATCACTCAAAACATTGAAAATTACATTAATTAAATACTTAGGGAACCAACTCCCTTGAAAACATAAGGCCCCCTATATTCTACTAAATGTACAAAATTTGGAACCACGATGCTCCTGCATCAGTATCTACTTATCTTAACCAAATTGAACTGATTATATCTGAGAATACATAAACAATTGACAATGCAATTCACAAGATATAAGCATACATACGAGAAAATGAACAGATATCTTTATTAATAAAGTAGGAGGAGAAGATTACAACCAATAGATTGATTCATCGTCAACCTGCTCCAACTTCATTTCATCCTCATCACACCAAGAATCATCTCAAAAGCTTAACAGTACTTCTAGCTCTCATCAATTGAGAATCCAACAGCATAGCATTACATAAATTTCTCCCTCCCTAGCACTTAGATGAGTGCTCAATTTATAGGAAATTGAAGGTAGTTTCTAAATAAATGGAATTGAATGGCTTTCTAATAATAGGTGAGACATGTTTCAGAGTTCAATGGTGATGGATGAACACTTTTATTCGAAGTATGACACCTATGAGCTCTTATAGAAGGCACTGGACATGTGGAGATTCCTGGAACAATGATGATTTCGCTCCCAGGAGAACAATGCACCCTTAGTGTCGGGAAGTGCACTGCAGTGCACCCTTGCATGGATATAAGTGCATTGCAACGTAGTTAGGCCCATTCAGAGGAGATTTGATGACTCAATGGGTCAAATAATCTATACTTCAAACATTGGAAATCTCACAATCAAATCCATCAATGGAATGACTTCTCTTAGGGTATATAGCAACTGAATTAGGGGATGATAGACCCTGTTATTATTTAATTAGGGAATGATAGACCCTGTTCATACTGGTCTTAGGGGATGATGCCCAAATTGACCTGTAACGACTGCCCTTTAAAGCATGAAGTCAAAATAATGATAATATTTTGATGATATGCTTTACGATGTGATGAGTAGGATCTGAAGTAGACAGTGACCTACATCAATTTGCAATACATTAAATCATGATATCTTACATCTTGGACATGAATTACTGAAGGAGGCATACCCATGCTCAGCACATAAACTATCAAAACATGTACATAATTCAAAAATTTGTCTACAGATATAGGCCCATGTTCGGATGACCATCTATATGTAAGGCCATCATACGGATGAAGTGGTGCAATTCTGAAATCGCAGCCTGGATGGATGAAACTAGATCTGGGGTCTTCTTATCTCATTCACTTGATCGTTCAAGTACAATTCTAACCATGCGAATATATGATCTGAAGTCGAACATGGGAAGACATCGTCTGATTACCAGCCATTAATGTAAGTTGTTAAAAAGACGCAAGAGAAACCACCATTGATGTTAATGGTTCTCAAGGAATTGCAGTACAATTTGCAAGGCGTGAATAGATGATTTGATGTTGAACGCTAAACAAAATCTTTTGTTCAAAGGTCCGGAAGCGAGAAACCTGCCGATGATGTAGCAAGCTCCAAGGTATGTTTCTAAGTTAACTTCTTGGACGATGAGCTTATGTCGACAGGAAGAAAATTTATTGTGAAATGGGAGTAATGATTTTGGAGACAAAATGTGACTTGATGTAGCAATGTTCAAGGATGGCAATCATGAAAATAAAGGTTTATGGGTATTGCAGAACATGAGGAATTACTAGATGAATTCTCTTGAACATATCAGCGACACTGAAATGATTTGGCATCATTGACCCAAAACCGAAGTGATGGTATGATGCACCATAGGTATGATAGACCGTCAAGAATATTACCCAACCCAAAATTCACAGTGATGAAGTGAAAGTGTAATGTTCAAGAGCGACCTGCTACTATAAAGTGTTCTATTGTTTTTCCAAAATTTTCCCTAGTCATTGTTGACGAGTACCTCTTTATTTTTTAACAATCTTGAGGAGGGTAACATATGCTTGATCTATAATTCGACCCTTCGGGTGAATTCATCACTATTTAATGATTTAAAAAATAAAGCGATAATGAAACTCGATCTTTCCATGATTGACGAGTCCGCCTCTATTTTATGTTTTAACAAGTCTAAGAACAGTGAAAACCTGGTCCTTTTTCATGTTTAGAGAGTTTGAAAAAAGGGACAAAAATAAAACTCCATGAGTCCTTTTTCGTAAATTTTTCGCTCAGGTCTGAAAAAATGTAAAATGATACCTAAGAAAACCTCTTAGCCATGTTCGACCAAGGTGTTCCTTTTTCGTAAATAATATATCTCAGTTTGGAAAAGGGTTAAACTTATACTGACTAGATTTCATTTCATTTTCTTTTACGAGCTCGAAAAGACAAGTGCTCGACAATAGAGCTAAAAGAAGACTCCAGGGGGTTCTTTTTTCGCATTTATCAAAGCTCGAAAAAGAGATAAAAGTGTGCTTTAATTCATTTTTCATTTTTATCAAAGCTCGAAAAAAGAGGATAAAAGTATGCTTTGTGGTCAAATCATTCTTGAAATGTTGTGCATGACAAACTCACTATATCAATTGTAAAACATGTTCATAGAACCATCAAACGGATTAAAAATACCAGTTTCATAGTAAAAATTAATAAAAACCATAGTCACAGGATTAAATATGATCAAAATAATCAAAAAAAGTAGTTTTTACTATCTCCATAGTTACCATTTGAAAATTAGAGCTCTAATCAGCTTTTTCCTCGAACTTCAAAGCAGCTTGACGCGCGCTCTGGGCGATTTATCTTTCCATTTGATCCAAGTTGGAGCTATGAACCTTCTCTTTCTTTTGGTATCATTTATGTTGCATTGCATGGTAAATTTTTAGAATTTTGAGCCCCTTAGGGTAAATATATTAATTTTTTATACGAAATTCTAATCTATGGATAAACTAGATTCCCTGAGTGTGGTGTTCCTTCACTAAGGACAACAGAAGAAAGACACTTATTCCTTTCTCTAAGAAAAATAGATAAACAGGAAGGAAATAAACCTACTTGTGATCCTTTCACTCTCTTTCTCCTTCTTTTGTTTTTTTCGTCGCTCTCAATCCAACTAAAGCTGCTAGATCGATATCTGCAATCAAAGACAGAGAACAAAAAAAGCATACAAATATACAAGTATCTACTTATCTTAACCAAATTGAACCAATTAGATATGAGAACACATACACAATTGAGAATTCAATTCACAAGATATAAGCATGCATATGAGAAAATGAATAGATATCTTTATTAAGAAATCAGGAGGAGAAGATTACAACCAATAGATCGATTCATCGTCAACCTAATCCAACTTCATTATGTCCTTGTCACACCAAGAATCATCTTAGTAGCATAACATTACTTCTAGCTCTCATCAATTGATAATCCAACTGCATAACATTACACAAATTTCTCCCTCCCTAGCACTTAGATGAGTGCTCAATTTATAGGGAAATTGAAGGTAGTTTCTCAATAAATGGAATTGAATGGATTTGTAATAATAGGTGAGACATGTTTCCAAGTTCAGTGGTGATGGATGAACACTTTTATTTGAAGTATGACACCTATGAGCTCTTATAGAAGGCACTAGACATGTTGATATTCCTAGAAAAATGATGATTTCGCTCCCAGGAGACCAACGCACCCTTAAGTTTCAGGAAGTGCAATGCAATGCACCCTTGCATGGAGATAAGTGCACTACAACACACTTAGGCCCATTCAGAGGAGCGTTGATGATTAAATGGGTCATATAATCTATACTTCAAACATTGGAAATCTCACAATAAAATCCATCAATGGAATGACTTCTCTTAGTGGAAGATAGAACCTGTCCATACTGGTCTTGGGGAATGATGCCCAAATTGACCTATAGCAAAGGGGTCTGGGTTGACGGACCTAACAGAGCAAAAGGCATACAATCACAAGAAGCAATCAAATTAAGAGTCCTAATTCTTAAACTAGTAAACTAGGGATAGGTAACCTTACCCGTATGTCCTATGTTTGAGGTCGTTCCCATAGGGTGCAAACCCTCTGCTACTCCTCGTGCTTCAATGCCTGCAACTCTTTCAAGACAAATCACAGAGACTAGTTGTACAATATATATATATATCCTAAATTTCAGTATGTTGGATCATATAAACTCATAAAACATAACATGAAACGACGATTACAAGATCACTAACATGTCTATGAAACATATAAGAGCATTACATCAAGAACATGATAGAGCTTATTTTGTTGATGTATGTAAAAAGAAAGTGGATATATCACTTGAAATCATCCATGACTCCAAGCGAAACCGTCCTCCGAATCCATCTAGCCCAAGCCTCAACAATATCCTTCCATAAAAGGTGTACAAAGGATGTCACATAAAGGGGTGGGTGAACATCACAAGGAAACAAGGTTTTCCTGAACCTGGGAAGTGCATGAGGCACAGGGATAATCAGACTTGATCTAGGCTATAGCAGGCTATAATATCAATATCATTCTCTCTCCTCCCTTAGGCCTTCCCAATGAGGTGTATTTATACTTCCTCAAATCAGTTTTTCAGCTGGGAAACAGTTTGGCCACGGGCTGGTGGAGGTGGTCTTCAGGTAAATCTCGTAAACCCTGCCCAATTAATAGGGAGATTATATATATTTTTAATATTTTTAATTGTATACGCGGGTTAGATATGAGCGAACCTACGTCCGCACGTGTATAATTCAAGGCAGAGTTGCATATGGAATTCAAAATAATGTTTTTTAAGAAGTTGGAAATGGTTTCCCAAGGCCAATACTTAAGTAATCAAATATATAAAGGTGATAAATGATGCTATAACACTTATTTATACATGAAAATATTGATAGAAATCCAAGGATGACTTCATCTACCCACTAATCAGTTTGATACCCTAAGAGATAATAAACCATCGAAATCACTTGCCTAGACATCTCTTGAAAAAATCCAAAAGAATATGGTGGATTGGTTCTTGGTAATTCCGAATTTTCAGGAAAAAAAAGACTAAAAAATGTGGGATCGTTGCTAAAAGGTAAGCTTCTAGTAAATTTCTATGAGGGAATCAGTTGAAAAGGGATGAAGGGAGACTTGGGGATTGATCTGAAATGCTTGACAAATAGATTTAGTGGTTATTGAGAATAAAATTTCATTGCTTCTAGCCACTATGTATATTTGGCTAGGAAAATAATGACTCTCACACCAGGTGATGAATTCGAGGAAATAGTGGGTTTGTGGAAAACACAATTGGTGAAACATTGACTCCTAGAAGAAAAATTCATCACTGCATCCACAAATTTTTGATATGCCCAATTATGGAGTTTGTAGAGATCAAATTCACATTGGGTTTCAGATTTGTTGTATTGTGTATAGACTAAGGGTTGTTCATCGAGGTTAATTACAGGGGGTAGGGTTGGACTCTCTACAACTAATTTATATTTTCCCTTTTGACTAGCCATTTCAAGAAACTTAATAAAATGGAGATAAATTAATAAATTACCCAGTGGAAATGATGTTTGATAACATAGGGGATTTTTGCAACTCGGTGTCATTTGGTCTGTTAGACCGCTTCTTGCATGAATGGCAAAAAGGATTGGTAATGGAGCAATGGCACAATTTAAATTCGGAAATAGTTTTAACAGTTTATTTCCAATTACCATTATTGGTGCGTCCATATTTATTAATCGAACATTTACGGGATCATTAATAATTTGACAGGAAATTTGATAAGTTATCAGGATATTTTTCAATGGTTATTTTAGCGGGGGTGGTAGTAACATGTTAAATTAGCATGAGGGTTGGTGGGAACATGGCAGCGGACGGAAGTGATTTGTAGGGGGAGTAGGCGGTAAGTGGTATAAGGTTGGGGGGTCCCGCAATTCAAAAAAGAGTGTCACATAAGGGGGTGCAGTAATTAGAAAACAACTTTTCGAACCCCCCCCCCCCCCTTCATTATCCGTCGAGAGTGCGAGGGATCCCACAATTGAACGAAAACCGTTGATCCGAGCGGGTGAGATCTGGACCGTTGGAATATGGCTATCATTTAGATCTTCAGTGAAAATTACTTTATTTACAAAAAATAATAATTTAAAATAAATTTTTGGTGCCTATACAAAATTTAAAAGTGACATTTGGACTTGCTATCTTATTACAAAGTGAAAAAATTAAACTTAACTATTTTTTTTTAAACTTGTGCATTTTAGAAAGATCAAATGCATAGGTAAAATTAAGTTACAACATCAGCTCCATATGGGGACTACTTCCCCCTACGGGATGTAGAGAACTTGTAGATCCATGTGCCTTCTCCTCATACTATGGAGTCTTTGCTGTGAAAAAATCACACTTGCTCTGGAAATATAAACAAATCGAATATAAACAATATTGATGATGAAAAAACTTACTCAGTATTGGATGTAATGTTTCAAATACTTACCATTGATTGGAAATGAGAAGTATTCTCCTTCCAAACTCCTAAGAACAAAGGTATTATTTCTTTTGACTTATGCAAAGCTAAAAGGGCCCAACCAAAGGTTATCGAACTTTCCATACTTTCCTTTTTCTTCTCTTCTTGCATCCCATTTAAGTACCAAGTATCCTTGTCTAAAGTCCCTTTATCTATATTTCCTGTCAAAAAAACTCTTCATCTTGTCGTGATATTGTCAAATTTTATGTTGAACTTCATCTTTGTTTTGGTTTAGCTCAATAATTTGACTTATCCTTCTTGAAAAATCATCATTCTCTTCATATGAATCCTGCAAAAATTTCATGATTGGAAAATCTAATTAAGTAGGGAAAATAAATTCCATTCCATAAACAAGTTGAAAAGGCGATTTACCAGTTGACCTTTTAGGAGAAACCTTATTTTCCCATACTTCATATTTTATATGATTGTTCCAGTTTTGTTTATGATTTTCTAACACCTTCTTGATGACTTTTATTATACTTTTGTTTGATTATTTTTCCAGTCCATTCCCTTGTGGATAATAAGGTGTAGAATGATGCAAATCAATCTGACATTTTTGACAAAATTCAAACATATTAATGCTGCTAAAAGTTTGAGCATTATCTTTAAGTATTTTCCTTGGACAACCAAATCTAGACAAAATGTTTTCTTCAATAAATTCATCACTATTGGGTCTATATCATTCCTTACAGGAATAACTTCTACCCACTTTTTGAAGTAATATGTTTTTGTAAGTATCCATTTGTGTTGATTTCTTGAAGAAGGAACTATTTTACCAATAAAATTTAGTCCCCAATATAAGAAAGGAACTTCAACTAAAACGGGAATGAGGGGTAGAGCATCTAGTCTTTGTTTTCCTGCAAAAATATGACAAGGAATACAACTTCTCACCTTTGATCCAACTTATTCAAACAAATTTGGCTAGTATAATCATGCTCTAAGTATTTTGTGTGTTGTTTCTTTCCAAGCATAATGACCTCCACAAACTCCTTCATGAGATTGTTCAATCACTCCTTCTATTTCACTTTCAGTGAAACATAAGAAGAGAATATTTAATGGATCCCTCCAATACAAATTGGAATTTACTATACATTATTTCATTTCTCTGAGCTTAAGAGATCTGAATTGATTTCGGATAAATTGAATGGGATATTCAAAATCACGCAAAAAATGTGCAATGTCTTTATACTAATCAGACAATAGAAATTTTTCATCAATATACAGTGGAAATGGTACTGAACTGGAAGAAGGTTCTTGTGGATTCTTCTCCTCTAAAACTTGATAAGGTTCTTATAGATTCTTCTCCTATGAAACTTGCATGATTGAGTTTGTAGGGAAAATTTTAGGGGCTAATATTCACAGGTGAGCTAATTTTCTATGTTTTTTCCAACAAAAAAAAAGATTCGTCGATTTCCATTTTTCCTAAAAATAATTCACCCAAATTTTATATCATAATTTTTTTTACCTTAAAGATAGCCAAAATTTTATAGAGACTATATAAAATCATTATAAATTTGAATATTTTTACAAACATATCGCTAAACATTTTATAGTTTTCTTGTTAGGGACTAGTAAGATTCGCCAAGATTTCTAAACTTTAAGATAAATTTCCATTCTTAAAATTTTCCTTGTGTTGCCCAAAATTTTACAATTTGATTCTACCAACAATTTAGCTAGACCTTGTCCTTTTACCAGCTTTGTAGGTTTGATATATATCAAACTCTAGGATCTTTGCAATCAACCTTCCCCTCTTTCCATATGTACTAGGCTAAGTTAATATTTTCTTGACTACATTGTTAGTTACATAAGAAATTACAGGAGAATGCATAACATAAATCTTAAAAGCATTCAAAACTTGTACCAAATCATAAGCTTGTTTTTCAATTATGCATCCCTAATAAATTTACTAAAGAAAGCAATTGGTTTTTCATGTTGATCTTCATTTTTTTGCAATAAATTTGTTTCTATTGTGGTGTCTGAAGCAAAGGAGAAAACATTGAAATATTTGGAATAATCAGGATTGGAAAGTACTGGTGCTTCAAAAATTGATTTTTTTATCTGAGAAAAAATAATCTAGCTTGTGTGGTCCATTTTAATTCATTATCTTTCTTGAGCATATTTGTAATGTCTTTAACAATTTTAGCATATTTAGGTATAAATCTTCTTAAAAAAATATCCTGCCTAAGAATGAATAAATTTCTTTCTTATTTCTGGGTGCACTAATTACCTGAATTGTTGAAACTCTTTTAGGGTCAACACCTTGCTTTGAAATTATATGCCCTAACAATTTTCCTTCCCTCATGGAAAACAATAATTTTTTAGGATTAAGAGAAATCCCAAATTTTCTACATCTCTGGAAAACTTTCTTCAAATGTTTGATATGTTTTGTATCAGACTCAAAAAATATTGCCAAATCATCAAGGTAGATAACTATGAATTTTTGTACCTCAACAAATGCCAAATCCATTACTCTTTGAAATGTTGCACCAGCATTAATCAGACCGAAAGGCATTTTAGCATACATGAAGGTACCCCATGAAGTTGTGAAAGTTGTATTTATATATATTCTTGGCTAGCAAAATCTGATTATATCCAGAAAAACCATCCAACATTGAGATCATGTCAGAACCTGTTACTCTTTGAAGCAGTTGATCCATTTTTGGTAATATATAATTATCTTTCAATGAAATTTTATTCAGGTTTATAAGATCAACACACAATATTATTTCTCCATTCTTATTCTTAACATGTACCAAGTTAGCTATCCATTCAAAATATCTTAAAGGAATAATAATTTTTGCATCCAACAAATTCCTTACTTATTTCTCAATAATAGGCAATAGAACTGGGTCAATCTTTCTTAATTTTTGTTGAAATGGTTTAGCTCTTGGTTTCAAAGGAATTTTATTCTCAATGATAATTGTATCATAAGTATTCAAATTTTCATATGACCATGAAAATACATCTTTGTATTCTTTAACCAAATTGACATATTTTTCTCTTATGTCCTATGATAAACTAGTTGAGATTTTAACATCTCTTATTTCTTCTGTAGTACCATTATTACAGTCATGTATATCTTCTGATTATGAATTTAACAATGAATATTTTGATACATCATTTTTATCAAACATTTTTTCAAGAGGAACCAATCCCTTTGGAATATGATTATTAGGAAAATGAATGATATCATGATTAGCTATTTTCTGTTTTAATTTCATATCTGAATAAGCAACATTTTCTTTTACTTCATAAATGTTTTCTTCTTCAACATGTAAGCCAGAAAATTCATCAATGGCCTGCAAAAAATTATTCAATTTTTCATCATCTTAAAAGACTTTCCAGTGTCTTAAATTTACTGGGATGGAAGGTTTGTACTTCACTTCAATATGATACTGAAACTGCAAAGGATCTGGTATTTTGAAAGTGTTTGCAAAAACCACCAAGGAATCTGCATGAATATTATCCTCTCTAGGAATTTTTGAAATGTTGAAAGCCTGAAAATAATTTTCGACACAGTCCCATACTTCATTTATATAAGCTCTCAGTCTAGGATTTTTTGTTTGGCAGAGATTTCTAACATGTTTCACTATCAATTCTGAATCACCAAATACTTCCATATTTTGTACTTTCAATTTTTTAGCTAATTCTAATCCCAAAATTAAAGCCTCATATTCTGTCACATTATTAGTGACTTCAAAATCTAAATTAAAGGATTGAGTAATTTTATTATTTTCAAACAAAATTAGTACAATCCCTACACCAGATCCATCTTTATAAAATGCTCCATCAAAATACTTTTTCCAAACATCACCATCTGAAATCTGGGGGATATTTATAGTGTCTTCAATTATGGTTTGCGGATTACACAAATCATTTGTAGCCAAAGTAATACACCCAAAATATTGATCAATAGCATATATAGGATGGTTTATTGCTTGATTATATTTACAGACATGTTTATGAATCTTACTTCTCTATACAACCTTAAATATTCACCTCCAAAAAATGGGATTGTAGCATAGGACATATCCATTTGCAAGCTTCCTCCAATCTTAACATAACAAGATCTTGATAATAACATACCAAACTTAGGAGGAATGTATGTGATTACTATATCCAATACTATGCTCTTCACAAGGATTTGAGCAAAGAGTGAAAACTAAATCTTTGATTAATCCCAAACATGGTACTTTATTTGAATCAAATGTGTACAAATCATGATAGGGCCTGGTAATTTGCAACTGAAGTTGGTACATGATAAATTTAGGCATTAGATTATGAGAAGCACCTAAATCTAGCATACGATTGTACAAAAGAAAATCATGAAATTTTAATGTAACATAGAAAGGTGGCACACTTTCATCTATCATGTCTGAAATAGGCCCGAAAACTATTTAAGGCTTCTCATCCTGTAGGCTAATCACATCTCCTTCAACATATACACTTGAATATTGTATCCATTTAGAAACTTGTTGTTTATAACATGGAGTCCTTTAAAGTTCAGATACAGGAATTAGAATTTTTACCCTTTCTAATTCTCTTTCAACATTGAATATAGTTGGAACAAATTTTTCTGTAGTAGATTTCCCTTGTGACTAATGTTGAGGCCGAACAGATGGATTTTCAACAACTTTATCTTGTGGGACATCAAGGGTAACCTTTTATACAAGTCTACCAGGGCCTTGTTTGGGTCTTAAGTCATATCTTCTATTCAATTTTGCAATGTGAAAGTCAGAAAAAGCTTGATATTTAGAAATTTGAGAGGATTACTTATTCTGAGCAAGATGTTCATTTTAATTAGTGGGGATAGTAGCATTTTCAGATGATTGGTCATCAAAATAATTAGTATGATTGGTCACAACTAGTACTACTTCTTTGGGGTCTTGATCATCAATCATTAATGGGGGTTGGATTTGCTAGTCATTATTTGGTCTTTGTAAAATTTGTGGCTGGAAAGGTATTCTGAATAGTGTTTGAGGCCTATTTACATTTTTTTGAGGTACTCTAGTCTGAGTTTCCATTCTTGAGATTCGAGTGGATACATTTCTCAATAATGAATTAATTTCAACAATTTTGTGTTCCTCTTCTTTATTCTTTGATGATGAACTACTTTCTTATTTAGCTTTCATTCTCCTTTCAGTTTTTTCTGCCATGGATTTCAATTTAGAAGATTTTGACCGATTTTCTTCTACCTCAACTACATTGGTATGCATATCTGCTAAGGTTTTAGAATTTTTTCTCTGATAATTACAGCAAAATCATCATCAAAAGCTTTAGAATTTATTTTTAAATAATACAAATATGTGTTTGCATGGTCATATGAAGATTTAAAGACTTATGAAACAACTATCATTGAGCATAAAATTCCTTTGAAACCAGGATCTAAACCATTTCAGCAAAAATTGAGAAGGATTAATCCAGTTCTATTGTCTATCACTGAGAAATAATTAAGGAAGTTGTTGGATGAAAAAATCGTTGTTCCTTTAAGATATTTTCAATGGATAGCTAAATTTGTACCTGTTAGGAAGAAGAATTGAGAAATAATATTGTGTGTTTCTTTTAGAAACTTGAATAAATTGTCATTGAAAGATAAATATCCATTACAAAAAATGGATCAATTGGTTCAAAGATTAACAGGTTCTGATAGGATCTCAATGTTGGATGGTTTTTCTATACACAATTATATTTTGGTTAGCCAAGAAGAAAAATAAAATACAATTTTCACAACTCCATGGGGTACCTTCATGTATGCTTTTTTTTTCCCACAGAAAAAAATCGAACCATCTATTGATATACAAAGTTACATAGCATATGCAAAAAGCATTCCAAAAAACTGTATTTCTCCCTTTTCCAGACAGAAATGAAGTTACAGCTGAGGTAAATAGTGTGTGCATATTCACCTATTAGCCTATTCAAGAAAAGAGAGAGTCCTCCTCATCATTTTGCACCTCCCGAGTTTCCTTTAAGGAAAAAACACCCGAAACAGAGGGAGGAAAGACAGAGATCATTTGAATCTTGAAGCTTCAAAAAAATAAAACCGGGTAGTAGACACTATTCCGGTTTTTAGTAAGTATCATAGCATAAGAAAGATGATCGAACACCCAAGCCTCCTCTAAGAGGAAAACAACCCAGGGTCGAATGAAAAGTTTCACTGTTTTTTTCCAAAAATTTAAACTGTTCAGCTTATATAAACAACATAAAAAACAGAAGCAGAAGAACCCAGATCTTTAGGTAAAAACAGGTTGTTCGATTGCTCGAACCAACCCATTCTCCAATTCAACAGCTATCTAGATCCCCATATCTTGCTCAGCGCCTTGTTTATAAAGGTGGTCTGTGTCTTGGTTCTGTTCCCTGTAAATGTGGCAAACATATATCTCATTAAAAAAACATTTCAGATGAGATATCTCATTAAGCAAAGGAAGCAAAATATAGTTTTGGAAATGTTGGGTCCCATTGAACCACTTCACTATGTTCAAGGAGTCTCCAGAGATCTGTGCCTCTTGCATAATCATGAAATACAACCAACATAGGAGATAGTGTAGAGCTTTTAGTTCTGCAAATTTGTTGGTCCCCTGTCCCAGTCCGATAGAGGCTTTAAGAATTTTTCCAGATGGGAGATGAATAATAAGCCCTACTCCACACCTTTTGTGCAGATTCGAGGTCCCATCGAAGTATGCCCAAGGAATTTCCCCCTTGATGACTTCTTGCTAAATTACACGGGCTTGCTGAGGAAGGGGTGGAATTGGAATGTGATCATATATAGATACGCCTTCCGCCACTAGCTTACAAATTGGAAAATGAGAATATTTGAAGATTACATGATTCCTCGTAATCCAAGTTCCCCAAGCAACCAACAATGGAACTATGTGCACCCTGTCATTTGCGGCTTCCTGCCACCACCTTTTCCAAGCTTCCATCACCTCATGTCCCTCCCACCTCTGGGGGATCTTAATCAGTCACAAGGTTTCATTCCAGAGACTGATATTGTATGGGCATGTGAGGAAAACAAGTTGCACCATTTCCAGGCTATCTCTGCATAGTGAACACCACCCAGGACCTATCTTCCCCCTACGTTGCAAGAAATCCCATGTGGGGACTTTTTTCTAGAGAATGCACTAGAAGAACAGTCTCGAATTTGTTGGTCCTTTCATATTCTATAGGGGTTTGTACCACCAATCTGGCTCCCCCCAACTATTTTGATTCATAAGCCAATTATAACCAAATTTTGAGTTGTAGGTCCCAGACAAGGAGTGCACCCATCTAAGCTCGTCTCTTTTATCGTGGATCCTAATGTTTGAATTCTATAGGTCCAATATAAAATTTCTCCACTCCCCCAACCATCTTTCCTCCTGCTGCAAGACATCCCCTTTCAACCATTCTTGTCTCCAAATGGAAGAGTTTTCATGATTTGCTATTTGGTTAAGGTTAAACAGACCTCTATTGTTCAAAAACTCAATAAGTTCTCTTGTTAACGCAAAAATCTCAGTGCAACCCACCCAAGGGTCTGGGCCCAGCCTAACCCGAGCGCTATCCCCCACATGCCAAGCCAAGCCCTGCTCTATGATCTTAACAGAAGCAATGGTTTCCTTCCATACAACAGAGGAATTTTTTGATGTTTTTTGAGGCATTCTCAACCATTCTAGGATTAGCATTGGATCAATGTATTTTCATTTTTTGACAGAGGTCTAGAGATTTTCCTCTGTGATAATTCTCCATGCTAGTTTGGCTGCAAGAGATTTCAAGAAGGGGAAAAGATCTTTGATTCCCCAGCCTCCCCATCCTTTTGGTCTGAAAATTTTCTCCCATGCCACCCAAGGAGTCACATGTTCCACCTTTGACCTTGCCCACAGGAATCTGCTGCAAATTTTATTGATAGAGGCCAGAATAATTTTTGGAACCCAGATTAGACTAGCCCAATAAACTGGGATGGCCATCGCCACAGATTTTATCAGAACCAATCTTCCAGCTCTAGACAGCCATTTTTAGCTCCAGTGATTCATTCGTGCCTTTATCTTTGCCATGGTCCATTTCCAATCCTGGATAAGATAAGAGTCTGATTTTAGTAAAAATCCCAGGTACTTGAAAGAGTCCTGCAGATATTTGACTTCAAAATGTAGTACTGCTTCTATCCTGCCCACTTCCTCCCTAGAGAGGCTAGATGTTGTCAAGGATGATTTTTTTCCATTTATGCAAAGTCTCGTTGCTTTCAAGAAGAGGTCTAGAATCTCCTTTAGGCATCGGCAATCCTCCATACTGCCATTGCTGAACAGCAGGATATCATCAACGAATAGCAAGTGGGTTACACAGAGATTAACCGCCACTTCAACTCCTTTAATATCCCCTTGTCTCTTATCTTCATGGATCATTAAACTCAGACCTTCTGCTGCCAACAAAAAGAGAAGTGGTGAGAAGGGACATCCTTGACGGAGACCCCTTTGAGGATTGAAGAAGTATGTTGTTGCTCTGTTTATCAGTATTGCAATTAAATAAGTTGAAATGCACCCCATGACCCATATTATGAAATCAAACCTGAAACCCAGATGTGTCAACAAAAGTCTCAGGTACATCCAACTTATCCTGTCATAAGCCTTTGATAGATCAATTTTGACGATAGCTCCTTTTTTCCTACTTTTTTTGATACTATGAAGAGTTTCTTGAGCTACCCCTACCGCTTCATGAATTTTCCTACTGTCCAAGAACCCAAATTGTTCCGACAAGATATTTTTGGAGAGGAATGGTTTCATCCTAGAGGTGATCATCTTATAGATATAGGTGCATAGAGAGATGGGTCGGAACTCATCGAAGGAAGCAGGATGATCTGATTTGGGAATGAGGGCTAAGAAAGTGGCATTAAAAGGCTAATAGATGGATCCAGTATGGCGAGACTCCTCTACCATAGCTACCAAGTCCTCCCCTAAAAAATCAAAGAAGTGTTGAAAAAATTCAACCGTCCAACCATCAGGCCCTGGACTTTTGTCCTTATGCATTGCCTTTAGTATATCTTCCACCTCCTCTTTCGAAACAAGTTCCATAATTTTTTCATTCGCTTCCTCGTCAATATAGATAGGGAAAAACTGAGCCACCCTGATAACCTTAGCTATAGATACCTCCTCCGGAGCTCTGAAGAGTGATTTAAAATGACTTAACCCTAGAGAAGCAAGATCATTAAAAGATTGTGCCATCTCACCATTATCCTTCTAAATCTCCCAAATTGTGTTGATATTTTTCCTCCCTTTAGCATAGTTCTAAAATAACTTTGTATTTTCGTCTCTAGTTTGGAGCCAGATGGCTCGGCTTTTTAGACGCCAACTTTCCTCTCTTGCCAGTAGGATGTTCTTCCTAACAGTTTCCAATTCCCTTATTCTTTTTCTAGACTCTAAATTAGAGTATCCTGCTCCTTCTGTTTTTTCAAGGAAATCCAGTTCTTTATTTACTTTCTTTACCTCCTCCTCCTCCTTCAGTTTCTTGGTATTCGCCCAGTCCCTTGTTGCTTTCTTAATTCTCTTCAAATTTTCCATAAAGTGTTGACTCCTGCTTTCAGATTCCCTTATTATTTCCTTTCTCCATGTTGCATGGAACATAGAGTTGAAGGACTCTTCTTTTAACCAGGAGGAGTTAAATTTGAACGGAGTCCCCAGTTTTTTCAAAACTCCTTTAATCTCCAGGACAATTGGGAGGTGTTCAGATAAGCCCCCCTCCCCAACCCAGTGCCTGAACACTGAAGATATTTCACCAGATCTTCACATAGAAGGAAACAATCCAAATATTTGGCCACCCAGGCATCTCCCAATCTTCTATTCCTCCAAGTTGGTCTTATTTTAATTAAGTTAGCATCCACCAGCCAAGAGGCTTCCAACTTATTTGTAAAGAACTCAGTAAGCTTGTCTTCCCTTGCCGAAGGTCCCCATGATTCCAAGGCTCCTAAGGAGAAGTTTACGTCCCCTCCCACAATGAGATTAGGGTGTTTGAGACAATATTTCACAAAGAAAGAGTTCCAGAACAGATCCCTTTCCATGCAAGGTCCATAGACATTAAGAATCAGAATATGATGAAAAATCAAAATTGAATACAGTTCCATTGCCAGTGTGTTTTCAAAGCCCCAAGATGACAACTCCTTTAGTCTTCCAGATTTATACCCCATAGCCAATCCCCCAGGTCTACCATTGGCATTGAAGGCTTGAAACACCCACCCCAGGAACATCCTTGAAATGGTTCCTTTTACTTCCTCCCCATACCCCAAGGTTTCTTGGATCAATATTACATCTGGGTTTTGTGACTTCACCAATTCTCTTAGCGCTATTTTTTTAGGCTGACTAGCTAAACCCATACAGTTATAAGATAAAAGGATCATCGTAAACCTTAGAGGGGTGATAGTGCCACTCTAAGCACCCCAGATAGAGACCTATGCTTCCCATCTACGATATCAATCTTTGATTTCAGCTGGGCCTTGGACAGGTTCAATTTCCTACCTCTCGTCTTCCTTGGTCCAATTGAAACAAGATCAGACGCTAAACCCCCAACAACAATCCCTTTCCAGGATCTATTAGCAAGAGGTATGAGATTTTAGGGTGGGGCTTTAGGAGGACAGGCTAGGGAATGGGTAGGGGTAGACTCACCCTCAGTGATTAAGGGGGAAGACACAGGAAGGGACGGTAAAGACATGATTATACTATCAATGGATTCTTGGATAACATGCAAATTTAAAAATTCATGATGGGGTTGCCTGGAGAGACCAGGCATAGACATATCCAATGCAGAAGAACAAAAGGATGTGCATAAGGAAGAAGGAGGAATAAAAGGCATACCCATCTGAGTCGCACCAACTGCCCCTGATTCGGATTGGGGTACCTCGGAGGACACCAGAACAGGACCCATTTCGGAATGGTTGAGCAGAGAAACATTGTGCCCCGGAGACAATTGGCCCTCCTTATCAGCACCCAATCCTTCAGCATCTTCCATCGAGGCCTTCCCCTATTCCTTCTTTTCCTCTGCTCTGACTGAAGCATAGTTTTCCTTAACAAATTTTTTATGCCTTCTTCTATGGCGATGACCGAGAGGGAAATCCTTTGCTAGGTGACCATATTTATGGCACCTATGGCGACGAAAGGGAAGGTGCTCATAATCCAAGGTCTGCAGATACTTCAAATCCCTATACTTCAAAGTCATTGCATCCGCCAACCCTTATCTTGGGTTAAGACTTACAAGTATTATTGCAACGCTCAAGTCTCTAGTTTGAATAAAGGATCTGCCAACGTCTAAAAACTTACCAAGAGTGTCCCCAATGGAACGAAAAGCAAAGTCAGTCTAGAAAGGCATTGGAAGCCCCGAAAACTTAACCAACACAGGAGATTCTGCCATTTTTTCTTTTTGAGCATCGAACAGAGGGGTCCATCTCCTAAACAGAATCGATCTCTTCCCGAAGCACCAGTTCCTTTCTAATACCCAATCCAAATGATCTTTATGCTCAAATCTGAGGTTGAGCCAACCCTTGTCTAGGAATTTTATTTCTAGAGGGTTCCCAGGGGCTTCTTTCCATTCCGTCAAGGTCCATTCCATGATATAATCCACTGAATACCTCCTTCCTCAGACTCTGCCAACAAGAATGGTCTCAGTGGCCTCCATTACTTCGTCTATGTGAATGTCCACTCCAAGGACACAGCTAGGGTGCTCTTATTTTCTTCTAATGGCCTTATTCTTCTTTCTTTTCGCTCCCACAACCTCCTTTCTCCCTTTTTCCTCACCTTCCACCTGTCTATCAGGTGCATCTATGACTTCGACCACAAGCGACCCTGGTCGCCCTACTTCAGCCTCTCTGCAAACCCCCCTAATCGAACCCCTTACCGATTCCTGCCCTGCTACGGGGCCAATGTCATGACCTTGTCTAGCCGCTTGGGCTCCTTCCAACAGCCTTTTCAACTCCCCTTCGACAACACCGTTTGACGAAACCCTATATTGGATTAATATCTTGGGCTCAACCCAGACAGGACAAGGAAAACCTTCTCCCAAGGCTGGTTCTAAACAGATTGCTTGATTAGCTAGAGAGAGAGGAATATTTTTGAAATTTAAACCCTAGCTCAGAGAGGGGTTGCGATTCAGGAGGGATTCTCCCTTAGCTCTTCCTCTATTTAGATCTAGGCCCTGCTGCCTTTCCTCCCCAAGGGCTTTCAGACCCACCAAACCCTGCAAAATGTAACTCACTACAATGTCTTCTAAACCTCCTGTATAGGAAGGAATGAAATGAATACCTGACCCCAACGAGAAAAGTGAGGGTTGAAGGTCGCATTGCTGCAAACCCCTGCCATAGCAATCTAGAGGATTCAATGACTGTGCATGACCTTTAGAACCCCCAACCTTCCACCTCCCACTCAAAGTACTCTGCAGTGTTTCTTCTAGTAGTGATGCCCCATTCGAAAAACCACAAGCTCCTCCTACCTTGTTGAAACTCTGGGAATTCTCTGCAACTCTCGGGAAGAAACAATCCAGATTTTTCTCTAAGACCTCGTGACCCCAGCAAGTGAGCAGGTCTTCAAGCGCAGGCTCTACATCCACATACTCACTATCAAAACCCATAGCTACAGTCGATTTTTTGCCTTAAACTGACTCCACGATAGCGAAAAGTATGCACCTATTCAGAAACCCTAACAACCGAACACCGTCTTGCGAAAATGATCAAAATTTTACCACTAACCTCCATCTTGAACACGGTTAGATTGGAACGGCCCTCCCCCTATGTCCCCTGCACCCCATGGCCAAATGTTGTAGTCCCAGGTGGGCACAGAAACCTGACAACGCAATACGTCTGTCACATTGCCTGCCTACATGCGTAAAGGCTCTGATTGCAAGATCAGACCTGCAGGCCCCTAGGGTTTTCGCCACCCCTCATCTGTACCTTCATGTATGCTAAAATTTCTTTTGGCCTAATTAATGTTCGGGAAACATTTCAAAGAGAAATGGATTTGGCATTTTTTGGTAAGCTAAACAAATTAATAGTTATTTACCTTGATGATTTGACAGTATTTTATGAGTTTGATTCAAAACATATCAAACATTTGAGGAAATTTTTTTAGAGATATAGAAATTTTGGTATTTCTCTTAATCCTAAAAAATAATTATTTTCCATGAGGGAAGGAAAATTTTTAGGGCATATCATTTCAAAGCAAGGAATTTAAATTGACCCTAAAATAGTTTCAGTAATTCAGGTAATTAGTCTTCCCAGAAATAAGAAATAAAGTCATTCATTATTGCGGAAGTGCTAAGAATAGCACCATTTTTTGATTTGGGCATCAGAGACATTTTTGGTACCTGGGACTTAGGAGAAATAAAAAATTTCAACCTTAGTGGAATGTGGGGGCCACCCCTCAAGGAATACATACCCCTTGGAGGAAAAATAAATTTAATGGGAAGGAGGTTGAAATATTTGGATGAAGGACCCACAAGGAAAGGTGAGGCAACAATTATAAATAGAGGGTTGAAGGCAGCATTGGGTACCTTTTGCTAATTTTGTAATTACGCCATTGTTGCTCAAGTTATTTAGTTGGGTCACAAGTGATGTTCAGCACCAGATATTTCTAAGGGAAAATCTCACCCTTTCTTCATTAGACCTCGAGTGCCACCCTAGGAAGGCATTGCCATAATTTCGTGGAGGCTTGGGGAGCAGTTCCCAAGTGGTACGAGTTTTCCTTGCATCAAACTGGACACAGAAAGGGAACCATGCAGTCTGTGGGATAGTGTGAGAGCACTGAGCCTCTACAAGTCCATTCCTTGGTCAATTTGGATTGGATTTCCAGTGAATTTGTTGGCTTAGAGAGTATGCTTTTCCCAGGTCAAATTTTTCTTACAGGGGCATGCACTATAGTTTTCATGGTGTGTGCAGTTCTTGGTAGAGATATTTGTGGGGAAATCTTGGCCAAAGGATTTGGGGATGAATTAATATGGGTTTCATGGGGTCGATTAGGGGAGATTTCTCAGCCTTTTGAATGGGTTGTAGAGGCATATTTCCTACAGGTTGTATTTTTCTAGCAGTGGAGGAGCCCATAGAATTTGGGGGTGGTTTTGGAGAATCAGAACCTGAACATGCCCTTTCTAGGTTTTTATAGGTTTTTGGTGGAGAGCGCAAGGTTAATTTGGTAGAATTTTCTGAGCACTCTAGAGGGATCAAACATGTGTCTCTTTCCAACCAGCAATTACTAGTAATTTGCACCATTTTGTGGGTTTTTTGGGTGGTTGTATTGCAGCAGATTCCTTTTTGGGTTTGGTTGAGCACATTGTGGAGAGGCGCTAGCTACAATTTCAAGAGGTTATAAGTGCAAGAGTGGCATATATCACCATTATATTCCAGTAGTAGGAGCAAGAATTTATCGGGTTTGCGCAGAGCTTAGTTGGGTTGATATTTGAGAACTTGGGCAGTTTTTTCTCAACCTGGGGATTTGCTAGCTTGTTGTAGCAAGACCAGGTTCCTCTTTACCTCACTATATTGTACTTTTTTAGCTCAACATTTAATATGAAGACCCATTTTTGGTGCCAATATATGTGTATCTGTTATTTATGTATGTTTTCCATTTTTGGGTATTATTCATGAGCATGTTTCTCTATTATTCACTATTAATTTCCTATTAGGATCATTACATGTGGTTTGAAACAAATGCTATGGAAGCCCTAGGACAACTTGGGTTGAGTTTTTAGTCTAGAGCCTAGGTTGGGACAAATGCTTTGGATCCCTTGGTGGGTTGAGTCACTAGTCCTTAGAGTCATGTTGGAAAAACGCTCTGGAATCCTGGAAGGTTGTGGGTTGAGTTACTATTTCCTGGAGCCCTATACAACTTTGGTAGAGACTGATTTGATTGGTGATTATTGATGTCTGACTATGGAGGTGGAATCACTATGGTCGAGGGTTGAGTTGGTTTGGCCTCTAGAAGCCCTGGTTTGGTTTGGTTTTCGTTATTCCATGAGATCCCACATTCATGCTTGGAATATGACGTGGAGGTGATTAGCTGAAAGAGAGATTTGGTTCAACCCAATATATGATCGGGTGGTATGTGGAAGTCCCTAACTTGGTTGGTATTTTCATATGTTAATATGAGCTATTTTTATATTGTGATTCATGTAAATTTGCAGCGACTATGTTGGTGATATTATAGTTGAGCTTCCATGGCTTCTATGTTGGTTATTTGTTGATTATATGTTGGTTATATTATTTATATTTTCTTTAGTCCTTGACACATTTGATGAATATATGATTAGTTGATGAATGCATGGACTAACAAGTGTTATTGTAGCTAGATAGAGAGGTTTTAAAGCCTTCTCGGTGATTCTCTGGTGAATAATATCACTTTATGATAATATATGCATTCATCACCTATAGCTTAGATGTTTACCATGTGTTTGACGAATTTTTTTCTAAGTACTAGACCTATATAGGTCAAGATATTGTTCAAGTTTGAATTTTTGGCATTGTCATCATGTAACTTATGCTTTTGGAAAGTTTCAAGAAGTTCTAGGCACTGGTTTCGAGGCTGACATAAAAAGGTGTCACTAATCTCGGGATTGCATGCTCTGAACTAAAGATTTTGGGTCACAACCGCTAGTAACTAGGCTTGTGAGAGTGGTTGGAGGCTCACAACTGCATGCATGCCTTGTTTTGGGTGCGATTTGGGGTTAGGTCAGTGAAAAACTAGTTCCGACTTAGGATTTTGTCATAAGATATTGTGTACTAACTCTTGGGTGACCTAGTCTCCTGAGGGATGTTTGTGAGTTGTCATTGTGTCAATTAGTTGGCCCCACTTCCATAATTGGAGCTTGGAGGTTGGGTCATATCATATTAACTCTTTGTCTCATGTTTACCCTGGAAGGGATTGTACAAGCAAGTAAATTTGGGAGGGGATGTTACATATTGGTATCAAAGCGGGTTTTCATTCTCTTTAGGTGAAATATGATACCACAGGGTGGTATCAGAGCTTCTAGGTTTAGACACTTGGACTAGATATGGTTATGGTTATCCCATTTAACCCATTCAGTTAGCTATATATGGTTATGCATGCATATTAGGTCGTACATGCATCGTGGTGGCCACTATTTAGTTGTTTCATCCTAGTGTTGTTGGTATGTTATGATGTTGATATGTTGGTTGAGATGGAGTAGGAGATGCATATTATCAAAGTGAGGTTGCAGCATTGGAGCTTGGGGTAAAAGTAGATCGTCATACAAGTTTGTATTTTTGGAATGCATGTATTATGGTTAATGGTTGTATATGCATTATCATTATATACATGCTTTTCACTATATTGTTGTGTGGTTACATGCATGATAGATGCTAGTTAATCAGTGCGGTCATATGCACATGCGTCAATTACTCATGTATGGTAGTTAAATTGTTGTTATATGCATTGTGTTCATACACATGATGATTATGGTCATTTAATTTATGATCCTGTATCATGTTAATCTGAATTGGCATGTGCAGATGGTTATGGTTATGATATTCAGGTATGAGTTGATATAAGTGTGATACTGTGTCATACTAATATGGGCTAACTTGTGTAGATATGGTAGTCTCACCTGAGATACATTGAGGTATGAGTTTTATTATGTCATCTATTTGGTTTATCTAACATGGTATGTTTTCAAGAAATAAAAGATCAAGGATGAAGATTAGAGTATTGGACTATGGTTCGCACGACTCTCCTTAGAGGCATGATGTGAAATCTACGGAATGGAAAAGTGGCATGATTATGTGGCATGTTTTCAGGTACAAAATGTATGAGAAATTAAAATCAATTTTTGGCAAGTGTGGTTAAACTTAATATAACTTTGTAGATCCCATTTCCATAGTTGGAAATTGGAGATCGAGCCATTATATTAGCTTCATATTTCTACCTTAGTGTGGATCATGGACAGTAAGGGATTTTTTTTTACAAGTTTTCTGAATGTTTGGTTAATTTCATGATATGAGTATGTGTCTATAATATTGCATGAAGGAATGATCTTTTTTTTAACACAGTTTTACCAACACAGTATGTGCCACTAGAAAATTTGGCGGAATTTCTGACGGCCAATTCGTTGCTATTCCGACACATAGTCGTCACAAGAGTGATAGTTCGAGGGTGGGAAAAACGTGGTTTGCCATACCGTCACAGTTCCGATGCACTTAAAAAGTGTCGCACTATCAACACTTTTTCCGTCGCTTCCAAACAAGCGTCACTCTTCCGACGTTTCCCAATCCGTCGCACTTCCGACCTTTGTAAATTGTCGCACTTCCGACGAAATGTGGTCCAACGTTTTGAACGTCGCTCTTTCGACGTTTGTAAACTGTCACAATTATGACGAAATGTGGTCCTACATTTTGAACATCGCTCTTACGAAGTTTGTAAACTGTCACAATTCCGACACAATGTGGTCCGACGTTTTGGACGTCGCTCTTCCGACGGTTGTAAACTGTCGCAATTCCGACGAAATGTGGTCCGACGTTTTGAACGTCGCTCTTCTGACGTTTGTAAATTGTCGCAATTCTGACGAAATTTGGTCCGACGTTTTGAACGTCGCCCGTCCGAAGTTTTTATACTGTCGCTCTTCCGACGTTTTTAAGCTGTCGCAATTCCGACGCTTACAAGGCGTCGGTATAGCGACGGCGAGTTCAATTTAAAAAAAAAATGAAACTTTAAAAGAGGAAAAACGTTGTTTTGAATATATTATATGAAGTAAAACAATCCATGAAGTCATTACATTTTCACATCTGAAGATTGGAACCCAAATATCCATCCAGAAAAGTGAAGTCCCACCCCAGACAATGATAGAAAAATACCCCATGTCACATACAGGGACTTGATATAAAACCCAGTAACGGTCCACATGGAGATTATCGACAATCCGAGAAAGCATCCAAATATGCCCGAGGCATCTATAAGAAAGTGAAATAGCAGTATGTAGAATAGTAAAGCAACAGATAGAGTACCGACGTCCATTGTTCCAAATACAAATTAAAGTACCCAAAATCCTTGAACAGAGAAAAACGCTAATCATGTGAGGAGTGTGATATGTCCAAAATATAAAAAGACCATCGGACCATATCAATAAACCAGCAACATAGACCAGCATCGCTAGTTTTGAAGGCAGAATGATAAACATTAATCATTTTTTTTTCAGAAGAGAAAAAACGCTATTTTGAATATATTATATGAAGTAAAACAGTCCATGAAGTCATTACATTTTCACATCTCAAGATTGGAACCCAAATATCCATCCTGAAAAGTGGAAGTCCCACCCCAGACAATGATAGAAAAATACCCCATGTCACATACAGGGACATGATATAAAACCCAGTAACGGTCCACATGGAGATTATCGACAATCTGAGAAAGCATCTAAATATGCCCAAGGCATCTATAAGAAAGTGAAATAGCAGTATGTAGAATAGTAAAACAACAGATAGAGTACCGACGTCCATTGTTCCAAATACAAATTAAAGTACCCAAAATCCTTGAACAGAGAAAAACGCTAATCATGTGAGGAGTGTGATATGTCCAAAATATAAAAAGACCATCAAACCATATCAATAAACTAACAACATAGACCAGCATCGCTAGTTTTGAAGGCAGAGTGATAAACATTAATCATTTTTTTTTCACAAGAGAAAAAACGTTGTTTTGAATATATTATATGAATTAAAACAGTCCATGAAGTCATTACATTTTCACATCCGAAGATTGGAACCCAAATATCCATCCATAAAAGTGGAAGTCCCACCCCAGACAGTGATAGAAAAATACCCCATGTCACATACAGGGACTTGATATAAAACCCAGTAACGGTCCACATGGAGATTATCGACAATCTGAGAAAGCATCCAAATATGCCCGAGGCATCTATAAGAAAGTGAAATAGCAGTATGTAGAATAGTAAAGCAACAGATAGAGTACCTACGTCCATTGTTCCAAATACAAATTAAAGTACCCAAAATCCTTGAACAGAGAAAAACGCTAATCATGTGAGGAGTGTGATATGTCCAAAATATAAAAAGACCATCAGACCATATCAATAAACCAGGAACATAGACCAGCATCGCTAGTTTTGAAGGCAGAGTGATAAACATTAATCATTTTTTTTTCACAAGAGAAAAAACGTTGTTTTGAATATATTATATGAAGTAAAACAGTCCATGAAGTCATTACATTTTTACATCTGAAGATTGGAACCCAAATATCCATCCAGAAAAGTGGAAGTCCCACCCCAGAAAATGATATAAAAATACCGCATGTCACATACAGGGACATGATATAAAACCCAGTAACGGTCCACATGGAGATTATCGACAAATCTGAGAAAGAATCCAAATATGCCCAAGGCATCTATAAGAAAGTGAAATAGCAGTATGTAGAATAGTAAAGCAACAGATAGAGTTCGACGTCCATTGTTCCAAATACAAATTAAAGTACCCAAAATCCTTGAACAGAGAAAAACGCTAATCATGTGAGGAGTGTGATAACCATCTGCAGAAACCCAGGCTCGCTTGATTCCAAAATTGGTAACCATCTGTTGCATCTGAGATGTAAGGTTCAGGCTCACTTGTTTCCATTAGTAGCCCACTACAACATCCACCCTGTTCATAGAAAAAAGGTTCTTGTAGATATACAGAGAAAGTATAATACGTAGACCATATAAACATGGCTCTGTATTTCAAAAAACAGGTTTAAAATAGAAACAGGGAAACATTTTTTTTTCTAAGTAAATTTAATCTATTAACAGTGGGAATAAAATTACACCGAAGTCAAAATCATTGCACAGAATCATGGCAAATTTGTCATCAAAAAATTAAGAAGACTGCCCTCATACGGGGAAACCAGTCTTGAACGTTTAATTTACAGAATTAAAAAATATTACAAAGGTCCAGCAAGGTAAAATAATCTAAAAGCAGCCCAATTAAGTGGGCCGCAAAGCAAGAAAAACAAATTAACCAAACTACTCCTCCGGCTCCTCGACGATTTGGCACCATCCTTCGGAAGGTCCAAGATCGCTAGGTGCTACCTCCATATTCATGCCACGGATCCCCTCCTGAAGGCCCGAATGTTGGCCAACTTTTTCCGAGCTCAGACCGGCCGGATGGGTGCATTCTTCCTCCGTTTGGGCCTCCTCGCGGAAAACCACAGTGACTGAAGCTATGATTCGTGGGCGGTTGAGAGAGAAATTAAAGGAAAATTGCGCAGTGCGCGTCATGGGAGAAGGTGAACTAGCGGTGGGGAAACGAGGAGCAGGGGAATCCATACGGTGGCCAGATCCTACAACCCGACCTTGCCCACTCCTAGTATTTGGATAGCGACCTGCGTAATAATCACTGGACTGGCTGGAAGAAAACTCGGTTGAGGGGCTGGAGGGAGTGCACAGGGGTTGACCTCTGGTGCTCCCCTTGCAGCAACACATCCTTTGACGCACGCGAGGCATGGGTGTAGTCTCACTAGCAGTGGGCACAAGAGGAGACGGAGAAGCAGAATTCCAAGAAACAGAGGAAGACAGACAAGGACCAGACCGAGAGAAATGCAGATATGCAGCAAGGTCTACGCAGCAGTTCATCTGGCCACTTCTCCTTCTCGTCACAGTGAGCAAGAAGTGTAACCCAGCAACCGGCTCGTCTGAAAAACCATAGAGAAATGCCATTTTATCGACCCGACTGCAATGCAATCGAAGGATGCCCATCATAATTAATCTCTGATCATTAATGAGAGTCGAAGGCCGGACCATATTGGAGCATGCGGAATCGCTAACAGGAGTGGAGGTCCGATCTTGAACAGTGTTAAAACTTAATGCGATTAGATGTGAAAACCTTGGGGCTTAATTGAACAGCGTTAAAACTTAATGCGATTGATATGAAATCGCCACATCCATGTCCCATCGCCTTAAACACCATCGAATGCACCCGCAGCCGGGAGCAGGGCAAGTTCTGATTAAGGACACGTGGCAGAAATTGATTGGAGCAGATATTTGTTTGGGCCACTCGCGCAGTGGAAATCTGGACCCGAAAAAGATTAGGGTGAATTTGATACGAAATTCGCGTCATAACTCTCCCTCCGTACGCCAGCCCAACTTCAGACCCAAAAAATAATAGGGCGGAATTCATTTGGTTTTCGCGTCACAAAATTGGCCGACGTCAACAGGCTATTTTGGAACGTGAATTTGGTTTGAATTATGGTTTATCGCCGTTTGAAGTCCGGCGGGCTCGACTTAAGAACAATTTTGTTTGATCCCATCTTATAAAATTTGTGTTGGTTTTCTTTGATAGTACACATATTTATAATAAATCATGGGAATACCACACTAGTAAACATGTGGAAAAGTTATATAAATTATTGAGAATAATCATTTTTATGTAAAAATATCCAAATGTGCTTTTGGGAAATAAGAATTTGAGTATTTGGTTCATATTGTTTTAAAGGAAGGAGTGAATTTGGAGCCTCAAAAGATGCAAGCTATTACAAAATGACCTATTCCTAAGAAAATCAAGGTTCTTAGAAGATTTTTTAGACTTACATGATATTATTGATCATTTGTTGAGAATTATGCATGCATTTCAAGTCCACTCACATATCTCTTGAAGAAAATATCATTTATATGGAATGGTGAGGCTACTTTGGCATTATCTCTTTTAATGGATGCCATGTCTTCTACACCAACATCGGTTGCACCTACTTTTGGTAAAACATTCATAGTAGAGTGTGAGGCACTAAGACAAGGAATTTACGTAACATTAACACAATAAGGGATATCATTGGCTTTTAAAATCAAGAAATTCAAAGAAAATATCTGGTGAAATCTACGTATGAAAAATAAATGGAAGCAATATTACATGCAATAAAAAATGGGGATAGTATATCACTGGGAGGTACTTTAAAGTCAAGATATACCATGATAGCATAAAGTATTTTTTGAAGCTATGGATTTCATTGGAAGATTAACAAAAATGAGGAGAAAAATGCAAAGTTTTAATTTTGAGATAATCTGCAAAAAGGGTAAGGAAAATTTAGTACATGATGCTCTTTCTAAAATAGAAGAGGCCTCAAATTTATATCCAATTACATTTTCTATTCCTAGGTGG
This sequence comes from Pinus albicaulis, assembly GCA_034641835.2. NCBI lineage: Eukaryota > Viridiplantae > Streptophyta > Pinopsida > Pinales > Pinaceae > Pinus > Pinus albicaulis. The sequence goes on along the minus strand of CM076573.1, from coordinate 730,967,866 downwards.
CTAGAAGAAGCTTGCCATAATGGAAAAATGACAATAGTACTAAACAAAAAACTAAAATTTATAAAGGATGGGATGAACTCTATGGAGCATTGGGAGTGAAAGAGAGATATACTTTGGTGCAAATGTAGAATATTTTTATGCACGCAAGCATATTTGAATAAACAAATATTAAGGGAGTCCCATGTCTCTCTGATGGTAGGATGCATGGTTCCTTAAAACATCTCAAAGGATCAAAAAATATATTTTTGGAAGGAATGAAGAAAGATATTCAAAATTTTGTAAGAGAAGGTCAGGTTTGCATAATAAATAAAAGAGAGATAGTAAAATTTCTAGGGTTACTTCAACCATTCCACATACATATTCAAAGACTAGAAGATATATCAATAGACTTTATTACAGGGTTACTGAAATATAAAGGTAAGTATTACATTTTTGTGGTCATTTATATAGACAAATTTTGTAGATTTTTTTTTTAGAGCTCAAAGTACATAAACAACAAGCCAAGTGGAAAAAGTGTCCGTGAAAGAAATTCATAGTCTTCATGGTTTTCCTAAAGTAATAGCAACAAGAAACTTTTGGAAATAATTATTTAATATGAGTGGAGAAACACTAGCTGCCATGAGTTCTACATATCAAACACAATCAAATGGTCAAACAAAATAGTTAACAAATGTTTTTAAGGTTATCTACAATGTTACTCTTTAGAAAAGAAATCTTAATGGATGAAGTGGGTTCCTCAAGGAAGAATGGTAATATGATACTATCATACTACCTATCACACATCTACTAAAATTTCCCCATTTAAGGCCCTTATGGATATCCAACTCCTAGTATCTCATACTTTTTGCAAGATAAGTCCAAAGTATAGGAAACAGAGTCACATATGGAAAATACTAAAGAAACTTTGAAAATTATTATGGAAAACCTTCAAATGACATGAAACATGATCAAACAACAAGGGGAACAACATTGAAGTGAAAGATAATTTGAGGAGGGTAATTGGGTATTTTTTAGATTATAGCATTATAAGAAATCTTCATTCAAGAAAAAGAAGAATAAAGAATTAGCTCAAAAATGTTATGGCCCTAAATAATTATTCATAGGATTGCAAAAGTGGTATAGAAGTTATATTTTCCTTCTTCTTGCATTCATAAGGTTTTTCATGTATCTTGCCTAAAAAAGGTTTTGGGAAAAAATATGCCAATGTAAATAGAACTTCCAAAATTAGATGAATAATGAAAGTTGATTCTTGAACCACAAAAGGTTATAGATAAACATTATGTATCTCTTTGACATATAACCATTATGAAGTACCTAATCAAGTGGAAGAATATTCCTCTAGAAGAAGGTACATGGTAAAATGATCAATTCGTGATGAAATACCCACGGCTAAAGGGTTCGTTTGAAGTTTTGGCAAAGGTTTTGTTATATGTTTTATATAACGCATGGTGGAATATTTTTATTGTTTGTTAAGGTCCCACACAGTGATCAAATTTGAAGGGCAGGTCCGAATTTCAATTAGAAGGGCATATATCTATGTTTCCCTTCCATAATGAAAAGCTTAAAAAAAAAACTTTTCAATTGACCACAATAAATTATTTTTACATTTCATTTTCAGAAAGACAAAACCATCAATCTTTATATTAATAAAAGATTGTTACATATACAACAATGAAGAAGGCTCCATCTTTCATTGCTTAAATATCTCATTGGCAATGTCAACATAAGTCTTGAAGACACTATTATAAGAATTTGGATACATACCACTGGGATATAGGAGATTCTTATGTGTCAGATTGTGTAATGCAATTTTGACTTTGTCTCACAAGAAGCAGCAGCATGGAGGTCTGGATTTTTCTTATAGAACTTTTTTATTATTATTTTAAATGTTGTTTATAGATATGAAGACAACAATGAAATTATGAGCATGGTGGAAAATTAGTCAAGCTCATGATGCCAAACCATGATGATGTAAGTTTGGACTTTAACATTTTTACATGTTAAAGACAAATAGTCAAAATCATTGACAACTTAGTATTCCATAATTAATAATCATTCCCTGTTCACTTTTGTTAATAGGTTTATGTCACACAATGATCTCTCTTCTCTAGCATTTACTTGTATTGAAGATTACTATTCTAGGAATAAGGAGTTATTTTCTCCAAAAATAACCCTAGCCAAACATTGACAATGCATCAAGGATATCTTTCTATGCTTCATAAGTACATATGTTCTACTTCTAAATCATGTCTTGGAAGTGGTTGTTTTGCTGGAAATTATTCACCAGTTGGTTTCATACCAAAGTCTTTTTCACATTTTCAGCATCCAATACATGAAAAGATAATGGTTTAAAACAACATAAATATTTGAAATTTTGCAAGAATTGTCTGGCACACTTTGAATATGAATTTTGAAGTCAAGTGCATGATGCTGTATAGGATCAAGCGTCATTTTGAATACCAAATGTTTCACAAGAAACTTCTCAACATGCTACCCTGCAGTAAGGATTAAATGACAATATTGCATCAACTATTTCCATAATAAAAGTGCACCTCGGCCATAAGACTAAACAACTACAAATGTTGTAGATCTAACAAGACCACACAATCAAATGTATTCCACAAGGCCAATACCGTATGAAAAATGAAAAGGAGTTTGCAACCAAAAATACCTTAGGCAACTAATTCAATTAGATACACCAAACCATCAGCAAAAAGGAAAACCAGCCTACTCAAAAGGCAAGCGTTTACCTCCTTTGACAAAATTTTGAGTTCCGAAACAAGGGCCTTTATTGTCTTGTCAATTACCCTAGTAATTTGAATGGGGTTTGCACCTGCTGCAACAACCTAAACAAAAAGGTTTCATTTCAAATTATTTTCCACAAATTTAAGATACAACCATTGTCAGTTTTGTATTTCCTAACAAGCTCATAAATTTTAACAAAAGAACCAAAATTTTTTAATACCTGATAGCAATTTTTTCACTCAAAAACTATCTTAGACTTAATAAGCCCAACCCAAAACTAAAAAACCAAACACCATAAGACCCTACAAAAATGAATAATGAATAGATGATATTAATCCAGTACTATCGACAAAAAGTTACCTTTACACTCTCACTTATTAAACCCTGTGCTGTTGAATTTTAACTTCAACTGCTGCAGCAGAAGGACGGATGCAGTAGCAACATTTTTTTTTGGAGGTTGCTTGCACGCCATCCAGAAATTTAATTCAACATTTAAAATTCCTGCAAGTTTTTTTTGTAGACGGCCGCAGCCATATTTCTGTACAGGATTGTATTTAAACACAACAACCAACATTAACGCAATTCACCAACCAGAAATTAAAAAAACAGAAATTTACCCCCCAGTTTTGTAAATTCAAAAGGAGGACACGTGGAGCATTAATATTGGATCGCATGAAATTGAAGGGAATCTGAAAACCGGACCCGAATTTTTTATAAGGCACATTAGATTGAGAATTCGCGTTACAAATTAGGCAGACGTCAGCATCCCATTTTGGAACGCGAATTTGGTTTGAAATTAAATCTATTCAGACTTTTGAAGTCGGACGAAAAGGGTTCTTTAATGTTTTGATAATTTAATTTTATTTATGCTTTAATATATACATATGTTTTAAACATATGTTATATATATATCATATGCGAAATGAAAGGTGGACCATAGAATTTAGTTTTAATTTTATTTTTTTTAAAAGAGGGTTTATTATAATATGTTTTATATGTTACGGCATATAAAAATAAAAAGGACAAAAAATCTTGTTAGTTTTTTTTATAGACAGTACGTAAATTTTTTATTACACAGCAGTGTGTAAAAAGTGAAAGATTGAGTGTAACTTTTTAAGTGTGTATGCACAACAGTGCGAAAGTGAAAAACACAGCAGAGTGTTTTAGAGACAGAGTATTTTTGTTTTGAACAGATAGTGAGTTGGTTTTATGCATTGCATTTTGTAGCAGTCATAATTTTGTAATCCCTCTCAGTGAGGAAGAAGTGTTATAGTTTTTTTTTGAGTTATTGAAGGGAATAGAAGTTTATTTTCAAAGTATTGAAACTCTGTCTCCTGTCAAAGAAATTTTTATTTTCTCTATGTTAAAAGAAGGGAGATTTATTCTCCATTCATTGTTCTGGATTTTTTCAATATTCCAACATGTGCAATAACAACAGATGTTGTGGTTCCATCTCCAGCTAAATCATTTTTCTTTGCCGCAGCTTGCCTTACCAACTTGGCCCCAATATTTTCAACTGGGTCCTCTAATTCAACCAATAAAAAGGCCAAAACCATAGCATTGAGATACATTTCATTACACTGTCAATAACAATAAAATTTGACTCAGCCATAACCCTTTCCTTTTATTGTTTTGAAAAGCTTTATGCATTACTCTAATGTGGCTAGTCCATAGGCCAAGTAGACCACTGGGTAACAAATATGTTTCCTTTCACCTTTGAGTTTTCAAATTATGCTTACCAAATCTAAGACATTTAAGAGGGGGAACTAATACAACGTTAAAAAGAAAACCAGAGCACACATCTACAAATTACCTCCTTAGCTACTGTCACACCATCATTAACTATTTTCGGAGAACCATGCTTGCTTTCCAAGACAACATTTTTCCCTTCGCCCCAAGGGTGACTCCAACAAGATCAGCAAGTTTGTTCACACCGCCTGCAAGACAAATTGACAATGCTTTCAGTAAGTGTGTAATTGAATGCCAGACCATATGCCAAAACAACCCTCCATGAAAAATTAAAATAACACATTAAAATCAAATATAAGTGGACAAGGAAAGATCCACCGCAGTGAAGTTTCATGTGTAGGTGACCTTCCTTTAAACATAATTTTTTCTCTGACCTGCAATTTTTTTGTCACTGAGCCATCCTTGTTGAAGTAAAACTCCTTTTCCATAGCTCTTTTATTAACTACCTTCTCTCTGTCGCATAATCTCAGAGTCCCTCTTCTGCTTGAGCGATTAAAGGAAATGGGTGAAAAAACTGAAAGAGAAGACAATTGTCTGCCATAATTATCAAACATTGCACCCAACTTCTTCCCATTTCCATTGTTACCCAATGAGGTAGATGTGGCAATTATTGTCATACTTCCCAAAGCAGAGGCCATCTTCTCTTATCCTGAATATAGAATTACAAGATCTTCATATTAGTATGAACCTTAAAAAACATGAGTCCCATTGCTAAAAACCACTTTTAAGTTGTAACAGGCAAACTAAACAACTATCGCAACTTTTGGCAACTTCTGGAGCATTAAGAGAGAAACAACCAAAGAGAAATACAACCACAATCCTCATTTCAATGAGACCGGACTATATATTTGCATTAAGATAATAGAAAGAAATCACGACTATATTAAGGCCAGCACAAAACAATCTTTAACCAGTGTCTCTCGCGGCCTTCAGGTTGCCATGCTAGAGGTTGCATATTTTTAATTTAAATTCTTGACTTCTCGTGCCCATCTATGAATGCATCCAATGGGATATCTACATCAAATGCTCCTTTATATCCCCAAAAACAAATTCCCTACTACAAGAGCACCAGTATTGATGGATCACCGCACACCATCCCACCCACTAGAAACGGTGAAAAAGGAAACCCGAGAAAACTTCTGAAATATCTCAAGATGACTATATGGGTGGTTCTTATGAATCAACCAACCATTCAGAACATGCTCATCAATCCAAACCATGAGTATTATGTGACAATATTCAAGCAGGCACTGAATCAGATTTATGAAGCTATGTTAGAGAAACCCTAAACTCTCACTGAAAATAGGTGAAATGTGGCACCACTCAGGGATTTACATGTGCCAATTGGTACAAGTGGTAGACAATTGGCATGCTCAAACAACGAGGTGATGCAGGAATGACATGAGGGAGAAAATATCAGAAAAGCCCCAAATCTGGAGAACTAAAGCTCATCACCAACCCGAGATTGACAACTTTACATGATGTAACCTATGAAATCGTAAATGGAGAAATCATAGTAACAATAAAGTAACCTATGTAACAATAAAGTCGAATTCATCCTAGGAGTGGTAATGGGAGAAATCATAGTGAACAACAGGAAACATGCAGAGTTTCTTACAATCAAATAGATGAAAAAACACATACAAAAAACCTAGATAATAATCATGAACAAGCTTAATATTGAATTATGAATTGTAAAGGAACTTAAAAAATGTGACATTATGAACCTGGTCAAGCGCGCAAGCAAAAATATCCTGGACATGACCCCGGTTGACAAGTTGTATTGCTCATGATGCAAGAGGATTTGTACCTTCACTGCCAAGTCAATCAAAATCCATCATTATCTATACAATAAATACAAGTAATTGATGTAGTATTTTTTACTCTAAGATTCATTATTATGATAATGTTAGAATATATGTTGAAAATGTAAAAACATACCTGAATAAGCTCCTCTTCGTTTCAAGAACAATTTATTGGAGTCGCATGAACTTGGAACAAGCCTCCCACGATTTGAAAGAGTAGCAACTAAGTCAACAGTGACTTTTTTGTTGCTACGCTGGATCGAGGGAGGTTTGCTCCAAGATTAAATCGCTCCAATAAATTATTCTCTACTAAATAGGGCCAACCACGTGAAGGTGGAAGCTCTTATGGCCCCTCCCCCCCCTCACATCACTCTCAATTCCCCAATACCCAATCTATATTTCATTTTTTACTTTCATGAGCATAAAAAAAAATATTCAATAACTAATAAAAAAACAATTCAACAAAAAGTACGCAAGGAAACATTGCAATTAATGCTTGACATAAAAATAGTATGATAAATGAGTTTTTTATATAACGCAAAAACCGTTCCAAGTATGGTAACGTTTGTCTTATAATAATACAATATTTTACATTATCAATTTTTCTTTTTCTTCTTCCTATTTCTAAAGCTCCTAATTACATCATCAATATCATCGTGCTCTGCTCCTGTTTCGTGCCTTTCGACCCACACTGCTGACCTAGTTGCGTAGTCACGATGTCTGGTCTCATCCAGTGATGGGGCATTGCCTACAAAAACAGATAATATTAAATTTTAATTGTCAGTTTTTAAATATCATTGAACTAGTTTGGTAATATTAATAAAAAAAATTGCAATGAGATTATTTACCTGGTGCACCAGTTGTCGCCGCTGACCTATTTGCGTAGTCACAATGTCTGGTCTCATCCAGTGATGGGGCATCACCTACAAAAACAGATAATATTAAATTTTAATTGTCAGTTTTTAAATATCATTGAACTAGTTCGGTAATATTAATAAAAAATTGCAATGAGATTATTTACCTGGTGCACCAGTTGTCGCCGCTGACCTAGTTGCGTAGTCACGATGTCTGGTCTCATCCAGTGACGGGGCATCGCCTACAAAACAGATAATATTAAATTTTAATTGTCAGTTTTTAAATATCATTGAACTAGTTCGGTAATATTAATAAAAAAAATTGCAATGAGATTATTTACCTGGTGCACCAGTTGTCGGCGCTGACCTAGTTGCGTAGTCACGATGTCTCGTCTCATCCAGTGACGGGGCATCGCCTACAAAAACAGATAATATTAAATTTTAATTGTCAGTTTTTAAATATCATTGAACTAGTTCGGTAATATTAATAAAAAAAATTGCAATGAGATTATTTACCTGGTGCACCAGTTGTCGCCGTTGGGACTGTTGCCCTGTCTTCCTCTCCGGTGGTAAGATCCTCAAGGGAAACATTCTCTGTCATTTAAACAAAAAACGTTATAAGGACAACCATCAAGGTATAATTAGAAAAAATTATAAGTGGAAATTAATTACCGTCACGGCCCTCACCGATAGTAGCATTGTCGGCCTGGTCCCCACTACAATGATCAGGTTGCACGTGAGGATCATCTACATCTGGCTCTAAAACTGGGTTATTTTCCTCGTCGGTAGTGTTGCTCCCCTGATTTAAACAAAGTTGTTAGACATTAAATTTATGGACGAAAACAAACATATTAAAAGGTTAATGTTTTACCTTATCAGGCATTCTGGATCTTGGGACCTGCCCCAAGCTTCTGCGACGTTCAACTACGGCTTGATAGCCGAAATGGAAAGCGATATTTTTATCTTCCTCTGTAGTTTCTGTTCCGAAGTCATCACCCTACATTACATATAATTTTGTATTTTTAATCATATTTTATAGGATTACAAAAACGTTGGAAGGCTATACAATTAATTATAATATGTTTAGCTACTTAATTACAATTCTTGCAGCTAATTTCAAGTAGCCGCCCTGGCCTAGCTTGTGATGGCCCTTTTTTTCAATCCTATCTTTGGTTGCCTTTGAGGTGTCAAGCAACCTAGCATCAAAATATTGAAGTCAGATATGACGTAGCACACTTTTATTTTAGACATAGAGAAAATTAAAGCTATTGAATTAAAGTTGTAATTTACCTTGCGGGTCCAGTTGGCATTTTTCCTTCTTTATTTTCCCTTTTCTCTTTTTCGTCATGGATGAGTGCTCTCCACTCACTCTCTGGAACTGTGAGAGGACGCTCATATCTAGGGTTAAATTGCAATTGCATCCTATAGGTGTCCCTAGTATATTTCAAATATTTGCCGGCTACCCGAGCCACCGCTGTTCTGTCAAATGTGCCGACCCCAAAAAGGGCTTCTAGATAATCTAGAAGTTCTTTTTTCAGGTTGGAATTCTGGGAATTCCACCCTGTGCGTATGGTTGGGCCAAAAATTACCAACGCATGGCTCTCCAGAAACCTGTAGAACTCATTGTTTCCTACACAGAAAAATATATATATATTATCATTAATTTAAAAATAAAAATCATGATAAATATGTTTTAGATAAAGTACATGAAATAGTTAAAATATTAAAATTTACCTGGGAGTTGTACATGCTTTATAGGGACACCTTCATCGTTCACCAACAACGTGCCATTAATGGTCCCTGTGGAGCTGACACGTGTAGCTCCAGGAAACGCAATAATGCAGTTGGCCATATCAGCCTCATCATTGCCAACACGTTCAGCGGTTGGCTGGGTGTCTGCTTGGGCAGGGTGTGTTTCTTGGCTGGCACCTAAAGGAGTAGAAGGTGTACGAGAGGGTTGTTGGGCAATCTCTTGCCCTTGTGTCCCACTACCACCAACATCGGGTTCAGCAAGTGCCAGAAAACACTACATACAAAAGAACTTTTTGTTAGTTTAGTCAATGTAAAAATTAAAAATCAAACTATCACAATTCATCTCATGCAGAACAAAAAAAATATCCTTTTGAATTTTTATTATTACCTGATATCTTTCTAGCTGGCTCATAAGTTGTTTTATCCTCTCTTCTGTTTCAAGTGTTTGAGGCGCGTCTATCAAAGTATTAAATTCCGACATTGCATCTCGTGCCTTTTTTCGCAACAAGAACACTGGAGACAGGGATGAAGAAAGCTCTTCCTCAAAGAGGGAATCATCAGGCATACCATGGCTAGGTGTCTGCACATTTGAACAAAATTAATATTATTTCAATTATGTAAATAACTAAAATACCTGAAGATAGAGAAATGCTGGCACTTTACATGTTCTTCCGCTGGCCTCTTTCCGCGATCATCTTGTCTCGGGGTTGTTCCTGCACTTCTCTGATCAGTCTGCCACATTGCAATAAAATTATAAATGTAAAAACTTGAAAACAATATATAACTTGAAAACACAAAATTAAAACTGAAATAATTTCTAATAAGACACCGGAAGACAGAGTTAGAGTTTCAAATATGCCTTGCATTTAATTCAGTCCTGGAAACATGTCATTGCACATTAAGGCACCCAAACAAGAGACGAGTTGACAATGAAGACCTTATTGAATATATTGTTGGAGCAAATTCTAGTAAACTTGTTGTGAATACCTTGAGGATATTTTTGGAGCAACATTGTTGAAGCTGATGGTATAGCATTGTTGGAGATGATCTTGAAGGGCCTTGAAGTGAAGCTTTTGGAGCAACTATTGAAAAATCCTTAGAGCATTTAAGTAAGGAACTTTCTATCTTCCATCACCTTTTTCCTTTCAATATCCTTTAAACGATTTTTTTGATATTTAATGTTTTAAATCACGTTATAATTCCTTGATTATATGTGTTTGGGGACTTTCCCTTTGAAATTACCCAAAAATACCCTAGCAATTTTATCTTCAGGATGCATGTCTGACCCTATTGTTCAATATTTTGATTGATAGTAGTAAACATAGAGAGTTAGGGAGCTCTTGACTTGGTTTGGTTGGGCCATTAGATCCCTAACATCTACTAGGGAGAACCCCCCTTGAGTTGGAGGAGAGCTAGCCCAAAGTGAAAAGAGGTTGGTGAGGTGACAATGGGGCTATTGAATTACACATGGTATCACACTTTAGCTTTAGGACTTTATCTTGAGAAGTGCGAGATTTTGCTATATCAATTCTCAAATTGTTTACAACACTGTTGTTAAGAACTAATAAGAAGTGATGTTGAGGGGTTTTTGCGTATAAGAAACAATACCATTTAAAAACTAGGGTTCTCAGTCCTTGGCATTCCTTCACCTGGGCCTAGGGGCACACTAGAATAATTTCACACTAAACCATGAAAACTTAAAAGTAACTTAACATATCCATAAAGTAATAATAATCATAATTCCTAATTTCCTATTGTACGATATGATGCAAATTATTCAAACATGAAGCAATGAAGACATGCAATGTCCGAATTTCAAGATTGATGAACCAATACAAGAAGTTAGAAACTACAACTTTGATTCAATACTATGTGTCCTAACTCCAGGAAGGAATCTAGTTTGTAGTATAGAACATGCATCGTGTATTATCAATTCTTAATTGACAACAACTAAAGTTCATCTACCTCATCAATTCCTTCCCATTTTGTGTTTTTATGTTATATTCCTTATAAAAGTGTCAAATTTCTCTCAAAGTAAGCAACCACCGAATAAAATAAAAAATAGTTGAGATATGATTGAGAAATGGTCATTTATTTCTTGAAAGGATCTTCACAATTTCTTTGGTTGTTTTTCATCTCAAGAAACAAGAAATGACCTAAGAAACTATCGTGATGTAATATAAGAAACAACACGGTGTAATGGCCATTTTCAAAGCCAAATGATGTCCATTGAGGACATGGCCTTTATTTGGTTCCTGTTTCATAGGAGTTTCGGGTAGAAATGGAACTTTGTTGGAAGTGAAAGGAAAACATGTCTCATGTTGAATTATGAGAAAATCATGTTGTTCATGATGCAACAATTGACTGAAAATTGTTTTGGAAATCTCCTGGAAGTTGTAACTTGTGACTAAGGTTCTCATAGACCTTTACCCAACTTCGGAAAAGGAGGGTGTTGTTTTCATCTTGATATACTTGTTTTTTATGACACTAATACAGGGTAATGTAAAAGGGGGAAGATCAAATTACAGTTTGATTCATTTTTGATAATTGGTGCCAATCTTCAAGAGGAATGAAGAGGTGGTTATCTTTACAATCCCATCCCAACATCAAATTCAGTGATAAGTTTCTATGAGGTTCTGGGTCAAGGAAACATTCACTCCACGAATGATATATTTAAGTAGGCTTCTCCTATTCTGGGAAAACACCATACCTATAATGCATTCACTTGCATGTATAAAGGGAAAGGAAAACATGTTTTCATACAACGGTGACAAAGGCATCTTGGTGAAAGGTATCTTCACTTTTCATTTATGTTGTTCACCCACACCACTCTCGTGTTTTCACTAATCCTGTTTTGTCATTTTTGGATTCAAATTAAGTTAAGGCCTTAAGTATTTTTTGACCTTTCGGTGTAGTTTTTATAAGTGGCATGTATGGATTTTCCATTAATTCTGCACTTTTTCTCTTCATGCGCATGTTTCCCTGGAAATCAAATGCATGATTTAGTCTCATACATTTAACAAGTTGTTGGACCAACTCCATTGGCAATATCATGTTTCCTATTCAATCAAAATTTATCTCAGTTAGGGTAGGTAGGAAGGTTTTCCCTTTGTATTAATAGGGCACTTCTAGCTTGCATTTTTATTATATCTTTCAAATTTAGTGTCGTTTCAATTAGGGCATGATTTTTTGCAACTTTCAAGGTGAGAATGAACAAAGAAAATTTTTTGTGATGGATGACTGTATATGACTCCATGGCTAGAGGAAAAGGCACTAATCTACTTCTTCAAATATCTATAGTTCTCATTCACCTCATACGGAGATGGTCCCTGATTTTGAGCCAAATGTTGCAGCAAAAAGTCCCCCCCCTCCATAATTTGATATTCAATGGAAATTTATTAAATTGATGATGGGGCATGATTATGGAACATTGGCACATACATATGTAATGGAATTCCAAGATCATTATATATGTTTGCATATGTTTATGGAGGTGGTGGAGCAAAAAAGAGCTCAAATAGAGCTGAAATTTTCCACATAAAAAGGACTGTAGGCTTGACTAATGGTTCCATTTTAAAAATGATATCTAGACAAAGAATAAGTGTAGCATGCAAACATGCATTGAAAATCCATCTGAGTTTGCATTGTATTACTTATGATAGATTCAAATTTGGGTTTCAAAATGCCAGGTTATGGCATGATTTTGTCGAGAAACCCTTAGTTGGATTCTCATGTTGGTTTAATTTATATTTTAAGTTTTTTTTGCAGTCTTTGGGTGATAGTAACTCATGAACTAGGTTACCAATGTGTAACAATCATATTTCAAGAATAAAGTTGTGATTTTTTTATGTTATTATTATTATCTATTAGCTACGAGTATTGACACCAAATGCCTGGAATTTTGACATCTTGATAGCATGGACAATTTCGAAAATGTTTCTAGTAATGTTAACATAATAACTATCATTACGTGTCTTCACTTTTGTCACCATAATAGACCTGTGATATGGACTCATCACACAACTTCATATGCTATGTCCCAACAAGTTCAAACCGGTTGAACCTACCTCATAGTGTGGTTATTAAGGACAAGTTGCTTGGTATATAACTCGATAGCATAGACCGCGTTGCAGTTCTAAAAAGAATCCTCAAGTGTCAAAAAAACTTCACAATATGTTCTACTATAAAGCCTTTTGGGATACCCGAAATAATATATGTATCATTGATGAATTTTAAAGTATGACAAGATCCAGAGGGAAAGGAAATCAATGGAAGAGTGATCCACCAATGAGAACCTAGAATTTAGCATCAGATGAGTTAGAGTCTAGGAAATTGAAACCCTATAATTTTAACTAGTGATGAAGGACATCACATAGGTAATTATATTTTCATGTAGAATAATCTGTTAATTCAAATTTAAACTACATAATATGAAAGGCATACCATAAATTTTTCCACGTAAGTCCAAACAACCTATAAAAAGGGAAAACCTTATTTTTCCATGGGAAGTAATTTACCTTTCCTTTTTCAAGATAATCTAAATCACAAAAAATATGAACTATACTGCACACATTCTTGGATAATGTGAAAGTGGAAAAGGAATACCCTACACAAGTGATGCACACATGTACGTTTGAACACTAATAGATTTTTGTAGTTGAAATGCAATGCTTGTTTTCATTTAAATGTAGGGTTTTTAAAGCAGAGAGAAATAATGGCTACCAAATTAATAAGTGTTTCTTTGGGAAAAATTTAAATCTTGTATTGGGTGATGAATATAATAGAGGGTATTGAATCTTGATTCTTGACATCTAGAGAGAACCCTACAGCCTAACACAATCCAATGGAATTGATCAAAAAACCCCAAATAGAGTCAACCCTACTATAGGAGGAAGGGCCTGCAGTAAGAACTTACCATTTTGCAAGAGCTGCGGGCGAATGCTGTTCTGCAAGAGCTGAGGGTGAATGCAAGGTGAATGCTGTTCTGCAAGAGCTCAGGGCGAATGCTGAGGGGGAATGCTATTCTACAAGAGCTGAGGGTGAATTTTGTTCTGCAAGAGCTGAGGGCGAATGCTGAGGGCGAATTATGTTCTGCAAGAGCGGAGGGTGAATGCGCACATGATATCAGACGTTAATGTAGCACACATGTACATTTGAACATTAACAGATTTTTTTAGTTGAAATGCAAAGCTTGTTTTCATTTAAATGTAGGGTTTTTAAAGCAGGGAGAAATAATGGCTGCCAAATTAATAAGCGTTTCTTTGGGAAAAATTTAAATCTTGTATTGGGTGATGAAGATAATAGAGGGTATTGAATCTTGATTCTTGACATCTAGAGAGAACCCTACAGCCCAACACAATCCAATGGAATTGACCAAAAAAACCCAAATAGAGTCAACCCTACTATAGGAGGAAGGGCCTGCAGTAAGAACTTACCATTTTGCAAGAGCTGAGGGCGAATGCTGTTCTGCAAGAGCTGAGGGCGAATGCTGAGGGAAAATGTTGTTCTGCAAGAGCTGAGGGTGAATGCTATTCTGCAAGAGAGGAGGGCGAATGCGCACATGATATCAGACTTTAATGTAGCTATTGTGACGGATACGAAACAATAAAATCATTTTTATGTAGCACGCATATAAGTTTCATATTTTTATGTAGCGCGCATATAAGTGTCATTATACCGACAACAGATAAAGCGTCGCTACTGCGACGGCTGCCTCCAAACGTCGCAATTTCGACACTTAGACGTTGTGTCGTACTTGCGACGTTTGGAGGCAGCCGTCGCAATAGCGACGCTTTGGGCCATAGTGTCGCAATTGAGATGTCTTCCTCCAAACGTCACAATTGCAACACTTTTTCTAAGTGTCGGTATTGCGACACTTTTCTATAAATGTCGGCATAGCGACGGTTTCGGGCGAGATGGAAAAAATTTGGGGAAATTTCCGACATTTGGTCAAAAGTGTCGGAACCAAGTGTCAGAATTTCCGCCAAATGTACTAGTGTGCTAAGACAACTTTTATACACTTGAGTGACTAATGACGGTGATTTGATTATGACATGGTTGTTAGTCTTGGTAAATACTAGTTTCAAATTAATCGACACAATGTCTTGATCTTTGGAACACGTGACTGACATGTGTGAAAATTTGCACAGAAACATGCTTGGTATTAGTGTGACAAGGTAAAAGTTGACTTTTTTATATAACTAATGTTGTGATACAGGCATAACATCTAGTTTCCAATTATAGATGGATTTTTCAAGAGAATTGAAGTCCCTTGAGATATGATATGTTTACGTGTTCAGTTACAAGGCAATGTGCTTGGCACAACAAGGTAAGGTAACTGGTATATTTTTATTTTTATTTATGCGATGACAATTGTGTGTTTATGGCATATGATGCAGGGGACTACATGGCAAAAGAGACTACCATGATATCTTGGAGAAGGCTTGGGTTGATATTTCCCTTGGAAGCATTAGGAACCCATGGGGATTGATTCATGGTGTATGTTGAAAATTTTGTGTTTTCTGTGCTTTGTGATTTGTTTACACTTGATTTGAATTTTTTTTTTATGTCTGGTGCATATCCATGCCACTTTTTTGTGGTGTCATATTGCTATTGTTTTTTCATGGTTTTCTTCTTGGTTGTTTCTTGTTCTTGTCTTTTATGTTTTGAGGGTCTTGGGAATTGGTTTGGGAAAGAGGAAAGTTAATGGAGCTCAGGCCGAGATGAATGGAACCCAACAGGTAATGTAAGACCTGAATGAAACCTGATCCATGTATAATGGTAGCTAAAAGAAAGAATTTGGCATTCGGTTGAGTTGGTTGGGTCCATTGGGTAAATAGACGGTGGTTGGATAGTCATGAGAAAGGTAATAGGAGAGGTAAAGTAAATGGATTTGAGGCATCAGATGCCTTGGCTATTTTGGGAAATGTTTTTCTCAATGTTGTGCATGTTGTGCATGGATAAAAGGAGTTATATTAACCTTAACCTTATGATATATGGTAATTATGTTGTGAACATGATTATGATAATTTTTATATGTATACATATATGTATGTATGTCGTTTTCTGATAGGGTCATCAAGGATCATGATTGTTTTATGTTAATGTTTATATACATGTGTGTGTGTGTGTGTGCCATTATTTGGCAGGTTGACTGCTATTGTATGTATGTATGTCATTCCATGTGATGTTGACTGGTATTGTATGTATCTATGTATGTATGTATGTATGTATGTATGTATTCCATTGTTTGACAGGTTGACTGGTATTATTCTTGTGGAGGAATGATTGTTTATGTTGGTGAATGGCATGAAGAGGTTCCTATTTGATGAGGAATCAAGTGGGATGAGTATCCCTGACAGATCTATGAGGTTAGTATCATGTGGATATGAATTAATTATGTTATAATGTGCCTATGTTTACATTCTAGACAGGATATGCTGAGGGACACATTAGTTAAATGAAAGCAGTGTGATCTGTGGCATGTTGGGACAAGCATGGATAATGGAAATACACTAGAGGAAAGGTTTCCTAGTAGAGACAATGTGGTCTCTGGATGTGTAGTACTACTATTTTGTATATGTTGTACATCTAGTGTTGTGTACATGTTATATATGTGGTCATGTGTACAGATGGTGCTATGTACATGTTTTATATGTGGTCCTTTGTACATGTGGTGTGGTGCACATGTTGTACATATGATGTTATGTATATATGGTGTTTTTTACATGTTTTACATGTGATGTTTGGTACATGTGGTGTTGTGTTCATGTGATGATGTGTGCACGTTGGACATGTGGTGTTGTTTGCATGTGGTGTTGTGTACATGTCGTGTTGTGTACATATTGTGCAGGTGGTGCTACGTACATGTGATGTTGTATACACGTTATGCAAGTGGTGTTGTGTACATGTTGTACATTTGGTGTTGTGTACATGTTGTACACGTGATGTTATGTACATGTTGTACATGTGGTATTGTGTACATGTCATACATGTTGTTTTGTGTATATGTGGTATTGTGTTATGTGTATTGTGTAGTCATTGTATCATGATATTTCTATTCGTTGTGTTGTACTATATGTTAATATATATATATATATATATATATATATATATATATATATATATATATTACATATATATATATATATATATATATATATATATTGTTGTACACCGGGGGTAGGTATATGTATTGTGTGGTGTTGTATGTGGTGTATGGGTGTATGTTTTGTGATGTACATTGTGTGTAAGTGTATGTGATTGAAGAGAAGAGAAGGCGCAAGGTGCTTGCTGGGTGTGGCAACAGATCCAGTGTGTATGCAGAAAGGACAGAGAACAAAGCCAGAAGCAAAGAACCAATTTTAGGATAAGTATTAGTATTTTATTTCAGTTTTAATTATGCATGTGATGTATGACTCTGATTTAGGATGGTTACATGTGATATATGATTTTGATTTATGACAGTTAAGTTTTAAGCTAATCATATGTGATATGTTTATGTATGATGATTTGATCTAAGAGCTAGTTTGACTTGTTGTAACAAGAAGTGAACAAAAATTTTGGTGTACCTTATTTACAGGCCACTAATGAGGTATTATTTGAATTTATTAATTTCTTTTGAATCTGATGGGAATTATGTGCTTGGCACAAGAAAGCATGGAAAATGCTCGATTTTGTGGTTGGAACCGACTATAAGAATGTTAGCAGTAACATTGAAAGGAATTGGAACATGCAATAGTATGATGGTAAAGCATTTAGGAGCAGGTCCATTGTGGGACACTAGTACCCAATAGTTTCCATTGATTTCCATAAGCATGATAGGACCGATATGATGGTTTTGAGGTATGGATATGCCTTGGTTTTTTTACCTTCCAATGTGAGGAAACATTTCCAATGGATGGATCACCCAAGGGACTGTGTAGCAGAGAAGGGGATGCCAACGAAACTTCGAAGGTGTGTGACTGCACAGAAGGCAGTGACCGAATTTCCCGAGGGACTATGTAGTAGAGAAGAGAATACTATTTTGGTTAGTAGCAATTCCAGATGGAATCAGAAATGCATTGGAAGTGTGCCCTATAACAATGACTCAATGACCGTTCACTGAGGGAACATGTAGCTCACAGATCGTAGCATTGTACATTAGATGCAATTATGAATTTGGCAGTGGATTATGGACTTCTTGGGAAGGAGGTGAATCCCAATATTACTTTGATGGTGGAGGTGTCATCATCTGGATTCCCTTATTGTTGATGTGGGCATCATATCCTTTTATTTGTTGGTCAGAGAAAATGTGCATATGTATATGTGTATGTTATTGTAAACATTGTGTCGAGCTGGATTTATAAAGCTCCATAAACAATATGTTTATTTGTTGGTTGAATCGAATGTGCATAAGTATATGTGGTTGTTATTGTAAATACCATAATGAGTTGTGTTATAAAGCTCCAGTAAATGGTATGTTCGTCATGTTTTCAGTAGTGGTCATTGTAAATGTTGCAATGAGTTGTGTTATAAAGCTCCATAGGCAGTATGTTTTTTTTTCAATGATTTTCTAGTCATAGGTGTCATAGAACACTGAGGATAATGTTCTCCTAAGGGGAGGGGGGGTGTTGAAACAGCCCTCGATTTATTTTTCCATGTAAAACAAAACCATACCAAGGTCATGGGACATGTATTCCAAGATGAATGTTGGGAAAAACATCTTATTGGGTGTCACTTTTGGTTTATTTATAGCTATGGAAATTAGAAAAGGAAAAGAGGCATTGATTGGCATTTATTTATGAAATAAAAGAAAATAGAAAAAAGGAAGGTGAAGAGACACATATTTGCATGAGAGGAAAATTGAAGGAAAAATGAAGCAAAGTAAAGAAAATAGAGGCATCAATGATAAAAATTCAACTAAGGATCAGTTCATGGATTTTTTACAACTTTTGGGTGGAGCTCTCTTCTATTCTCTAATTCTCACACTCTTGCGTGCTTAGTGAAATCTTGGAGCACTATTGTATTCTCTTGGATTGAAGAAAGATGACAAAGGAAAGTAGGAAAGAAGAAGAGAACAGTTGGATTAGTAGCTATTGTTGGATTGCTTGGCAGGTAACAGGTTGCATGTGATATTTCCTTGTTGATTTATGGATGCATGGTATATGCATGTGTTTTTCTGGTTATGTGTTGTCATTGGCATGGACATTTTCCTAATGTTGGGTAATTTAATTGACCTTAAATACCTTCATTAATTGTAAACCAATGTTAGTGTGCTTATGAAGTGTATGTGCACCATATACGCTAGGAATTATATCTTTGGATGAAATTGTTCTAAGTATGGATAAGTGTTAAATGAGATTAGAGAGTTGTCATGCACATGTTCTTTCTATTAAAATTACATCAAAATCAAATGCCAAACTGAATTGAAATCTGTTTCTTAAATTATCAACTTATTCTAATTACAGAATTGAAAATCTATTTTTAATTACAAAATTTAAAGTCTATCTCTAATTGCATAAAGGAAATACTAATGCTAGATTGCAAAAAACAAATTTTAATACTATTTGCATAATTGAATATTTAACACTACTTCGCAAAAATAAATATTATCACTAATTGCATAAAAGGAAACTTAACTTCTATTTGCAGAAAAGGAAATTTAACTATAGTTGTAGAAAGAAATGCTAATGCTAACTACTTGCAGAAGGAAAATAAATCAAACAAGAGCTTATAACTTCAAGTGATTACCGATGTATGCAAATAACTCTTAAAATACATTTCTTCATCATCCATGAAATTAACTGAGTAATCAATTAAATTGCTGGAAGGAAATGCAAGTGAGAAATAAAAAAATTTGGTATTTTATTTTATGAGTGCTCTGGAATCAAAACAACAGATGATTAAAACATAACTGTAATGTAACTATTTGAAGAGAAAAACTTTATGGAACTTCTATGCTATGAAAAAATTGCAATAAAAACAAAACTAACTATCCTTACTACTCTCCAAGGGGCCCTCCCGTGAGTGTAAGTCCGTCATTGTTCAAACAATAGCTCGGCCATGAATTGGAAAGGAACAGAGTATTATATTAATTCGGAACAAAGTTTCAAAGTACTATAAATGAACCACAACTTACTTAAATTAACTGAACCATATTTTGGGTTTCACCTTATGACTTTTATACAATTCTTCACCAAAATAAATTACGAGCCATGTGCCAATAGGAAAATAAATTGTTTTGCCATCTAAGAAGTAAACTTAAATTGAAACTTTATCTCCTCATGTTTTTATACTAGGAGATAAAATCATGTGGGATTATTCTCGAATCATATCTCCGCGATCAAAAATGTCTTTTTCACATTCGCATGATCTCATCGTGATCTTCTGCAAAACTTCGCTTGAATGTTGCATTGTCATAACCAAAGTTTGACTTTGTGTTTGACTCTTAGATCTTTTGATATATGTAAATTTCTAGATATGCCTATAGGTGGACATCCATGTGGAAAACATTTATCATATACAGATACCTTTCATTCCTTTGTTGGTGCATTGTAACCCATCTAATCATGGATATGGCTGCATAATTTAATATTAGTTGCAGAATGATAAAGATTCTCTATATGTTTTCATTATAATTCACAAATAAACAATAGATTATAAAACATGGATGATTAATAGCTTTATAAGCTTGTGTAAGTCTAAGATGACCTTGATTATGCTGAAACTACTACAAAATGGTCACAAAAATATAAAGGAGAGGGAAAATGGTAGTCAAAAGGGAAACAATTCCAGACTTCAATGTTCCCCCACACCAAAGTTCTTGCATGTCCTCATGCATCAAAAATTCAATTGGTTCTTATTATTCTTCAATGTATGATTTCAGAATATTTTACAAGCACATTTAGACTAGTGCTTTCATTTCTCTTTTTAATGTTGAATATTTCCCTTCGTCTCTTCATCATAATTTTACTCTGCAATCCCCTGATTTTGTTCTTAAGGAACCTATTTTTTGCTTTGATGTTATTTTTTTCTTTTACCGGTGGCATAGATGAAAAAGTATATTATCATTCTAATTTCTTAATATTTCATTTTGTATCTTTGATGCTTCTCATTCCTGTGTAAGATGTTTATTAAGAACTTCTAACTCATATATGTCTTGTTTCAGAACATCCTCAATTTTGTGCTCTTTTTCAAAAGTGTGTTCTGTCAGAGGGGTTTCATCAAATACATCATCTTGATTCTGAGAAGAGAGATTCACATGATATTGTGCTCTATGTTCCAAAGACTCCACATAATCATATATTTCCTGTTGAATTGGATTAATGTCTGGTGTTTTCCTTGTGTGGCTCATTGTTTGAGGCTATGTCTTGTATCCTTCTTCTTCAAGATCGATCATTTCTAGAGACTGTGTATTTGAGAGTTTTAAAATTCTTCTACTTCTTCTCAATTCTATTCATGATTCTTCAATTTCTTGGCTTCTTTCCTTTTTTGGGTTTTTTGTTTTGTCCTCTTCTCTGATTTTTCATTTTCTTCAATTAGCCTAGAATTTGGGTTGGATTTCTTTCTTCTAAGACTTTTTTATTTATTTTTCCAAATACTAAGAAATAAAAGTGTCATCTTCAAACAGGTATCCTGGTGCCTTTGTTTCATTCTATTCCAAAACTTTCCTGTTTAATTTCCTCTTCAGGGTTAGGGTTTTGTAATGACCTGTGTTAACTTATTTTAACCCTCCTACTTATTTATTCTTCTTGGGATTCTACAAAGTGGTTACGGACTAGAAAATATTTCCAAATGTCTCCATTAGCTTCTAAGTGTGCCTCTATGAGAATTTTGATAATTCCAGGATGGTAGAGTGAATTATAAATGGATTTAGACTCCCTTCATATACTAGATGCCATATTTCTAAGACTACAGAGCCAAAAGTAGGGAAAATTATCAATTGATTTCATTTCCATCAATAAAATGCATCAGGAGTTGAGCATGATAGAAAAAAATGGTTCCAAACATTCCTTCACAAGTTAAAATTTTCTGAATAACCAATAGTAAATTTCTCCATTTTCCTTTTAGTGTTGTAACTAGAATTCCCTTTTTAAAGATAGATATGTCCATACTTAGTTCTCTGAGGAAGTTTACCCAGTCATTCTCCTTGATTTTTCTAGTCTTAAACCAACTCTCTCTGCTTCTGGGAAATTTTGTAGCTTCTTTCATGATGGACTTTGTCAATATAAGCTTAATGTCGCCAATTTCTTCCTCAACCCCCTTAAAAGCTTAAGCAAAATCTTTAGTGACCTTTGTCTCATGCCCATTGAATTTTTCAAAGAACCTAAACCACCCTAATTTCTGAAACTGTTCTTTTAATATCGGGTATGCTTGAAGGAACTTGACTATGATCGGACAATGATACCCATGGTGGAGAGAAGTCTCAGTCCTAAATTGTTTCCTTTTGACAGAGGTGATAGAAGGTTGACACGAAGGGGGTGAGAAAACTTGAATGGTGAGGGTTACAGAATGGAGTGAAATGGAATGAGATGGAGTAGAATGATAATGGAGTAAGGTGCTCGTGGGGTATTTAATTTTTGATAGGATTGAACCTTTCCTTATAATCACCCACGATTTTTAGATCCAATTTCATAGGATATATGAGATGTATATGATTTCAAACAGATTTGATGTGATTGATTGAGTAATGATGATGGAATGGGGTGTAATGGTTATGATAATGGGGGCATAGTTTTTTAGCAGTCTATAAGGTCTTTTCATAACTAAATCCTTTTTAATAAAACCATCTAATGAATTAAAACCTAATGTTCATATACGAAAATAATACAACATCCTACATACCTCTATTGTGGATACCTTTGATATTCTTTTTGTTGTATATTCTCTTAATCTTGATGTTGATGTTATTCTGACTGTAGAAATTGGAATCAACTACAAAATTGAAGATTGGTTGCATAATAACATTAATTATGTTTCTTCTTATTTCTTAAAATTTATTGTTCGATTAGAGGAAGATTCCTTATTATTTCCGTTTCTTTGATGATCAGTGAAAAAGGCTGGTCTTCAAAAGTGTTTCTTACCACCTAAAAAATTATTAGAAAAATAGGGATAAAAATAAAATAGGGAAAATATAAGGGAATTATGAAAATCTAAACCACCAAGAACCTTTTGTTTTTAGTTAATATTTTATTTATAAGCATGCCAACATTGTTGGTTTTCATGCTTAAATATATATATAATTGAGTTGGAGAATGAGGAGAATGATCTCCTTTCTTAACCAACTTAAATTCATAATTTTCTTGCAAATATTTGAAAAACTCTTCCTTTGTTAGTGGTTTATGATAAAATCTTAATCTATGAGCATTAACAAGGAAGGTAACTTGTTCATCACCAATAGTTTTGATCTTGACTACTCCATTTTCATAAACAGTATCTATCTCATAAGGACCAAGCCAATGAGTTTGAAACTTTCCTTGAAAATATTTGAATTTGGAATAAAAATAAGAGCCCAGTCACCTCTCTTGAAATTTTTTAGTTTTGATAAATTTTTCATGTCATCTTGTTATTTGTTACTGAACTATTTTGGCTCTTTGGATAGCATATTTTCAGATCTCATCTAGCTCATTCAATTGTGCTAGTCTTTGATTTTCAGCTTATGATAGTTCATGGCCCAATTTAGCAGTTGTTCTAAAGGTCTCCACTTGGAATTCAATTGGAAACAAAATTTTCTTCCCATAGACAAGCTCATGAGTATGTCTAGTTTTATTTCTCCATGTGGGTCAATATTCCCATAGTGCTTCTAGAAGCTTTTCTGCCCAATATTTCATATGAAAATTCACATTCTTGGTTATAATTGCTTCAAGTACCTTGTTGGTGGATTCCTCTTGTCCATTGACTTGTGGATGGTATGAAGTAGACTTATGATGCTTAATTTTGTATTGCTCTGTGATATTTTTCACTAACTTGGATGTGAATTGAGTACCTTGATCTATTACAATTTCTCTTAGAACACCAAAACGAGTAAATATATCCTCAAAAATAAATGTAACTATAGCGTTTTCAGTTTAAAATAAAAGAGGTTTAGCTTCTACCCATTTTGTAACATAATATGTACAAACAGGTATGTACCTTTTCTGTTTAGATGGAGGATTTATTGTTCCAACAAAATATAGAGCCCATTTTTCAAAAGGCTCTACAACTACCTGTGGTTATAGAGGCATTTCATCTGATGGAATAATATTCCCCATTCTTTAACAAATATCACATATTTTGACATATTATTTGGAATCCTTAAAAATATATGGCTAATAATATCCCAAAAGAATGATCTTGCAAGCAATACTTTTTTCAGTAAAATTTCCTCCACATGGATCTTCATGAAAAGAATTCAAAATTTCGGGTACTTCATCTTATCGAACACACCTCCGAATAATCAAATCAGGTATAGTTTTGTACAATTATCCATGTATCCAAGAATAAGGTGTATTGGTTTTGATAACTTTTCCTTTTCCCTGGCTGATAGTTGTGGAGTTAATTTTCCTATAGCTAAATAATTGGAAATATATGAAAACTGAGGTGTTCTAGTAGATACGTTAAAAATATACTCATCCAGAAAATTATCTTTTACAAGAACATCATCATTATTATTATGCATTCTAGAAATAAAATCAGCAATTGTATTTTTTTCCTTGTCTATCGAGAATAGTAATGTTGAATTATTGTAATAATAATAGCCATCATGTAACTCTACCCTTAGTAATTAGTTTTTTCATTAGATATATAATAGAAGAATGATCCATATGAATGAAAGTTTCATAACCAATGATGTAATGAAGAAACTTATAAATGGCATGCACAACAGCTAGAAACTCATTTTTTGTTTCAATGTAGTTTAACTTTGTTGGAGTCAATTTTTTGCTTGTATAATAAATATCATAAGAATTTAAATATTTTTGTCCCAACACAGCTCCTAAAGATTTATCTGAAGCATCATTAGAAATTTGGAAAGGGAGAGACTAATTTTTTCCTCTTAAAATTGGTGATTCAGTAATTTTTTGTTTCAATGTATCAAATGCTCTTTGACAGTCAGAATTCCATACAAATACACAATATTTAGTAAGAATTTTGAAAAGTGGATAGACTATTTTTGTGAAATTTTCTATGAATCTTCTATAATCTCCAGTAAATCCGAGAAAACTTCTAACATCTCTTTAACAAACAGGAATTTAAATTTTAGAAATTACTTCTACTTTAGATGTTTCCACTTTAATTCCATCACTTAAAATATGGTGGCATAAAACAATCCCTTCATTGAACATCATAAAGCACTTCTCATGTCTTAATGAAAGGTTTTCTTCTTTACATATAATAAAAAAAAATCTAAATTTTCAATAGCTTCCTCAAAAGTATCTCCATATAAAGTAAATTCATCCATGCAAACTTCTACATAGTCGTGAATTAGATCAGAAAAGATCCCCAAAACTTCTCTTTGAAATGTATTAGGTGCATTACATAATCCAAAGGGAAGTACCCTATAGGCATATATTCCCCAAGGACATGTGAAAGTAGTTTTATCTTGATCTTCTGGGACTAGTTGTATTTGGTTATATCCATTAAAACCATCTAGAAATTAAAAATACTTTTTCCCTGCCAAGGTATCTAATACTTGATCTATAAAAGGTAGTGGAAAATGATATTTTAAAGTAGCTTTGATTAATTCCCTGTAGTCAATTTCCCATTTTTCCTTGGAACAATCACTAAAGGTGACACCCATCGACTATCTGATATCAGATAGATGAAATTCACATTAAGTAATTTTTGCAATTCCCCCTTGATAATTTCTCTCAGATTAAGGTTCATCCTTATCTGAGGTTGTCTAACTGGTTTGGCATTTTCCTGAATATGAATTTGATGCATACAAGTTTTAGGATCAATTCCTTTCATATCAGTATACTCCTATGCATAAACATAGGAATGTTTTTGTGGCATCTTTACCAATTTCTTCTTTTGCAACTCTTCCAACTTATTATTAATGTTTAGTGTTTTGCCTAGAAAAAATTCTTCTTGAGAATTTCCAAACTTTTCCATCAAATGTAAAACCATTTGGTGAGATGATAGATATTCAATATTACATTCTTCCTGAAAACTTTGATTTTTCTCACAGTATGAAGAAGAATCATTATTATTCATTAAATTTATCAATTGATATTCCTCATCTAATTGTGAAAGAGTAAAAATTGATTGCATATCACCAATATCTTCATTATCATCATCTATCCAAATTTCACTTTCTACTTTAGTTATTATTTTTGTAGGTGGATACAATCTGAATTTCTCAGTGGAATTCTCATCATAAATATACATATCACCAGATATACAACTTATGAATGCATCAATTGTAGCTAGCCAAGGTCTACCAAGGATCAACGGATGGCCTCCTAAATTATTCTTGGGATTTTAAATCATAAAATATATAGGATATTCCCAAGAATCTAGAGAAACAGACACATATTCTAATACAACATTTGGTATGATAACATATTTATGAGCTAATTGTAATAATGTTAGAGTATATTGAATATTAGGAAGCTTTAATTTCTCAATTATTTGTTTACTCATAATGTTAATGTATGCTCCTAGATCAATCAAAGTGTTTGGAATATCAATATCGTTGATATGAATTTTTACAATAGGGCTACCTGGGTCTAGTTATTTTTGAGCAATTGGTTTCCCCATCATATTATCAACAATTTTCCCTACCAATTTTATATTTTTAACATATTTTCTTTTACTTTTTGGTTTTCTAATGCATATCTCCTTAATATTTTTTTCAAATATTGGAATTTCCTTTATATATTGAAGTAAAGGAATTTTGATGCAAATATTCTTAAGTTCATCTAACATATCGTAATGTGGTAAAATAATTTACCTTTCTATTCCTTTATCAATTTTGAGCCTTTGAGGGAAAGATAGATCCTGCAAGGAATTAGAAGGTTGTTCCACTAGAATAATTGTAGGAACTTGTTTTATTGTCTCATCATTTGATTGTACAGGAACATATTCCTTTAGAGGAGTATTTTCTTGATCAAGATTCACATATTTTTCATGAAATTCATCCTCTTTAGATATTTGGATGGTAATTGTTGGTGACTTATTTTGTAAAACCCTACCAGATCTAAGTTGAACATCATTTAGACCTAATGGGGTTATCATACAAGTTTGAAATTTTTTCCCTTCAACATTATAAACAACTTGTTGAATTTTATTATTTGGATTTGGGAACAGCTGAGCAAGTAGTTGATTGGATTTTTTAGGAAATGGTAATGAAAGTTGTTAATTTCGATTTTGGAGTTGAGGGGGTTGTTTTGGTTTAGGAGGATTATATTGTGGTGAGAAATAAGAATAAGTTTGTTGGAATTGAGGACATTGAGGATATTTTCCATAAGGATTTTTCCAACCTTGTGCCCAATATGGATTTTTAGATTGTGGAGGCCAAGGTTTCCAAGGCATTCATGTGGTCCAGTTTTTCTGTGGTTGTGGATATGATTGAGTATTGAAACCTTCATTCATATTTGATTGTTGATTTTTACATGGAATTTTAGCGATAAAACAAAGTGATTCAACTTGACTTGTCCCAGCCTCATCTTGAAAAGAAAATTTAAGACAAGGTATCGAGGGGCATTCTTTTGTATTATGATTTTCAACACATATGACACAAGTTTATATACTATCAAGGGGACATTCTCTCAAGGCATGTTTTTTCCTACATCCAGGACAGAAAATAGATAATGCAGCATTATCATCATTTTTCTTGTTTTGTATCTTAATAGTATCTAGTTGCTCACTAAGACTCCCAAGGATATCAGTTTTGAAATTATCAAGAAAACTTCCTATTTCAACTCTACTTATTGTTTCAGTTGTAGATTTGCTAATTCTAGACATGACAAGGTACCTTGGTCTTTTACCAGTTCTAGCCTTGGCCCTTGAAATATGTTTACACAAATCACATATTTCTCCAAATGAAAGTTGAGAAACATCTCCTTGCCCATTAAATTGAGAAGGTCAATCCATTCATCTCTGGTGGATTTCAACAAAAGACATTTAGTGTGTCATCACCTAATTCATGAATCCTATCCCTTTTAACATTGTAAGAAAATATTTCGACTAAGTCTTCAAGGCTTTCATCCTCTTTTTGCATCATCTTAAAGACTTCATCCTTACGGTTATGGGGCATGCACGAATCTTTATATTTTTCTAAGAACACATTTTTCATTTCCTCCCATGTTCTAATAGTATGTGTTCCTAATCCCATGAACTATTTAAGTGCTCCATATTTAACAGTAACTGGAAATAATTTCAATTTATGAGGATCAAGTAAGTAGTCATAATATCTACGTAAAAGTTCAAACTCAAAAGCAATGTTTCAAGGTCCTCATTTCCTAAACCACAGAAATTATGGAGGATGGAGGGTGAGATGTTTTTCATTGTGGTTTTGGTGTCTTCATCAAATATTGGAAATCCATAAGGATTTGGTTCTCCTCTGCCACCTTTACCACCTCGTCCTCCACCTCCTTCTCTATTTCCTCCTCTACCTCTTCCACCTTCGATCCTAAGTTCACCATTCACATTATGTACTTATCCTTCTCCTTCACTTGACATTATAGATTCCTCAAAGCTAATATAAGGTTCTATAATAGGATTATCTAGCTCTTATTTTGGTTCCTCTACTAATTGTATATTAAAATGAGTGTCTTCTTCTTCTTCTTCGCCAGGGACCTCTAGTTCTTTTCCTAGAAGTTGTTTTCTTGTTGAAGAGAGAAAGATTACTCCTTCTATTAGGGATGTAGGTTCTTAAACTACAGCTTCAGTAGAAGAATTTAGTGAACCCCTTGGTTGTATTTCAGACCTATGCACCTCAGGAATTCTATGTCTACCTGCAAATGATGGGATATGAGTATCAGTAGATGGTGTGGCACTACGAGGTCTAGTGGGAGTGAGTGGTGATGTTGGAATTGAACTTCTACCTCTACTGATAAATATACCGCTAGAATCCATTTTTTTATGCATAAATGATTTTTATAATGCTTTAATTATGCATCTACGAAATCAAAATTGGATGAACCTAAAATGATATGAAAACCAAGAATGGAATCCTATATACACTTCACCAGCAACGGCGCAAAAATGTTGGATAATTTAATTAACCTTAAATTACTTCATTAATTGTCAACCAAGGTTCGTGTACTTATGAAATGTATCTGCACCATATATGATAGGAATTATATCTTTGGATGAAATTTTTCTAAGTCTGGATAAGTGTTAAATGAGATTAGAGGGTTGTCATGAACATGTTCTTTCTATTAAAGTTACATTAAAATCAAATTCCAAACTGAATTGAAATATATTGCTTAGAATATCAACTTATTCTAATTGCAGAATTGAAAATCTATTTTTAATTGTAGAATTTAAAGTTTATCTTTAATTTCATAAATTACATACTAATTCTAGATTACAGAAAATATATTTTAATACTAGTTGCAGAATTTGTAAGTTTTAACCCTGTACAGAAATTATCCGCAAACGAATTCTTAAAAACAGAAAATAAAAAATAGCGAGAGCATAAAACATAAAACATATATACACAGAGATTTTTCCCCAAGATCCAAAATCAGGACTACCAGCTTGATTTTTCATTATGTTCCTTTAAGTGTTACAACACATATATATACATGCCGAAGCATTCATAAAAACAAATCCATTAACCATGATTAGAGCATAACCATAGTTCCCTTGACCGAATCTACAAAATATCAGGGGCAGAAAACCATCATACCCCAAAACCATGTGCAAACCCATGCACAAAACCATAGGCAGGTCCACCCACCTAAAATAGGGTCCAAAAACCCCTAGACAGGGGAGGACTGCTGCCCCCCCTGTGACCACCCCCCCCCCCCCTGCGTGTGCGAATATTCATGGAAAGAATTTAACACACACCCAACATTCTCCCACTTGTTGTTTTCTTTATGTAGGGGGGCATAGGAGAGTTTATTAATTAGTCCAACCCTACAACACCCATTGTTTCTCTACACCAAGAGAACTTTCGAGTGCTCACATACTTAGTCAATGCATCTGCAACATTCTTCAAAGTGTCCACCTTTACCAGCAACACCTTTTTATCCTCAACCATATATCTCACAAAGTGATATTGAACATCAATGTGCTTTGTCTTTGAATGATAAGCAAGGTTCTTAGCCAAGAAAATTTCACTTTGGCTATCACATTCTATCCTTATAGCTCATTGCACCAACCCCATACTTGAACACAATCTATGCAACAAAATTGCTTTGTTTCTTGCATGAGTGGCTGCCATGTATTCTGCCTCTATATTTGAAAGAGCCACTACAAATTTTTGTTTACTCATCCAACTGATTGCACCTCCAAATAGGTTAAACACATACCCACTTATAGATCTTCTTTGGTCCAGATCTCCATCCCAACCTGCATCAACAAAACCATGGATGTAGAAAAATTTGTCCAATCATGGTCTTCCCTGGTAGCATAAACCATAATCACTAGTGCCACAAAAATATCTGAAAACCCGCTTCACTATTGTCCAATGCTCCTTCCCTGGTTTTGACATAAACATGCTCAATACTCCCACTGTATGTGCAATGTCTAGTCTAGTACAGATCATTGCATACATCAGGCTACCCAATGTACTTGCATATGGAACATGGGACATATCCTCCTCTTCTTCTTGTGTCTTGGCACTCTATTCAGTAGATATTTTTACACCTACAGGAATAGGAACCTTCAATGGTTTATTATCCTACATATTGAACCTCTGCAATATTGTCTCGACACACTTCCTCTAGTTTAACCAGAGCTCCCTGTTTTTCTGATCTCTCTTAATTATCATGCCCAAAATTTAGTTTGCAGCACCAAGATCCTTCATGTTGAATTAGGAGAACAATTGGGTCTTCAAATCTTGGATAATTTCTTTGTCATTTCCAACCAGAAACATATCATCCACATACAAGACCAAATAAATAACACAATCACCAATTAATTTAAAATACACATGGTGATCCTCTTTGCTTCTAGTGAAGCCAAGTCCTCGTATATAGGTATCAAATTTCTGATACCACATCCTTGGTGACTGTTTTAACCCATATAGAGACTTTTTTAGCTTGCATACCATTTATTTATTACCCTTCACTGTAAAACCTTCAAGTTGCTTCATGTAGATCTCCTCTTCTAGATCCTCGTGAAGAAACTTTGTCTTCACATCCATCTATTCTACCTCCAAATCAAATGCAGTAGCAACAGATAAAAGTAATCTAATAGAAGTAACCTTGGCAATAAGAGAAAAAATATCACCAAAATCAATTCCCGACACCTGGGAATAACCTTTTGCTACCAACCGAGCTTTGTATTTCTCTGCCTTTCCTTCTACATTCATCTTCTTCTTAAACACCCATTTCCCCCCAATGGGCTTCCTTCTAGCCGGCAACTCCACCAGATCTCATGCCTCATTTTTGTGCAAATATGTCATTATATCAACCATGGCCTCCTTCTAGAGTTTTCCATCCTCTGAATCCATTTCCTCCCTAACAGTTATGGGAGCATCATCAAGAATAGTTAAAGTAAAATTTGAATAGAAAGCAGATGGACTATACCTTTCTAGTTGCCTTCTTTCCCAAAATGATCTTCTCACAGCTGGAGTTTGTGGATCTTCCTCTTGAATATTGTTCTGTTGTAGAGTCTGATTCATCCTCCTTTTGCTCAAACTCTATATTCTCAGGTTCCTTTGGTAGGACTTCATGTTTAAAAAAATCTTTCACCTCTCTAAACACCACATCTCGATTGTACACAACCTTAATTTTTTCTAGGTTCCAAATCTTGTAACCTTTTAAACCAATAAAGATGCACCTTTTAGATTTATTATCCAACTTGGTCCTTTTCTCCTTTGGAACATGTACATATGCATCACATCCAAATATCCTCATATGTGAAAGAGAGGGTTTCTTACCAGTCCATACGTCATGTGGAGTCTTATCCTCCAATGTTGATGAAGGTGATCTGTTAACCAGGTAACATGCAGTCTCCACTGCCTTTGCCCAAAATTCGTGTCCTAACCCAGTACCACTGAGCATGCTTCTTGCATTTTCCAACAGTGTTTTGTTCATTATTTCTGCAAATTTGTTTTGTTAAGGTGTGTATGGAGTAGTCTTATGTCATGCTATACCACACTTCTTACAGAACTCTTCAAATTCCTTCTTACAGAACTCTCCACCATTATCTGTTCTCGGCACCTTTATCTTCTTCTCTATCTGGTTTTCCACCAAAGCCTTAAATTCTTTAAATCTGTTAAAGACTTCAGATTTATTCCTCAAGAAATACATCCATGTATTCCTTCAAAATTCATCTATGAATGAAACATAGTACACAGACTTACCCAGTGACGGAACCGACACAGGTCCAAACACATCACTATGCACAAGATCTAATATTTTGTTCGCCTTCTTAGCACCATGCCTCATGATCTGCATGTGTATTTGAAGAAGAAGCCAAATACACATCCCCAATTTCATCTGAGGTGGTTTTTTCCTTTGCAGAAGGAGAATCATCAGATCCCTTTCCTTTCTCAGAAGATTTAGATCTACAGTCCTTTTTGAAGTGCCCTTCCTTTCTGCATTTCCATCATACCTTTACAAGCATTCCTGGAGATTTATATCTCCCACTCGAAAAATTATTTTTTTTATGTTCTGGGACCTTCCTCGTACAGATAAGGCATCTCCATTCTGGCCCTCCATATTTATCCATCTCGTTTCCTCTGACAACAAGGCTGAGAGAATTTCAACAAAATTCAAGGTAGTTGTATTGCTACCTATTTCAATAACCAAACTGTCCCACGAATCTGGTAGAGAACACAAAAAATTGATGCACTTATATTCACCTGAGATTTTAATATCAAAATATGAAAACTGACTTACCACAGTATTGAAGGCATTCATATGCTCTATCACCGAGTCTCAATCCTTCATCATCAGGTTATAAATTTTTTTTTCGCATGAACAATTTATTCACCAGAGACTTAGATTGGTACAAATTCCCTAACTTAACCCACAAATTATTTGTTGTAGCTGCCCCAGATACATTCAAAAATACCTAATATGAGATACATAACCGTATTGTGCTCTTTAATTTCCGATCCAACTTCACCCAGTCTTCATCTGACATTACCGTTGGTTTAGTACATGGATCTATTGTGATCCACTGATCTTTATCCACTAGTAGATCCTCCATCTTGAGATTCCACAACTCAAAACACTAGCCATTAAATTTCTTGATCTCTATCTTTCCACTTCTCACCATCTTCTTTCACTGCAAGAATCGATCCCACAGATCTCCCACTGAACAGGGTCTACCACAAGCCCGAGAAAAAAAACCCTCAGCAGCAAAGGCGTCTCGTTGAAGCCGAAACAGATCTGATACCACATGTAGGTTTTAACCCTGTACATAAATTATCTACAAACGAATTCTTAAAAAAATAAAATAAACAATATCGAGAGAATAAAACATAAAACATATATACACAGATATTTTTCCCTTGGACCAAAATCGGGACTACCAGCTTGATTTTTCATGATGTTTCTTTTAGTGTTACAACACATATATATACATGCTGAAGAATTCATAAACCCTAATCCATTAACCCTGTATTAGAACATAATCATAGTTCCCTTGACCGGATCTACAAAATACCAGGGGTAGAAAACCATCATGCCCCAAAACCATGTGCAAACCCATGCAAAAAACCATAGGCGGGTCTGCCCACCTAAAATAGGGTCCAAAAAAAATTTCCCAGGGTGCTACCCGGGACCCCATGCAGGGGGCTACCCACCCCCTGCAAACCCTGGACAGGGGGGGGTTGTCGCACCCCCTCTAACCCCCTTGTTGCGCCCGGCGCAATGAACAGGGAGGGGTTATCGCCACCCCATGTGACCCCCCCCCCCCCCCCCGCGCGTGCTATTATTCATGGAAATAATATAACACGCACCCAACAGAATTGAAGATTCGACACTACTTTGCAAAAATAAATCTTAACACTAATTGCATAAAAGGAAACTGAAATTTTATTTGCAGAAAATGAAATTTAACTATAGCTTCAAAAATAAATTTTAATGCTAACTACTTGCAAAAGGAAAATAAATAAACTAAGAGCTTGTAACTTCCAGTGATTACTGATGTGCACAAATAACTCTAAAAATACATTTCTTCATCATCCACGAAATTAACTGAGTAATAAAACTAAATTGTTGGAAGGAAATGCATATGAGAAACAAATATTTTTGATATTTTATTTTATGAGCGATCTGGAATCAAAACAACAAATGATTAAAACATAACTATTATGTAATTATTCAAAGAGAAAATTTTCATAGAACTTCTATGCTATGAACAAATTGCAATGAAAGAAAAACTAATTATCCTTACTACTCTCATGGGGGCCCTCCCGTGAGTGTAACTCTATCACTATCAAATAATAGCTCAGACGCGCTTTGGAAAGGAACGAAACATTATATTAATTCATGACAGAGTTTCAAAGTACTAGAAATGAACCACAACTTAGTTAACTTAACTTAACTGTCTTTTTGGTTTTGCCTTATGGATTTTATACAATTATTCATCAAACTAAATTAAGAGTCTTGTTCCGATAGGCAATTATATAGTGTTTCCATCTAAGAAGTAAACTTAAATATAAACTTTATCTCCTCGTGATTTGCTACTAGGAGAGAAAATCATGAGGGATTCTTCTCGAATCATATCTCCACAATCAAAAAATTATTCTTCATGCTCGCCTAATCTTGTTGTGATCTTCTGTCGAACTTCGCTTGACTATTGCACCATCATAACGAGATTTTGACTTTGGGTTTGACTCTTAGATATTTCGATATTTGTAACTTTCCAGATCATGTCGATAGATGGACATCCATGTGTAGTATATTTTTCATCTACATATACCTTTCATTCCTTCATTGGTACATTGCAACCTATTTAATCATGGATATGGCTGCAGAATTCAATATTAGTTGTAGAATGATCAAGATTTTGTAGTTATAAAGATGTTTTCATTATAATTCACAAAGAAACAATAGATTCTAAAACATGGATTATTAATACCTTTTATATCTCGAGTAATTTTGAGATGACCTTGATTAGGCTGAAACTACTACAAAATGGTCAAAAAAGCTAAAGGAGAGGGGAAAATGTAGTCAAAAAGGACAAATTTATAACTTCAACACCTAGATTGATAGTGGTTTTATCCTTGCCTTTCCATTTCCTATATAGACATGGTGTTGTGGGTCTTTCCACTTGATTATTTTCTGATTGGTTCTCATAATTCTTTTTGTTTGTGGGTTGGAGAAAATGCTCTAAAAGCCTTGGAACAACTTGGGTTGAGTTATTAGTCCTGGAGCCAAGGTTGGGACAAACACTCTAGATCTCTTGGTGGGTTGATTTAGTAGTCCCTAGAGCCGGGTTGGACAAATTCTCTATAGCCCTGGAAGATGATGACTTGAGTTACTATTTCTTAGAGCCCTAGAAAACTTGGGTAGAGATCGATCTAGTTGGTGATTAGCGATGTATGATCATGGAGGTGGAATCAATGTGGTCGAGGGTGGAGATGTTTTGGTCTTTGGAAGCCATGGTTTTGTTTTGTTTTGGTTATTCCATGAGATCCCACATTCATGCTCAGAATATGGCATGGGGGTGATTGGCCAAAAATGAGATTTATTTCTGGCCAATCTATTGTTGGGTGGATGATTGATCCCTAAATTGGTTAGTATTTTCATATGTTAATAAGAGTTATTATTCTGTTGTGATTCATGTTTATTTGTAGTTACTAAGTTGGTGATATTATGGTTGAGTTTTTGCATGGCTTCTATATTGGTTTTTTGTCAATTATGTGATGTATATTGTTTTTGTCTCTTAACATATTTGATGAATATATGAATGGTTGATGAATGCATGGACTAACAAGTGTTATTATAGCTAACTAGAGATGGTTTAGAACCTTCTTGGTGATTTTGAACACTGGCTCTAAGACATTCCCTGGGCTTCCCTTTGACCATTCAGGCTTAGACTCATTATCCATTGGCCTCAATACATGATATGCAAGGAATAACACCCCAGTATTCTGAACACTAGCTCTAAAAATTTCAAATCTAGCTCAGTTTTTCAACCTAGCTATGACAACACCTTGCTCTTTGTCTCCCTCTCTTTGTAAGGCCCCGTATGCACTCTATTTTGTGACTTCTGTAATTCTCTACAATTTGTGCCTTTTCACCACCCAACATTCTCTTCCTCACCTATCCCCTTTTTTTCTTCCTAGGGAAGTCCTTTAACTATCTTGATCCACGAGGAGGGGGAAAGGATGGGTGCCATCCCCCACCCATGCTACCCCAGCTGATCTTCTTCAATTCTAGTCAGTGTTGGGTGGTCACTAGTCAAGATGAGGTTAAGTAAATTCAATGTGTCCATATGGACTTGCTTTTGGCATGCCACAAGAAATCAATAAACACATGACAGGCACACCTCAACCCTCCCCTCAGGGCTTTGGATCTATGTGCCCCTCCCTTCAACCACTCATTAGTTTATTTCCACATAAATTTATATACATTCATAATTTTCACAGTTGGTTTTACATACATGGGGTGTTATAGAAAAATGGTTGTTACAATAAAGACATTGACATTGGTGACATTTTCATTTCAAAATATATTTTTTTATGTATTTTGAAATTTTACCTTTAAAAGGGAATAATCCCTTAGTTATATATGAAAGAGGGTCATGAAAATTGTGTCAGTGTGTTTTACTCAAAAGGAGAAAACTATTTACAAAAAAAATGGGTCTTACGTAAAATTATTATTGAGGCCTTAGGAAAAAGTATTAATTCTCTCTTGCAAAAGTCCTTTATTCATTGTTTTAAAAGAAATAGAGATCTACAACTATTGTTGGGATATTCATTATATTATATTCTGCAAGCTCCCTCTACGTTAAAGATAATTACCACATCAGCCATGGAAACACTTATGCTTGTCAAATATGTGGCAAGGCTTGTGAATATCACTATCTCATTAATTGATGAGGTTAAAAATATTTTTGTCAACAAAACATCACCTCAATGTGCCAAATTGAAGGTGCCCATTTATGATGGATCCCACAATCCAGAAGTTCATGAAAACTAGATCCTTGATATGGATGCTTGGTTCAACCATAATTTGGCTCATGAAGCTGAGAAGGTTAAATTCGCCAAGTTGGAGCTTACAATGTTTGCCTAACCATTGGTTTTCAAATGTCAAGAAAATCAAAATCCAATCAAGACTTGGACTGGGATTATGGAAGCCCATAGTCTCACATTATATCCTTTAAACTATAAATAGGATATGAATTTCAAGTGGATTTTCTCATCTCAAGGATTCATCATGTATGTGAAAGAGTACATCCACTAGTTGAACTAGTTACAAATTTATTCTCAACAATGCTTATTTTGTTGATAAGTTTGTTGTCAAGCTTAAAATTGAAGTACAATAACATTTTTATCATAATTTGATGTATGTGGATATCACCACACTTGATGTTCCATATAATTAAGCACAATTAGTTGAAGATAAACTTTGTAATAAGTATATAAATCAACAATCTGCATTCTCTTTCAACAAGCATAGAACAACAGTCACAAAACCCACACATCCTACCACAACAAGTAATCACTCTTCATATTTTTCTTCTTTTAATTCCAAGAAAAATGGAAATTTTGCAAATATTGTAAGAAACAAGGACATGAAAAATTTGAATATATTAAATTTGAGAAAAAATCCTTGATTATATTGTATTAAGATGCTAATTTTTTCTACACATAAAAATATTTTCAAAAATGTAAATATCACCTCAATCATAGTTCATATGAGGAAGATATTCCTCTCACAAGTTTCTTTATCACATTTACCACCATGCTACTAAGAGGATGTCATGTTAACTGACATTACCAATAGATATGGAGCTAGTCACATGACGCAAAGGTTTTAAGAATCCATGAAGGGTTCCAAAGGATAAATGGTTAAGAGAATTTTGACTAAGTGTGAGGGAAACCTTGAGTATGTGAAAACTATGAAGGAAAGTCTTAATTTCTAATGTAATTACCATGTAAGTTATTTAAGTATACAAGGTGATAACACTCTCCTTCACTTTGACAAATGCAATTACAGGAGAAAAATTCCCTCAATTCAGCACATTGTTTTATAGTTCTTCTTATTTATTGGATATAATATGCACCAATAATCCTTTCCTATGAATGGAATGGTCATGGAATCCTATGTATCCACCTTTCCAAGTATATTTTTTAGGCTTACGATTAAAACACAAGTATATGATAAAAATGCTCAATTTTGAAATCACATCATATCCCCTCTATACAAGCTAATTTTTTAAAAGTATTTCCAAGGGATATTTGAAGAAGCAATCTGAGTCTTACACCAAATTGGAGATTGATACATGGACAAAGATTCAACTTACATTAGGATATCTAGAGAAAATAAGGTGCCACAAATCCTTTTTATACATGTTCTAAATCAATTACTATCTTATGAAGTAGTTTTAATATTCATGAAACAATCTACAAAAGTTGAGATAAAGAAAAGAGAGATGAATCTCGAGTAAAGAAGAATATAAGTGAATACAAGTTGGAGAGGAATAATGGCAAAGATAAGGCTAGAGAAGTTAAAATTTGAGGGCTTCAAAGAAGTTAAACAACAATATTAGAAAAAGCAAAGAAAATAGGCACTAATTGAAAAACCACTAAGTTGGACAAAGATCTTAGGAACCTAAGAAATAATGCCCATAAGAGATGTGATGGGGGAGTTGGATCACCTAGTAAGTGAATGCCAACTCGCAAGAGCACAAAAACAATGTATTGAATAGGAATGAGCATAAACATGGAGCTCCCTTCCCTTGCCACTCCCAAGTTCCAACATTTCATGGAAACAAATCAACCTATGGGTGAAGTGGCTAGACTAGAATTCTTCACTTCTAATGAAAAAATGAAAACAAGTTGTCAATCAAACACACAAAAAGAGAAAGATAGCTCTAGATCGCGTAATCACAAAGACCATAGATGTAACCATAATGGATGTGAATGGAATGGATCTAGTGTCTATGGAATCCATTGGAGTGGTTACTAGTCAACTCATTAAATTTAATACTCTCAAAATGGCTTGCCACATAGAAAACTCAAAGAAGGAAATATAAGATTTGAAAATAAGTGGAATGCATAAAGCATCAAAGGTGAAACTAGTAAATTTAAGTAGTATTCCTTGGATATCTAAGATAATGTGAGCTCAACGCAAAGGGAGTTGTGCAAGAAGTTGCAATACTTCCAAAGTCATTATTGGGAGGTAATCACCCTCTCTAACATAGCTCAAGAGTGGAAACTATGACTAGGTCCCTAGCTTCGACCAATACAATAAAATCAGAAGGGAATACTAGTCACGCCTTGTCTACTCATGATTCAAAACTTTATCCATTTTCTCCTTTAATCTTACTTTTGTGAATCTCTTTCTACCTAGATATTTTGCTTTCTTTCTCCTCATCGTCTAAATCTTTAATGATTGATGGAGTGGCATCCATTTCACCAAAATGGGACTTTATAATGGTCTAACTTGTGGATGAAAACCTATTTACCCCATTCAATCTCCAATGATGCAAGAAACCACTCACAAAGGTATATTTCAACTAAAAATAAATTACTCTCATATCTTCCTTGGAATTGAAATTATCTTCGAGAGCATTGAAAAGACCAAATATTTCTCAGTGCCTTTCAGAATTTTTGAAAGCCATAGTTTTATTGAATGCATGGTAAGAGAACCCATACTTGTTGCAAGAAATTTGGCTTTCATTATATATTAAAGCTTGGCTTCTAATGTTTTAAGCATAGTCATATTGAGGCCTCAACCACCCCCCATAATTTCGAAAAATTATGGGCCCTCCATGTAAATTTTGGTTAGAATCGCTTCTATAATGCTTTAATTTTGTTCATTATAAGTGATTTTCAACTTTTTAGTTCTCATTTTTTATTATTTCATTGCTTTCATTTTGCTTCCAGCTTTCCAACAGTTCAAATTTATCTTCATTTCATCAGGCGATTTGAAAGATATCTTTGATCAAAGTTTGGTCTTTTTTTCACTGCCTTAACATGAGAACATGTAAATATATATTTTAATTTTGTTTCATAAATTATATAAATTTATTTAATTATAACATGTAAATTTAACTAATTTTATTAATTTAATTATTTAGTTAACTTTAACTAATTAAACTAATTATTAATTAAATTAAATTAATTTTTAGTTTAATTAATTTTTTTATTTTTTTTTAATATAATTTAAAAACGTTGTAAATACATTATAATAATACAATTAATTATAACCACATTGCAGTCAAGAGCACATACGTCATCACGGGAATTTCATCTTGAGAATTTTCGTATGAGGTTCCATCGAAAACTCCCGAGATGAAACTTTAGGGATTATGTAGAGCATAATACACAAAACACCATATATTAAATGGGAGGCGTTGAAATAAACACAAAAAGTGGGTCCCACTCTCCACTTACATGGACCCCCTCCTCCATTACTTCCTCTTTCTATCTTATGCACTCTCCCTCACGTACGCCTTATTCCACTCAAAACCATGATCCATTGAAGTCTCCCATTTTTTATTAGTTTTAATTTTATATTATATTTTTTGTTTTATTTAAAATTTATTTATTTTGTTTTGTCTTTCTAATATTTATTAAAATATAATTAAATGTCTCCAAAAAAATTTATAAGCATAACATATTTAAATCAATTATGGAACTCCAAATTTGAGAGGCAATATCTCGAGTTATACTCTACTAAATGAGGTAAATGAGGGTTCGTTGAAAGCTATTTCCATGGAGAATAATTTGGTAACATTAATTCGAGCAAATTTGGAAATTTTTTACCTGAAAAATCAACAGAAGTTAAGGCTGTGAATTTCCAACTAAAATTGATTTCCTAGGTTTGTTTTGGGGAAATATCATTTTCCAAGAGGTTTTGGTATTAGCAATTCATTCTTCGATTTCTCAATTGCCAATCATATCTCCACGGGGAAGCATGGATTTAATTTATTTTTATTTATTAAATTAAATTTTTAATTAGAATGTTGTTTGACAATATTCTA
This sequence comes from Pinus albicaulis, assembly GCA_034641835.2. Classification (NCBI taxonomy): domain Eukaryota; kingdom Viridiplantae; phylum Streptophyta; class Pinopsida; order Pinales; family Pinaceae; genus Pinus; species Pinus albicaulis. The sequence goes on along the minus strand of CM076573.1, from coordinate 730,926,714 downwards.
TTTTGGATTTTGTGTGCTAATCTTATTTATTTTTAATTATATTTTTGGATCATTTTTGCAGAATTTGTTGGAAAAGAACAAGCCCAAGAGTCTTTGACGAGCAATATTGGAGAAATAAAATAAAAAGAGGGGACTTTCCAGCCAAAAGAAATCTGATCTCAAATACTCATTTAACCATCTTTCAACAACTCTCCTATTGTGGTGATTTTGGAAATGCCTCCTTCCACATTTACCCAATTTCATCGTCCTTCCAAGGTAAACATGAGATGCAGAGATACTAAGACATGACTCGACCTCCTAGCTCCAGTTAAGGAAGTGGGGCCTACAACTGACAACTCACAGCATTCATCAGAGCTACGGGACACTCAGGGCCCAAAGGACCACCCCTGGTTACTAGACCTGAGTTGAGGACGCTTTTCTCACAACTTAATCCCCAACCGCATGCATGACAAGACCTGGTTGTGGTTGAAGGCCTCCAACCGCACGCACGACACTTCTTGAGTGCAATTGTGAACTAAATTGTCAAGTTCATAGGGCGCGGTCCCGAGATCTGAGCCACAATTTTAGGTCAGCCTCCATAACACTACCCAGAACTTCCTAAGACTTCTCAGAATCATAAATGACTTGAAAACAAGGCTAAACATTCAAACTCAAATAAAAAAATTGACCTAGACTGACCAAAACATGTTAGGTATTTCGTCAAACATGTGGTAAAACATGTAAGCTACAAGTCATGAATGCATATCCGATCATAAAGGTCTGAGAGTCACCGAGAAGTCCATATGCCCTCTCCACATAGTTGCAATAACACTTATTCGTCCATAGATTCATTAACCAATCAATAAGTAAACCATTCATGACAAGAGTCATAGATGATACACATCATATAATTAGCACATAACTAGAAAATAACCAGCATGTAAACCAAGGAAACTCAGCCATAATATCGCTAACATAATCGCTAAAAAGATACATGAATCGCAATATAAAAATAACTCTTATTAACATATGAAAATGTAGAAATTAATGTGTATATTCTAAATTGAGTCATGAAATTTACTAAAACACAAGACTAGAAGCTACTCTATTGATCTATGGAATCAAATTCACGATCGAAAACACAAATCATTAACATGCAAAAAGAAACATCACATAAACACATGGATTTATCTATGGGGAAGAAACTGCTCAAAACCCCTTACTATTTGTATTGCATTAATCAAATAATTTGGATGGATACAATATGTTTGCTCAAGCTTGAGAACAACATGCACTTGTATCTTCTATCCTCTTCCTAACTGACTGAACCTGACCAATACTTAGCAAAATTTTCAAGCCTCGAAGCTCCTATTTCCTGGCATTATTCATTGAGGAATTAACCCCTATTTTTTTTGGAAATTCCTCAATTGGATTGCGTAATTCCCGTAGACCCATCCTTTGATTGCATGCATCACCTATACAACTTGGATTAGTTTACAACTGATAGTAAACTACCCTTGAACTCCAATCTCAACTGGGTAATTCGAATTTTATGCATGCATAAGTTATTTTGGGTTGAATGATCAGTTAATTGGATGACCACTAAGTGTGACTGAAGTTACACTGCATAAGTTGACCTTCCATTAGCTTCTCCAATAGTTGGAACTAGTTTAACTGACAATAACTCAACTTAACTTAAATAGATTGATATAAATTAGAAATCAATCATGCTAAACTGAACTCAATTGTCTCCAACTTGAATTAATTGAGTTAACTAAGTGACAAGATCCATTTCACCTCAGTTAACTACCTCCAAGTGTTCCGTTGAAATTAAAATTCGAATTTTAATCTAGTTTGACCAAGGAAAATTCAAAACTAGATTTTCTTACCACACTTTCAACAGAAAATATCAACCAAGTCATGGACTTCCACGTACCACCCGACCATATATTGGGCTGAACCAAATCTCTCTTTCAACCAATCACCCCCGCACCATATTCCAAGCATGAATGTGGGATCTCATGGAATATACCAAACAAATCCAAACCAAGGCTTCCAGAGGCCAAACCACCTCAACCCTCAACCAAGTGATTCCATATCATGGCCATACATCACTAACACCAACCATATTAGTATCTACCCAAGTTGTCTATGGCTCCAGGAACTAGTAATTCAACCACATCCTTCCAGGGCTCCAGAGCATCTGTCAAGCATGGTTCTAGGGACTAGTAACTCAACCCATCAAGGGTTGCAGAGCATTTGTCCCAACCTATGCTCCAAGACTATTAACTCAACCCAAGTTGTTCCATCCATAGAATTTGTTCCAACCCTCAGCCATAAGGAATTATGAGCAACAATCAAAAAAATAATAATAATAATAATAAAATAATAAATAATAAAATAAAAATAAAAATAAAATAAATAAAATAATAAATAAAATAAAATAAAATCAAGTGGAAAAATACCCACAACATCATGGCTATCTAGGAAATGGCAAGGCTAAAACCCTATCAATCCAGGGAATCATCCATGCCAATGACAACACATAACTAAAAACCCACATGCATATACCATGCATCCATAAATCAGCAAGGAAGTTACACATGCAACCTATTACCTGCAAAGCAATCCAGTTGTAGTTGTTAATCCAGTTTTTCCCTTGCGCTTTCCTGCTTTCCTTTTCCTTCTTGCTCCAAATCCAACGTATGCCAAAGTGCTCCAAGAATTCTCCAAGAATACTTTAAGTGTGCAAGATTATAAGAGAACAAGAGAATGAAAGAGAGCTCCAAAACTGAACTGACAAAAGGTTAAACTGACAAAAGTTGTGAACTGATCCTCAGAATCCTTTATATCATTGAGGCCTCTATTTTCTTTATTTTCCTTCCTTTTTCCTTAAATTTCCTCCTCGTGAAAATTTGTGTCTCGTCACCTTCCTTTTCTTCTATTTTCCTTTATTTTCATAAATAAAATGTCAATTAATGCCACTTTTCCTTTGCTAATGCCTTTGTAAATTTCCATAGTCATTAATTAATCACCAGCGATACCCATCACCATGTTTTACCCATCATTTAGCTTGGAATATGTTTCCCACGACCTCGGTCTTAATTTTATTTACATAGGAAATCAACCAGGGGTTGTTACAAACCCCTCCCCCTTGGGGGAGCACCATCCTCGGTTTTCAATGAAACTTATAAACTAGCAAAAACACATGATTCCCATGGAGAATTATAACATAGATTGGTGCAACATTTACATGCTATCATATTGTTGAGACCATGACCATCAAAAAATGAACACCACACTGCTTATTAGATATTTATAACACATCTCGATGTAGTATTTACATACATATGTATATATAGACATAACAAAAACACAACATCAAAAAATATATCAATATACATCCGCTCAACCAGTGAATAGAGAAGGATACATATCCCACATTTGATCATCCATCTCCCATCTAGCTTCATCAGGCCCAAAGTGCTTCCACTACACTTTAACTTGCTCTATTTCTCGATTCCAGAGCATGAGCATCTTTCACTGCAAAATGCACTGAGGTTCCAGCTGGAATTTTCCTTCTGGTTCCACCTTCAATAAATACCATTCAATTGCATGATTAACATATTTCACATACTTCTTAAGCAGTGCAAGTTTGTATACCATTGGTCCAATCCTCTCAAGGATCTCGAAATTCCTGCAATATCGAGGTGCCATATTGGCACGTGATCCAATCCTCAAGGAGGTCCTTTTGGGCTTGATGTGCAAGTACACATGTTCCCCAACCTGAATCTCCTTAAATACCTTGTGTTTATCTGCATAACTCCTCTTCCTATCTTGTGATTCCTTTAGATTCTTCTTGATAACCTACATTTCATGGTCCATCTCTTCCAACATATCTGGTACAATCAATACCATGTTCACTGGATCGCTCCAATTGATAGGAGTATTAAAACTCCACCCATAAAGTGCCTTATACAGACTCGTATTTAAGGACTCATGATACTGGCATTATTCTATGCAAATTCCACCAGTGAAAGATACTCTTCCCACCTACATTTTTTATGCATAACATACATCCTCAACATCTCCTCAGTAATCTTGTTGACCTGTTGACGGTGTTGGACCCGCCAACATTCAGGGGATATCCCCAATATGAATTCTCAATTAGACCTCACACCATTTGGTGTAGGAGTCCCATCTCGAATATGGTTTGGTTTCTGAATTCTTAAAAAAAAAATCCTTGGCTCTAACTGTCAGCAAGAGAGAGGGATGAAATGGTGCCTTCGAAAAGCAAGAAGGTGTGTTTGGTGAGTGTTCAGTTGTAGATGTGTCAAAGTTCTTCTATTGTGAAGGGAGTGAGGAAAGTGAGCCTCTAAGAGAGAGGTAATAGTACCACCCAAGAAGAGACACACACAAACAAGAAGGATTCGGCTAACATCCAGCAAAATCGTCCACAAGAGATGTGACAGTCATTGAAACCAATGAATAAGAAATATCTATCTAGTATCCTATGGAATAGTCCACAAGGATGGGACAACACTAACAACCATTACAGCACATTCTCAATAAGATAAGTAATAATAACTAAAATAGTTCAACTACTTTAGCACATATGAAAGTGAACATGAAATACAAACAACTGCAAAATAGTCTTACAAACATTCATAATCCATGCATGAAGAACATGTTAGCCTTGAAGACTTATGTTATTAAGTAAAAATTTCAAGACACGTGTATACAATGAACATCACTAGCTCCAATAGTGGAGCGTTGGATCCACTCCTTGCTCCCCAAAAGAACTATATTATCTCTTTAATTCTTTGTGGGAGGATCCAAGGTTAAAATTCCTCTACTCTTACAATGAGGGTATATATATAACAATGAGGAAGTGATGCTTCACCTTCCTTATAACTCTTCATCTACCCTCATGATTGTTTGACTTCCTATGAATTTTCAACTTTACAGGACTCTTCATATTACACACATTTCCTTTGGACTTCCACTTTACAATACATTTTCGAAACATAATTTACATCATTAACCACAATGGTGTGGTATGTGACAACTCATGACATGACATAACATGACATGACACTGATAACATAGGTTACTTGATGATGTGGCAATGTCAAGCCATTATTGTTGTTGTGTGTTGAGTCTCTTCTTGAGAATTATTTTCTTTTCACCTCTGCATGGATTGGTGATAAGGAATCTTCAATGATCTCAAGTCTTGAATAGTGATCACAAACTAGTGTCCCTTTGCTTTCACTTGATTAATAAACTTTCATACTCAACTACAAGACTATCTTTCAGCGTGGTTTCCTCCTTCGTCTCTTTCTCCATCATATTTTCATGGCATGATAAGGCACATGTTTCTACAATTCACTCATAACGAGACAACACCAGTCTGAAAATCCCCTAGTCTAATATTTTGCATATTGATCCATTGACTGAGACGGAACAGGATGGAAAGATGGGAAATGGGCATAGTGACTACGCAATTGCACATTTCAAGAATTCAAGGGGAATCCTTGAGCCTTGATACTGCATAATGTATAGTTTAGTCTGGGCTGAGGGAGAAAATTGCATAGTTCTGGAGTCCAGTAAGACAGGCTGAGGGGATGGGCACTGAGTGAACACATTATGCAGTTCCAAGAGACAAGAAAGGTTTGGATATTGTGCAATTGCGCATCTTAGGAGCTCAAGGGATGAGATTGAGGCTAGATATTACACAATGTGTAGTTAAGGCTAGGCTAAGAAGAGGAATTGCGCAATTTTGGGAGCCATGATCATGGCTTGAGCACTAAAATTGTGCAGTGCAGCAGACCTAAGAGGTAGTTTCTGCAAATTTTGTAGTTCCAAGAGGCAAGGTCACAGCTAGAGGACTGATACTACACAATCCACAGTTCAGGGAGGTCGGGTGAAGCTATTTTTCTTGGTCGAGAACCTTTTCAAGACTGATGTGAAAAGTGATGAGACTTCAAATATGATTGCACACTTGTAATATTTGATGACACAATGAAATAGATCATCCATGACACATGGAAAATGAATTCCCCTCTATGTGACAACTTTACGACAACTTACAACAATTTTGACACAAAAGATACACTTTGTGACGACCGTGATGACACTTGTATGATAGTGCTTCAAAATTTGTAAATAAGTGTGATGGATGTTTACATGGTTAGAACAACTCATTTACACAAATATGGCCTCTTGAAACCACCAGAACAAGCTTATATACATGATGCGAAAGCTGACATGCAAAAATATAACATTTTTCCTATATTGAAAATGGAACTAAAACACTTCAATAAAACACATGGAACGAGTTTCAATGTTTGCAACGACAATTTAAACCAGGTAAGGCTCTAAAATTGAGTGTAGGCCAAAATTTTGGAGGGTGTTGTAGCAGCGAAAACACTTGGCGACACACTAGTATAATTCCAACTTCTCTACCTTGGTTAACTCTTTCGTGTAGAGTCTTGGTTCTTCGTGGAATATTGATTCATCATGTATATTACTTTGGTGTCCCCACTTACCCGTGAATATAAATTGTCCCCATCATACCTTCTCGGTTGAACACAACATAAAATTCAGCAATATCACAATGTTTCGAGTTGGGAAGGGTAGTGAAGTTCGCAGGCTTAATATTTTTAGAGTAAAATTTATCATCTTTGGTGTTGCTCCATTACCAGTAGGCCTAGATATTACCCAAGTGGAGTCACTATAGGAGCACAAACATTGCTTCATTGCCAGCAAGCCTGGTCAGTACCCCAATGGAGATTCTTTCTTCACCTCTCTGCACAGTAATCATTTCTCTTCTTTCACATTTATTTATTTATTATTATTATTTTTTAATAATATTATGCATTGGAACTTATTCATTTTTGGGCGGAAGAGGAATCCTGATTTATTGAGAGTAGGAGAGGTTGTTCCTTCAAAGAAGCATATAGAGACCTTTGATTAGGGTTTTTCTCGTTTAGGTTTTTTTGCTTCTCCTCTTCTACTAATTGGATAAGCGTGAAAACACCAAAACATAAAGAACCAAATGTAGGCATAATTTGTTTTCTGAATATACACGAGTTCATGGTTTAACCAAAACTTTCCTTATGTATGGATTGTATTTTCTGTCGGAACTTCATCAACCAAAATATATAGCCAACACAAGGAAGGAAGACCGAAGGTTTAGCCAAATGTTGAAGTGTCACAAGACTCTTTAGACTTCATCCACACATACTAAGAAGCTAGAAAACAAGTTCATGCACAACACTTATTCACATTATGAAAACAAAACAGAAGTCAAACCAAAAAAAGGACTATGTACATAGTGTAGGGAACGGCCACAAATCATCATTGAAATTAGTGTTTTAAGTCTTGGCCATTGATAGGGAGAGAGTCAATATTCCTGTCAATTGATTGAATATTTTATGTGTGTTGGCCAAGATTTTGTGAACTGTGAATGGTCCAATCCACGGGGATTGAAACTTGGTGTGTTTTCCTTTGTCCTCATGGGCTTTATCCCACTTCAAGACTAAGTCACCCACACTAAATTTATTCTTCCCTACATACTTCTTGTCGAATCATCTCTTGATATGACTTTGATGAAGTGAATTTTTTCCTTTTGCTTTCAACCTTTCTTCCTATAACTTGTGAAGAGTGTTCATCCTATGCTTCATTAATAAGCATGGCTTGCCTTGGGATTTTTGCGAAATTCTGAGAGTAGGAAACTAGATTTTTGGAGGGAGGATGGCTTCTTTTCCATACACTAGGAAGTAAGGGGAAGTGTTCAAAGAGAGATTTAGCGTGACTCGGTCAACCCATAAATAATTTACCAAAGCGGAGTGTCAGTTCCTTTATTTAGGGAATATAGTATTTTTGAGGATACGTATGAGGTTCTTATTTGTGGACTCAGCAAGACCATTCCCCTGTGGATAATAATTAGTTAAACATTTCAATACAATTCCATTTTCTAATGAAAAATTGTATAGTTTTGGTGATGAAAATTATGTTGCATTATCGAAAGTAAGTGAAGTAGGAGTGTCAAACCTGGAAATGATATTTTTCTTAAGAAAATTGATGACTTCCTGATCATTCAACTGTTTAAGAAGAACTTCTTCTATCCACTGGGTAAAGTATTTTGTAGCAGTGAGAATATAGTGGTGTTGCTTTGATGAATGCGAAAATATTTCTCCAATGACATCGAAGCCCCACTACTGAAAAGGTTTTTTGATGCAAGAGCATTAGGCAAAGAGAAAATACATTGTATTTTATTAAAACTTAGGGGTTTTTAAGTTTTTAGAGGAGCTATATTTTTATGAATTATTTGAGTGGGTTTTAAGTATTTTTAATTAAATATTGTAAATAATTGATAATATGAGAGAATTTGATCAGTTGAGGATGTAAAGGGATTGAGATATTTTTCTAAATATTAATTTAGAAATTAGTTTCATTAATTATGGGTGAGAGAGGATCCTTAGGGATTCAAGAGTGATTTTAGGATTTTGTTGAGAAGTTGAAGGGATTGAACTTAAATTAGATCATTTTAAACTGTATAAATTATCAAGCCTCAAAGGCATTGAAAATCAGTGAGAGTGTGAGAGAGAAATAGAGTAGAGAACATGGATTTCTACTTGGAAGCCTTCGGGCAAGTTGTAATGTGGCCACTAGTTGAAAATCAGGCCAAAGAAGAAGAATGTTGATGTAAGTGCTATTTATTAATGCAGAATTTAAATTTCTGAAGTTCATGTCCCATTATTGAGTTTTGTGTAGAATTGATTGGGTAATTTAGCATCAAAATGAATCGATTCTGATAGAGGGAGAATTTTGTTTAAGACATTGGGTGAATCGAATTCACGTGTTCATGGTATAAAAAGGGTTTTTGAATCCTTTTGAATTGTCGAGTTATATGGTTATGTTTTAAATTGAATGCAATCGAATGTCTCTACTCCTGTATAACTTGAATGCAATAAGGTTCGTTTTACTTGGGCTGGATTAATACTTCACAGTTCTGTTAACAAATATATGAAGTCCAAGTAGATTTTGGAACGAAACAAAAGTTTATTGAAGTCTGAATTCAATACAGCTGGGACTGAAATTTTGAGATCGAGCATGTTTGAATTTTAAGTTGAGATGCAGTTGTGAATTGGCATCGGATTGAGCCGATCCGTAGCATCAAGTAAAGCGGAGATAGAAAATATTGGAAGGTCGGTTTTGTGTTTAAAAAAACCAATCGTACAGTTGCGGCAAGTCTCATGCGCCCAAGGTTGAAGAGAATTCAAATTCTCTGTGGAAGTACGCGAGAGAATTGGTTAGATAAGCTGTTGCATGATAAATCATGAAGAGGGTTGCTATGAGTGATTTGTTTGACTCGGATTAATGAGTGCTGGAGGAGGTTGCTTGCTGGAAATCGATATCGATTTTGTGCTACAGCGTCAGTACGTGAAAATCGATGAACTTTCAGACTTTTTAATAAAGATTCCAAACGATTTCAATGTTTGATTATTTAATATGGTCAAATGTGTGTTAAATTTTGTTGTCTGGAGTCGATATCAGTAAAGATCGATGCATAGTGGTTGCGGGAGCGGGTTAAATGTAAAATCGATGGGAGTTCTGAGCTGAATAGAATTCCGTTAATCGACTTGCACACAGAGAAGGATGATCGAACTTTGAAAGGTGTGAGGGTTTTTAAATCCACTCGAATATTTGATTGCAGAGCACAGCATAATATAATGGTAACGCAGAGAAATCGTGAGACTGGTTCAAGGCGCGAAGCTGTGAGGGTTCAATTGGTGTAATTGAAGCGATTGTAAAGTTAAATCAGGATAAGACGCACTTGACAGAGGCGATTTGATTCTGGTTTAAATCGAATCAGAGGTTTGTTGGAAACTGGCATCAAGGCGTTCAAAAATTATGGTTTTTGTGAAATTCTATATTTGCCGGATTGCTAAGTTTGATCACAATGAATATCCATCGTTGGATGGACAGGTATGTAATGTTGGCTTCGATTTCTAGTCAAAAAAATCTAACTTCGATATGGATTGCCATTGCCATGAGCTGGTAAGTTATACAGTGAAGAGTGCATATATAATTGAAACCTGTGGTAATGTTTCTTAACATTGGTTTGTAGAAATAATATATGGTCGATTTGAGGAAGCCGTGGTGCATCCAATTTGACGTTTTATAATCTCCAAATGTGGATTGAGCACATTGAGGTGAGGACGAAGTCCAAGTCCTTGGTTGATTGGAGAATTCCAATGTTGATTTGATTGGAAATGAGTTTTAATATATGAGTTTGCCATAAATGAAGAAAAGGAAAACTCCCATATACAGTGTTTAATTATTGTTGGTTTCATAACCAATACATGATAAATGAAAGAGAAAGCTTCCATTTATGTAATGGCTTATTAATCACAGTGAAATGATTTTATTATGCAATGGTTTTGAACCATATGTTTGAGGAGCTTCCATAAAGGATAGCGTGTGAAATTACCCTAATTTGGAGTTTTAGTTGGGGAGTTATTGAGATGGATTTTTATATGCATGGTATTGGGAGAGATTCTGGGTATTGCAGGGTTTCCCTGGATCATTTTTCCACTGTGATAGCCTGGAATGGGGCGATTGACTTCTTGTATCAACCGACACACCTTCGACAAACCAAACACTTGCAGGAATAGTCGTGAGCATCTTTGAATATTGTAGGCCAATAGAAATCAGCCTACAAAACTTTATGTGTAGTTGTGTTACCTGCGAAATTTCCCCTGGTTGGTTCGTCGTGGAGATCACGCAATAGTTTCTATGAATTGTGCGCTTCCAAACACCTGAGAAATACTCCATTATGGTGATTTTTGAAAAGAACCCCATGCACCAACTGGTAAGATAATACTTTGAGTCTAAGTGACCTTTTCTATTTTGCAGGTAAATGTGAGGGAACAGTGTCATGCTCAAGGTATTGGCGCACATATGCGTACCAAGGGTCCATGATAATAATGGGGTAAGTTTGTTCTACATTATACATTTCGATCTATTACTCCCATTCAGATGGATCTTATTCTTCTTTTGCATCCATTTATTTTGATGCTAGTCGACACAGATTGTGGCCCTTAATTACGTGAACTGGTTTGAACTCTAAATCATACTCCTATAAACCTATCATCCAGTTCTCTCTTCTCTCATCCAGCTCTTGTTGGAAAAATAGTGATCTGACTATTGGGTGCGGGAAAAAGATAATGTTGGAATATATTATATTCCTTGGAAGGTAATAATGTCTTTGTATTATGTCGGAAGTTGAATAAAATCTTATGTAAAAGAGAAACACATTATATCCCATATTCATTATGGCATAGTATACTCTTGTACCCATTTATTATATAAAGAGGTATTATTTTGGAGAATTATATTATCCCACATTCAATATGTGAGAGTAATTCCTCCACATCTCTGGGTATATAACAGGGTAAAGGGAGCCTCTTTGAAATCTATCACATCTCATCTTGTGCTCATACTATTATTTGTATCAGGTTATTTGTAGTTTCTCTCTTTGTAAGATTGCAGGAGATTTCTGGAGATAATAGAAGAAAACCTTCTCGTGGACGTAGCCCAATTGGGTGAACCATGTATACATTTTGTATTCTTTTTCCTTGTTCTTTTTCTGTTAGTATTTATATGTTGATATGTTGTTGGTTTCTTATATAGATAGCTAGTTTAGTAGATCTAATATTCTCACATGGTATCAAAGCCATGGTTACTATGATCTAAAATCTTCTTTGAATTTAACCATCAACGTGTATCTTCAATTTTTATTATCTGGGCACTCATTTGTTTTTGAAGATTTTCTTTCTAACTGGTGGCCAATAGGCTTCTCTTCAGATCTGGGCATGATTCTACATATTTGAAATTTTTTTTTTCTCATAACCCTAAATTTGTTGTGTGTGTGTGTGTGTGTTTTTTTTTTTTTTTTTTTTTTTTTTTTTTTGGTCAGAATTTTTTTCAAGGGGCTCTTGATTTTTTTTCTATAAGATCCATATGTTTTTTGGATTTTCAAGGGGTTCTTGATTGTTTTCTGTAAGAAATATATGTTTTTTTAATCCTCCTTAAGGAGATCTATTTTCCGGTTGTAATATTCAGTTACGGCAGGTTTTTTTACAAGGTGGAATATTGGCGGACTGAGGGTTCAGATCAGAATTTTGGCAACATGGGTGGATGCAGAGTGACTGCGCCATTTCCAAAAACTGGTTATAATAAGAATTTGGAGCATTATTGAGTGTTTTTTTTCCACCTGACTTTTTTGTCAGGTCTGTTACCTTTTGTGCATAATTTCCCAAAAAATAGTAGATATTTGGGTTCCTCTCACCGAGCTACCCAATTTCAAAAAAAAAAATCAGCTCAAACGGAGTCCTGGAAGCAAAGTTATCATTGTTTTAATATTGGTAGGTTTTTCAGGTTTTTAGGTGATGGCAAATGAACTACAGAAATTTACAGTTTTCTATCCACTTTTTCTCGTCATTTCTTGCATTTGGGTTTATATTTATTGTCAAAATTTCTATTATTATGACTTCAAAAGTATCTTTTGTTCTTGAACTTATCGACTCTAACTATCTTGCATGGAAAAGGAAAATGATTGATGTTCTCAGGAGTAAGAATCTATGGAGGTTGGTTAATGGTGAACACAATAAACCTACAGATGTTCAAGCCTTGATTAAATGGGAAGAAAATTTTGATCAAGCAAGAGGGCTCATTGTTCAAACAGTTTCATATTGTCTTCAGGTAAGTATTGAGGCAAAAGACAGCCCGGTTGAGGTATGTGAAATTCTTGCTTCTTTATTTGATAAATCTGATGATGTTTCTGCTTATTACCTTGAAAATAAGATTCATGAGCTAGATCCTACTAATTTTGATAGAGTAGAATTATATCTTTCTGAATTGAAAACCTTAAATTAAAAGTTAAATAATTGTGGTAAATATTACAAGAAGACAGACATTGCTCTTATCATTCTTGTAGAAAAAAAATTCCATCTTGTTTTGACATGTTCATCCAAACTAGGAATAGGGCTCTTGAATTGTATCAAATTACCACGAAACTTAATTTTGATTATTTATGTAAAGGCTTGATAAATGAGCAAGAAAGGTTTATTTCTTCACGAAAAGTCTCACCGAATAAAGCTCTTATGTCACATAATAAAAATCCTAAGAAAAGTTTTAATAATTCCAAAGGTTATTGTTCACACGCTTCTAATCAAACTAATAATAATGGTCATGCTTCTCATGCACATCATGAAACTAGTAAGAAGAAAAAAATATATGATCCTTGTAAGCATTGTGGTAAAACTAACTATCCTAAAAAGAATTGCTTTAAAGAGAAACGCTTAAACAAAAAAAAATCTAATGAATCTCAAGTAGCTTTATGTGCATCTATTGTTTCATCTAATAATTCTTCTTCTAATGTGGAATGGATAATGGATTCTGGTGTTTCTAAACATATGACTGGTAATGCTTCTTTATTTACATCTTATGACACTAATAATCACTCATCTCAGAAATTTTCTATTGGTGATTGTAAACAACTTTTTGTACTTGGTTCTGGTAATATTAATGTTTCTAATGGTCAATTGGAAGATGTTTTTCATGTTCAAAACATGCCCATCAACTTAATTTTTATTTATCGTGCATATCAGAAAGGTTTTAAATTTGAAGCTTGGCCCGATAAATATGTTCTTAAAGATATCAACCAAATTTACAAAGTAGTTTCTTCTGGCCTTGTTGATCATACAGTTGGCTTATATAAATTTGCATATTTTAATTCAACTAAGAGACAACCCTTTTATTCCTATGTTGCTCATGTTGATGAACTAAGTAAATTATGGCATGAAATATTGGGTCACTTGAATTATGGTAAAATGAAAATACTAACTAAAATGGTTCATGGTTTTCCTAATATTTCTTCTACTACTCATGTTTGTGAAGGATGTGTTCTTAGTAAACATCATAGAGAAATGTTTGACAAAGGTAAATCTTGGCATGCTAAAGAACCTTGGCAACTAATTCATAGTGATATTTGTGGTCCTCTTGAAGTTCCTTCAATATCCCATGCAGTTTATTTTCTTACCTTTATTGATGACTTTAGTAGAAAATCTTGGGTTTATTTTTGAAAAATAAAAGTGAAACATTTATTAAATTTCAAGAATTTAAATTCATGGTTGAAAATGCATTTGGTAAGAGTATTAAAATTTTGCGATCTGATAATGGGGGGGAATTTGTTAAGAAATAATTTGATGCATATCTATCTAACATTGGTATTCAACATAAAAATACTATTCCTTACATACCTCAACAAAATGGTATTGTTGAAAGGAAAAATAGAACTTTAGTTGAAATGGCTAGATGTATGCTTTATTCTAAAGGATTGCATAAGAAATTTTGGGTTGAAGCCATCTGTTGTGCTAATTTTATTTTAAATATAGTTCCTACTAAAGTTGTTAATCATGTTACCCCTGAGGAAAAATGGAATGGACGTAAACCGAATATTAGTAATTTTAAGGTGTTTGGTTGTGAATGTTGGGATCATATTCCTAATGAAAAACAGAAAAAGTTAGAACCCAAATCTCACAAGTGTATCTTCATTGGTTATGCTGAGAATTCCAAGGCTTACATGTTGTTTGATCCTTATAATCAAAGTGTCATAATCAGAAGGGATGTTCAATTTCATGAATTCTCTTCCCCGCCTGAGTCTATAGAAACTCATGTTACCCTAAATTTACCAATACCACCTATTACTCCTATTGTTGTTACTCCTTCTTGCATTTATGTGCCTCTTATTGATCTTGATTCCTCCTCTCCCTTAAGTATTCCACCTGAAACTCATGAAGCTCCCGAAGTGACTCATTTTCCTTCTATTCTTCTTGTTTGGGCTCAGAAAACCCTTGAATATGTAGGTAGTGAGGTTGGAAATCCTTCTAACACTCGTAAAACTAGATCTAACTTTGCTCTTATGACCAAATTTTTGGCCACAGATGATCCTGCTACTTATGCTCAAGCTAAGGGTAATCCTCATTGGGAAAAATCTATGTCTGTTGAATATGAATCTCTTTTGAGAAACAAGACTTGGTCTCTTGTTCCTCTTCCTTTAGGAAAGAATTTAGTTGGTTGTAAATGGGTTTATAAAACTAAGTTCACTGCAGAAGGATAGATCAAAAATTATAAAGCTAGATTAGTTTCCAAAGGCTTTAATCAACTTGAAGGTATTGATTATAATGAAACTTTTGCTCTTGTTGCTAAAATGAACACAATAAGAACCATTTTATCACTCGCTGCATCTTTTAAGTGGGAAATTCATCAAATGGATGTTAAAAGTGCATTTTTAAATGGTGATCTTATTAAATAAATTTATATGCAACAGCCTCTTAGTTTTATTTCTGTTGAATCCTCAAGTTTAGTATGCAAATTACACAAATCCTTATATGGTCTCAAACAAGCCTCTAGGGCTTGGTATGATAAAATTGATGCATATTTCTTGAATAACGGTTTTAAGCGTTGTATATCTGATCCAAATATGTATGTTAAGAACTTTGGTGATAATGTCCTCTTTATTTTTTTATATGTGGATGATCTAATTATCATTGGTAGCCATCTTGTTTTAATTCAAGATATGAAAATTTCTCTTTAGAAGAAGTTTGAGATGACAGATCTCAGTACATTGCACTATTTCTTGGGTCTTCAGATATCGCATATGGCCGATGGTATTTTTCTCTCTCAGCCTAAGTATGCAACAGATCTATTGGCTCGTTTCCATATGAGTAATTGTAAACCTTCTCCTACACTACTTCAATCCGGTGTAAAGTTAACTATTGAGTGTATCACTCCGCTAGTTGATGCTACTCGTTATCATCAGCTCATTGGAAGTTTAATATATTTAATTCACAGTAGACCAGATCTCTCTTTTGTTGTCAGTATTATTTCTCGGTTCATGCAGCAACCTAGTGAAAGTCATTGGCAAGAAGCCAAGAGAATTATGTGATATTTACAGGGGACATTGCATTATGGTGTTTTTTATTCGAGCAGTGCTACAATTTTACTCTCTGGTTATACAGATTCTGATTGGGCAGGTGACAGTTCTGATCGATGGTCAATTGTTCGTTACATATTTCAACTTGGTCCAGGTTTGATCTCTTGGTCCGATAAGAAGTTTAAGACTCTTTCTTTATATTCATGTGAAGAAGAGTATAGATAAGCCAAAGAAGTAGCTAAATAAGTTGTTTGGTTATGGCATGTTCTTACCGAGCTTGGTCTGGTTCCAAAATCGTCCACCATGTTGAAATGTGACAATCAAGGTGCAATTCAGCTTGCTTAAAATCTAGTATATCACTCCTAAACGAAGCATCTCGACCTTGATGCTCATTATATTCTAGGTCTTATTGTTGATGGTATTATTTCTCTTGAGTATTGTCCTACCGAGCAGTAGGCAGACAATATCTTCACCAAATCCTTGACAGAAGCGAAGTATGTGTATCTTCATTCTTTTCTTGGGATGAGGTAAGTTGTCATCAAGGGGGAGTAGTAATGACTCCTTCCTTCCTTAGTGTTAGGATGGGCCCTTCTCCCAACCAGTATTAAGGGGGAGTGTTGGAATATGTTATATTCCTTGGAAATTAATAATGTATTTGTATTATGTCAAAATTTTAATACAATCTTATGTAAAAGAGTAACACATTATATCCCATATTCATTATGGAATAGTATACTCTTGTGCCCATGTATTATATAAAGAGGTGTTATTTTGGAGAATTATATTATCCAACATTCAATATGTGAGAGTAATTCCTCCACATCTCTGAGTATATAATAAGGTCCAGGAAGACTTTTTTAAATCTATCACATCTCATCTTGAGCTCATATTTTTATTTGTATCGAGTTATTTGTAGTTGCTCTCTTTGTAAGATTGCAGGAGACTTTTGAAGATAATGGAAGACAACCTTCATGTGGATGTAGCCCAATTGGGTGAACCACGTATATCTGTTGTATTCTTTTTCCTTGTTTTCTTTTTATTCTTATTTATATTTTGATATGTTGTTGGTTTCTTATATAGATAGCTAGTTTAGTAGATCTAATATTCTCACATATAATACAGTTACTTTTCAAGAGATAGGGTTGGAAGTGCTTCACCACCTTGTATATTATGTAATCTTATTTATTAATGGTAGGATAATTAATTTGAGGTCCTTGAAGACTAGCGCTCATGAAATATATTGGTCGCTCATTGTTTTGATCATCCTTTTGCGTAAGCACAGTGGCGAGAGAAGTTTTAGAAGAAAAGGTGTAGAGCATAAAATATTTACGGAAATTTAGGTTGTATAGAGCAGGTGCTTTTGAAATAGCTTTCTTGATACTATAAAATGCATCCTTCTCCCTTTTATCCCATTTGTAGATTGCATCCTTATTTACCATCTCCTTAATTGGCTTAACAATGTGAGTGTAATCGAAGATGAACTTACGGAGGAAGTTGATTTTCCCCAAGAAATACTGCATAGATTTCTTGTTCACAGGGAAGGTAATATATGTAATTTCTTTGACCCTCTTTGGGTCTAAGTTAATCCCATTTTTGGCAATGATGTGGTCCAAGAGGTTACCCTCGGACACTGCGAAAATTCTCTTTTTGGGATTAAGGGATACCATGTAATTACGACATCACTAAAAAAATTTCCTCAAATGGCGTATGTGGTCGGATCTCTTCTTAGAAAACACTGTGACATCATTGAGGTAGACCACCACGCTCTCTCCAATCAATCCATGGAATTTGATATCCATGGCATGTTGAAATGTTTCACTGACATTGATCAACCCAAATGGAATTTTCTTGAAAGCGAATGTACCCCACTTTGTGCGGAATGTTGATTTCAGTCTGTCAGAATTTAAGACTAGAACCCGGTGATATCCCTAATACCCATATAATAAAGAAAAAAATTCTAACCTCGATACTGTTTGCAATATATGTTCCATAGACAACACAGGGTAATTGTTTTTTATGAGATGCAGTTCAAGTTGCAGAAATCAACACATAAGCGTATTTCCCTAGACTTCTTTCTAACCAGGACCAATTTTGATACCTAGGTATAATGTCACACTTTATATATGATCTGAGCATCCAGCAACTTCCTTAGCTCCTTTTGAATGAGAGTCTCAAGTTTTGGATGTACCTTCGGCATATTTTATTGGAACGGCTTGGCTCCTTCTTTGATTGGGATCACACACTGGATAATTCGTGTGTCATAAGTGTTGAGATCATCATACGTCCATGTGAATACATCTTGGTACTACTTAAATAATTGGATAAAATATTGTCTCTCATGTGTTGTGAAACAAGTACCAAGATTGACAAACTTCATATCTTTTTCTATTCCAAAATTTATTTTCTCATGCAACAACGTTGAGCTATAGGTTTTTACATTGCCTCGCCCTCAGAAGCAATTTTTCAAGTCATACAACTTTTCCAATGATACCATGCCTTTTGGCATGGGGTTCTCTTTTCTTCCATTAGCTACATCCTACAATGATTTCTCGTGCTCGTCTTCATCGATAGTTGCATATTTTAATACATTAGTGTTCACCATAGAGTGCAATATATGTTGGTCATCATTAAAAACATGTAAATTAGTAATATTATTAGGGACGGATGGCTTATAAATAATTTCTACAGAAAAATAGTCCCTAATTGGTGACAACCTAGCAACAAAATTTCTCAATACATCGGTAGTTGCGTTGTGTATTCTAAGAAGAGACATAATATTAAAATCTTGGAAATGCGAAATCAAATGACATACCTCTTGTTGGTAACTTTTCATATGAGGTGACACATGGTGTATGGTATCACGTACATGACATACAATAATTTATGAGTCACCTATTTCTTTAAGAACCACAATGTTGAGGTTGATGGCTCTTTCTAAACCTAATATGAGTGATTCATATTCTGTAGTTTTGTTTGTGCACTCAAATTCCAAGTGGCTAGAGTTCGAATGTTTTCTTTTTCATGGGTCTATTAAAACACAACCAGCTCTAGAGCCCTCCTACATTTTGGAACCATCAAAATACAATTTCCATGTATCTTATGTATAAGGACTACGTGCTACACTAGTACAATTATATTTTCTACTAATAACTGTACAAATTTCATTTTCACCAGTTGGACTATGAAGGAGATCCAACTATGTATATGGTGGGACTAGGGATGGTTGAGCAATATAACACCTCATTTCAGTTTCCAAAAATCAATTGTCTAAGATATGATTTGTGAATGCCACTGGCTCATTCTTTACATACAGGGGAGTAACAGTATGTTTCATGTACCACTCTGAGTTCACTCGGATCTGATTATTTCTGCCCTTATGCAAAAGCCATAAATGTGACTAGTCTGTAGAAAAATACCCTTGTATATTTCTGAACCAATCTCTTCTTAACAATACCCCATATGCTTGTGGAATTTCCAAAATTAATATTTTTATACATTGGTGAACTCATTCATCAGGTGATAAATGGATGAGAACATTCCTGACCTCACCAATCACATGGAAAAGAGTCATGTCCAGCTAGATAATTTGTGCATCTATTTTATCCCATTTTTCATTGATTTTATTTGTGACAGATAATGGAATTACGTTCACCGATGCACTAGAATCAAATAAGCAATTGTGTACATTATAATTGAAAATTTTGAAAGTTAGCAAAAATGGAGGGTAGAGCATATTTGCATCTATCGTTAAACCATTAAGTACAGATTAAAGGGAACCAAAGAACGTACCAGATTCCTTCTATGAAGAAGCATCGTTACCTTAGGAATACTATCCAAGTGTGCATAGGATCATGTCCCGTTGGCTCGTGATATTCGTTAGTTCAAAAAATGAGATATTTGCACGAGCTTTCTTCATCTCTTAAACGATGATGTAATCCAAAGCAGGAGAGATTGTCAAAGTGTTTGGGGGTGTAACTTGGTTTGTGACTTCAAAAATAGCGGTCTTACTCTTACTGCTTGCAGAAATATTTTTCATTGTGACTTCATTCCCAAACTTTCTCTAGGTGTTCTATGCTGATTTGACGGGTGGATTGATATTTCTTAACAAATGTTCTTTGAATTTTCGCTTCATCAACCCTTTTTTAGTGGTCGACCCTTGGCTTCTTAAACTATACCAAGTTATTCTACTTCTGGGTCGGGCCATCACTTGAATTATTTTTCTCTACAACTCCCTTTTCAGCTATGTGTATGCAATTGAATGTGTTCACTGCATGCCCACGGTTGGAGTTTCCTCGGTAGCAAAAAAATTTTCCTTTTCTTCTGCAAGCTCAGTTTTATCGTTAGAAAGTACTATGTCGATGAAGTATGTAGCAATAGCATTTATGTTGTGATTCCATTTTGGGCATGTTTTCTCTTAATGATGTTCTTGATTAAATGAACAATATTGATCCATTCCCATACTCTCAATATTAGACACAATGTTCAAGCTCTGTGCAGACTTGGATAGTTGGTTATTTTTGCTACCAGAATTGGAAGTCGTTCTCAAAAATATTAAATTGGGAAACTTGTTGCTCATGATGGTCTCACTTGACCTTTTTCAACTCTACCAAATTGTTTAACAGAGTCCTGATGGTGCGGGTCAATATTTCAAGATCGAGAGTTTATTTCTCTATGGCCTTTCTTACAGAGGCCTAAGACCTTTTGTCCATGTATTTGGAGTCTTTTGTTGGTTCATCATCTACAATGACCCTAAACGCACACAGATTCCTTTTCAACCATGATTTCCTCTTTGTAATTTTATATAAGTGTTTTTTCGCAGTTCTCCTTACAAACTGTGCAATGCTTGTTGGCAAGGTATAAGTGTAGTAATCAATGGTGATGAAGTCATGAGGTTTCTTGTTTGCTGGAAATTTATTCAAAATGTAGTTAAACCTCATATTGAAATATTTCACTTTTTCTTTGTGCTTCATCCTGATATTTCTAATCTCTTTCAATAACATGGTGGGGGTTTTTTCATCAACGAATTTTTTAAGAAAAATATTCTTAAACCCCCTCAAATTATGGATGGAATTCGTAGAAATACTACGATACCATATAGTTGCTCTGCCATCTAATTTTCATGGAGAAATTATACATGCAACACCATCATAGTGTACCTTTAGTATTTGCAGATGTAAGTAGAATTTGTCTAAATGGTCTCCACCTTTACTTCTTTTTCAGGGTCGTATTTCATTAGGAGATTTTTCTTATGCCTTGAAATCTTTTGTATAACACCCAGAAGTGTGAGTGGGCCCTGAGATATCCAATCCAATTCTTGGTCTAGCATGTATTATTTTTTTCCTCCTCCTCATTATCTAAATCTAATGGTTCCTCTTCCTCTTCCTCTTTACTTCCTAACCCGCAGAAAATATCGTCTGAGAGTACAACATTATATCTATCTCCATTGTTTTATGGTGGAGGTTGTTCTAAGTTTTCTACGTTCTCCACATAATTTGCTAATTCCTAAAGGCTGTCGAAAACCAAATATTCAATAGTAGAAACCACAATTTCGGAAGGGTTGGTCAAGTTCTTTTTTGGAACATATGGAAGGTTGTGTACTCCTGGAATTAATCCAATCGATTTTGCAAACTAATGGGTTATAGGATGGATGGCCTGAATCTGATCGTAAGATATTTCACAAGTTTGTACAACCTCTAGCTAAGAAGAGTCACCAACTTCAGGAATACAAATAGGGGAGGTTTTGTGAATATTTTTTCCTTGACCAAAAGATGTAATGTTGGGGTAGGTGAGGTTATCAGCCTTAAAACTCTAGTTTCCCTTCTTCTAGCACCAAAAATTTTGATGGTGTTGGACCCTTCAACATTCAGGGGATCTCCCCAATATGAAATCCCATTTAGACCTTACACCATTTGGTGTAGGATTCCCATCTAGAATATGGCTTGGTTTATGAATTCTTAAATATTTTCCTTGGCTCTAACTATTAGCAAGATAGAGGGATGCAATGGTGCCTTCGAAAAGAAATAAGGTGTGCCTAGTGAGTGTTCAATTGTAGATGTTTCAAAGTTATTCTACTTTGGTGGGAGTGAATAAGTGAGCCTCTTATAAAGAGGTAATAGTACCACCCAATAAGAGACACACACAAGCAAGAAGGATTTGTCTAACATCTAGCGGAATAGTCCACAAGAGATGTGATGGTCATTACAACCAATGAATAAGAAATATTTTTCTAGTATCCTGTGAAATAGTCCAAATTGATGGGATAGAAATAAAACCATTACAACATATTCTCAATAAGATAAGTACTAAAATAACTAAAATAGTTCAACTAATTTATCACATATGAAAGCAAACATGAAATACAAACATCCGCGGAATAGTCTTACAAACATTCATAATCCATGCCTGAATAATGTGATGACCTTAAAGGCTTATGTTTTTAAGTAAAAGTTACAAGACACATGTATACAATGAACATCACTAGCTCCAATATTGGAGTGTTGGATCCACTCCTTGCTCCCCAAAAGAACTAGCTTCTCTCTCTAATGCTTTGCGGGAGGAGCTAAGGTGAAAATTCCTCTGCTCTTACACTGAGGGTGTATATATAATAATGAGGATGTGATGATTCACCCTCCTTATAACTCTTCATATACCCTCATGTATGTTTGTCTTCCTATGACTTTTTAATTTTACATGATTCTTCATATTCCACTCATGTCCTTCTTACTTCGACTTTACAATAAATTTTCGAAACATAATTTACATCATTAATCACAATGGTGTGGCATGTGGGAACTCATGAAATGACCTAACATGAAACTACTGACATAGGTTGTTTGATGTTGTGTGAATGTCAAGTAACTTTTGTTGTTGTGTGTTGAGTGTCTTCTTGATATTACTTTCCTTTTCACCTCTACATGGCTTGGTGATAAGGAATCTTCAATGATCTCAAGTCTTTAATATTGATCGCAAACTGGTGTCACTTTACTTTCTCTTGATTGATCAACTTTCATATTCAGCTACAAGAATGGCTTTCGCCATGTTTCCCTCCTTCATATCTTTATTCATCATCCCTCCATGGCATGATAAGGTACATGTTTCTGCAATTCACTCATGACGAGATGACATCAATCTGAAAATCCCCTAGTCTAAGATTGTGCATATTGATCCATTGACTGAGCCAGAACTAGATGGAAAGCTAGGAAAGGGGCTCAGTGACTGCATATTTCAAGCAGACAAGGGGGAGTCTTGAGCCTAGACATTTCACAATGCACATTTCAAGCTGATCTGAGGGAGAAAATTGCGCAGTTATGGAGGCCAGTAAGACAGGTTTAGGAAATGGGCACTGAGTGAACACATTTCACAATTCTGAGAGACAATGGAGGTTGGGATATTGCGCGACTTCATAGCTCATGATCTGAACGGATGATTTTGAGGCTAGAGACTATGCACTGCACAGTTAAGGCCAGGCTAGGAAGAGGAATTTCACAATTTTGGGAGCCAAGGTCGGGGCTTGAGAACTGAAACTACGCAATGCAGCAGTCCTAGGAGGCAGGAATTATGCATTGCATAGTGTCAAGAGGCAAGGTCACATATAGAATACTAAGACTACGTAATGCACAGTTTATGGAGGTTGGGCGATGCTAGGTTGCTTGGTCAAGAACCTTTTCGAGAAATAATGAAGTGTGGGATCGGTTAGACTTATGTGAATAGTGATGAGACTTCGAATGTGATCACACACTTAGAATATTTGGTGACACAACAACATAGATCATCCATGACACATGAACAATACATTTCCCTCTATGTGATATCTTTACGACAAGTGTGACACGTAAGATACATAAAAATCATTTACATAAAGATGACCTCTTGAAACCACCAGAACAGGATTATGTACATGATGCAACAGCTAACATGTGAAAATACGACATTTTTCTTATATTTCAAAAGGGACTAAAACACTTCAATAAAACGCATGGAATGAGTTTCAATGTTTACAACAACAATGTACAAGACCAGGGAAGGCTCTGAAATTGAGCATAGGAAAAAAATTTGGAGGGTGTTGTAGCAATGACAACATGACCCTCTTTGTTTTTCCATATGTATGTGGATGATAAGTTGTACTAAAAGTTAAATTTGTCCCCAAACCTACAAATAACTCTTTCCAATTCCTAGAAGTGAACTCAGCATATTTATATGACACCATCTTCTTAGGAATACCATGTAATCTCACTATATCTTGATGAAAATATGAGCTATGTCACTAGATGAGTTCGTAGACTTAAGTGCGATGAAATTAGCTACCTTGGTCAATTTTCAACCAAAACCATAGTATAATCATGTCGCTTCAATGTCCTCAGAAACCTGTAATGAAGTTCATGGAAATGACCTCCAATTTCCACTCTGGAATCAGAATCGGCTGCAATAGACCACTTGGATGCTTACACTCTGCTTTTACTTGCTGAAAATCTAAACATTTTACAATAAACTCAGCCACCTATTTCTACAGATTCATCCAATAGTAGAATGTCTTCATATTTTTCAATGTCGTGTGATATCTTGGGTGACCTGAATATGACTTGACATGAAATTCCCTCAAGAAGAGCTTGTTGAGCTTGTTGTTTTTCGACACATAGATCTTGTCCCTAAATCTAATCAAAGCATTTGTCGTGAGATGCTAATCCACATCTTGAGCACCTGTACCCTATTGTTGTAACATGTGCTTAAGTTGTTGGTACATGTCATCTTGTTGTCCTTCCTGCAAGATCCGCTCCTGCAAGTTTGTCCCATATGATCTCATAGTTGCAATATGATTTACCTGAACTCTTTTGCTAAGAGAATTTGTAACCCTATTCTCTTTACCCTTAATGTACTTGATCTCGAAGTTAAACTCACTAAGCATGGCCAACCACCTTGATCCAAAATATTTTGTTTAATATGTATAAAAGAATTAACATGTGAAAATTGTAGCTTTAAACAAGAAACTTTAAAGGCATTAGCGGAAAAAGAGAGAAGCAATTAACATCATGCACGAAGACACAAGAGTTGATATCGGAGTTCGTCCAGGAGGGACTACATCTTCGGGCCCTGCTCAAATAGTGGGGAGGCCCTGCTTTCATTAAATGGAAAAAATGAAAGTACAAGTACAAAATGAGGAATTACACCCTTATACTTGCCCAATCTGAAACTGGCCAGAAATTTCAAACCTTTGATGACGAAATGGGCAGAACCATTGGATTTTTGGCGTCGAGTAGTGCATAATCCATATAAAACTTACCCCAATCAAACGAAGTGAAAATCTAGCCCCTCTGGAAAAATGGCTCAGATCATGGTTCCACCCCTCCTGCACACTGCTCAAGGTTCCCACTGCCTCGTTTTCCGTGCCCCCTCCTATCTGTCCTTGGTGCACATCTATAGTGAAGGTTTAAATATGTGAAGGTTGGGCGGATAAACTAACAAGGTCGTTCGCCTGATGGTTAAAATTTAGAAGTGGTTAAGGGGAGGTCGGGGGATCGAATCCTGCCTCCCCCAAATCCATGTCAAACCCGCATTTGTAATTTTTTTGGTAAACTGTATTAAATTTTAAATCCACGTCGTTGATGTTGATGGGGCCGGACCCATATTGGGCGGCCTGCCCGTATTGGCACCTGCCATGTATAACGGAGGTGGCATGTATTGTATGGGTGGTGATGGGGTTCACAACCCTCGCCTCCATTATTACGTTATGTGCTCCGTAAATGTCGTCGAGTGGTCAACGGCGGGGTCACGACTGTCACTAACCTTTGATTTTTTATGAGGATTTGCATTGGGTGGCGGGGTTGGTGGCC
The DNA here is from genome assembly GCA_034641835.2 of Pinus albicaulis. Classification (NCBI taxonomy): domain Eukaryota; kingdom Viridiplantae; phylum Streptophyta; class Pinopsida; order Pinales; family Pinaceae; genus Pinus; species Pinus albicaulis. The sequence goes on along the minus strand of CM076573.1, from coordinate 730,900,902 downwards.
CGCCACCCTTTATATATATATATATATACTTAGAACAAGGAGGTTGTTTTTCAAATTTTCGAAAATTGACCGAAGGAGTGCAACTAACGGTCCCACAAATTTGCCCTGAATCCGGCCAAGTTGGCCGGAATATGGTGGCCGGGTTCCAGCAAAATTGTTGCCTCCTTAGTCTGCCACATCACAAAGTCAACCTCCAAACTTTTACTGCTCCTAACTCCTTCATACAGAGTCGGAATTGAGTGTCATATGCGTTGTTGGATTCAGAATGACGAGATCTACAACTTGAACTTGGTTCGAGAGATTTTTAAACACTTTTATTTTTTAGCCTTGTACTCAAGCCATTTGTACTTGTACCTGTTTAATCCACCTAGATCATTCCTCCCCACTAAAGAGCTTTTGGACCCCAAAAGCCTCATCAATCAACAGGAAAGTGAGGGAATTACTCCCTCACCTTATCCTTTTCAAACCATTTACCTTTACTTGGGTGCATCCCTTTGAAACCAACACGGGGATACTCCACATCTCCTCATCATGAAGTCCTAGTTCTTTGATCGAGAATGATGTCCTCTGGCAGTTCATCGAGATATTATGGTGCAAAGTCATCCACTGTAGGAATTTATCCTACCTCCTCGGTGTCCATAATCAATGGTGGATCATAAAGTTTCATACTTTTGACATTCACGACTGAGTACATCTGCATGTATACCGGCAAGTTGAGTTGGAAAGCACTATTCCAAATCTTCTCTAATATGGTAAAGGGACCATATCGGATTGGTCACAATTTCTTGCCTTCTCCCTTCATTTGATCCTTGCTGATGTGGAACCACACTTTGTCACCAACTTTAAATTGATGGTCGACTTGGTGCTTATCATGTCGGGCCTTATATTGGGCTTGACTCTTCTCCAACTTCTCTTGCACTGCTTGGTGAATTGTCTGTATCCACTGAATGAACTAATGTGCTTTGTCCCTGTCATCACGCCCACTAGCATCTTCATCCCTTCCATAGATCATGTCGAAAGGGTCTTTTGGTAAGTAACCAAAACATGTCTCAAAAGGTGAACGCTGCGTAGAGGAATGCACTACTCGATTGTAAGTGTGATGCACATATGGAAGGTGCTCATCCCACAACTTGGGATTTTTGCTGCAATAGCCCCACAAGAAGTGTACCACAGTACGGTTGATGACCTCTGTCTGTCCATCAGTTTGTGGATGGAATTTCATGCTTCTCTTCAACTTGGTGTCCATCATGCACCACAAGTTGGTCCAAAACTCTCAAAGGAAGCGAGAGTCTCAATCTAACACAATCGACGTGGGTAACCCTAATTGGACCCAAACATACTAAAAGAAAAGACAAGCAGTCTGCTCAGCAGTGACCTGCTTTTTACAAGGCATCAATATGCACATTTTACTAAAGTGGTCGACGACAACATACAAATATTCATGACCCTTTCTGGACATAGGTAGACCTCCTAAAAAATCTATCGACACACTTTCCCCTAGACGACTCGAAATAGGGAGTGGTGTGTAAAGCTCGAGTTTTCTATTAGAGGGCTTTGAAACAAAACACATCACACATCCCTTTACAAAACGGGTAACAATGTTTTTCATATGGGGCCAAAAACAAAACCTTTGCAATTGACATAAAGTTTTTTCGACACCAAAGTGACCAGACACAAGAGAGGTATGCACCTCTCGAATTACATGTACCCTTTCTACTGTGGGTATGCACAATTTTCCAAGGTGGTACAACAACTTTCCCTGCAAATGTAGTTGTCCACGTGTGAACCATGAGTTAGTTTTGCATAAATTTCTTTAAATTCATCATCGTTAGTGTACTGTTCAGCATAACTTTCAAAATATAATGACGCATTATGAAAAATAATAGAAGCAGTGATAGGAGGGCGAGAGAGCATATCTGCTACTTTGTTACTAGTGCCCTTCTTATACTTTATTACCAAATGAAATTGTTGTAGGAACCCCATCCACCTGAAATGATGAGACTGTTGTAGCTTGGCCTGTGGTTGAAGGTATTGCAAGGGCTAATGATCCGTATGGATGATGGTCTCCTTGCCGATCAGGTAGTGTTTCCAATTTTTCACACTTTGGACCAAGGCATATAGTTCCTTGTTGTAAGTGGGTTAATTGATTACAGCCTGGGATAACTTCTCTGAATGGTAAAAAATCGGCTTCTTTTGCTGCAAAAGTACAGCTCCCATGGCGTACCCACTGGCATCAGTTTCGATCTCAAAAGGCTACTGGAGATCGGGTAAGGCCAGGACTGGTGCGGTGCTGATTTTCTCTTTTAGTGCTTCGAAGGCCTTATGTTGTTTTCCTCCCCACTGAAAGGCTTGTTTGATACTTTTCAAAGTGTGTAAGGGTGATGCAATAATGGAGAAGTTGGAAATGAACCTCCTCCAGTACTGTACTGCACCTAAAAAACTACGGACCTCTGTTACATTGGTAGGCTTAGGCCAATTTACAATCACCTCGACTTTTGAGGGGTCTATTTTTAATTGACAATTATCGACAATATGACCAAGGTAAACCAAAGAGGTTTTCCTGAACTCACACTTTGACAACTTTACATACAATTCTTCCCTCTTTAAAACATCAAACACTTTTCTTTACATGGCATACATGTTCATCCCAAGTCCTACTAAAGACAAGAATATCATCTAAATACATAAGGACAAACTCATCAATGAAAGGCCTAAAAAGATCATTCATGACCCTCATGAATGTGGCTGGAGCGTTTCAAAGTCTGAATGGCATCACCATCCATTCGAACAACCCCTGTTTGGTCTTGAATGTGGTTTTCCACACGTCCTGCTCTGCAATTCTGACCGGGTAATAACCACTACGCAAATCCAATTTGGTGAAATAGATAGCATTCTTTAATTGATCTAATAAATCATCAATGCAAGGGAGAGGGTATCGATTGTTCACTGTGATTTTGTTTAGTGTCTGATAATCCACGCACATCTTCCATGTGCCATCTTTCTTGGGTACTAACACGATTGGCGATCCACAAGGAGAATTATTTGGCCGAATGACCCCTTGGTTCAACAGTTCGTATACCTACTTTTTGATTTCCTCCATCTCGATGGATGACATCCTATACATACCAATGTTTGGTAATGGAGCATCATGTTGCAAATGGATCTCATGTTGGATCTCTCGTTTTGGAGGCAAACCTTTGGGTTCCGGAAACAACCCATCATAGTTAGAAATAACACCACATAATTCATGTTTATGAGCCGGATCACATCTCTGGAAAGAATCGGATATTTCTTCATCCCTTGCTCTCACAACCATGAGCAAACACCCCTTTCTGGAATTTACTAGTCTCTTCATCTGTCTTGCACTTACAAGGCTGGCAATGACTTTGGTTTGATGAGCTCTTACAATGTATTCTACACCATCTTTTGTGATTTGGTATTTATTTTCATGGCGAAAGAAACTTGCTTTCCTATCATAAAGATAGGGACTCCCTAACACAATGCCACATATATCCAATGGTATTACATCCAATTCTACTTCATCTACCAGCTTAGAGGCAATTACAAATTTTACCTTACACTGCTTGGTTACATTTAGTTTTACTTTATCATGTATCCATCCAAGAGGATAAGGTTTTGGATGAGGCTTAACTTCTAAGCCTAACTTTTTAACCAAGGATTCTGAAATTAGGTTTTCTTGAGAGCCTGAATCAAATAGGATTTCTACTTTTTCATGGTTTATAACAACTCTAATATGAAGAAACTCAATTCTCTTTCGTTCATTAGAAAGAGGCTCATCTGATGAACTAGTGCTTTCATGCGATTCAGAATTAACATGAAGAGCATGAGTACCTTTTGTGCCTGCCATTGTGATCAATGCCGCGTCACCAGAGTCGGATCCAAGGTCTTTCTGCGTAGTCGCTATTGTCTTCTGCTTACCCTTTCCTCCATATCTCTTTGGCTTCTTTTTTGGGTATAGTTTCCAACAATGATCGTCGTTATGGCCTTCGCTTTTTCACTGAGTGCAATAAGGCTTTTATCCTTCATCCTTCTTCGTTGATGCCGTCTTCTTTTCCTTTCTCTTTAAAATTTCCATTTGAAGGTTTGAAAGGTGGTTTCTTTTAATGATCGTCCTTATCATTTCTACCCCTATTCTCAAGATGAATGGCCTTTAAATTGGTCAAGTCAATGGTAGTATGTTCAAACATTAACAATGAATGCCTAATGTAACTATGTAATGAACCAATGTTTAGTTACAACTTCAGGAGAATCTAATGAGATGCCCAAACTTAATGCTTGTTTTCGAAATTCTTCGGTAAAGCTTTGCACATTTTGTCCTTTACCTTGCCTTAGGTACTGCCACTCCATTAAGGCTTTCTGCTTGTAATCTAAGGGATAGAATTGATTTTTAATTGCAGTAATAAAATCTGACCAGGAAGAAAGAAGGTTACCTAAATTATTGTTTCCTCGAAGTTTTCTCTCCCAGCAAATGAGATTTGTGCCACTCAATCGAAGAGAATCCAGTTGGATTTTCGCCTCATCCTCCATAATCTGTTGGATCCTGCAATAGAGTTCAAGCTGCCTAATCCAATTGTTAAGCTTCTTAGATTTACTTTCACCATTATATACTGGTAGATCAAACTTAACATCTAACTTAAAGAAAGGCTTGTTAGATGCATTTCCAGAATTTTATTATGATGGTTAGAAGAGGAGGAAGGACTTTCATTTTCTAAAGGGGGTGGATCTCCTCCACCATCTCCATGCGCTAAACCTTGTCCTTCTAAAGCATGATATCCTTATTTCACTAACCTCTCAAGTCTATAGAATAGTCTCTCTACTCGATCTGCCATGCTATAGAAAGTTTTGCGGAGATTGAGCTCCTCCTCATTCTGATCTTCGTCACCCATGTTCCTTCTATGATGTGCGCATCCTACTTCGAGATCAAAAGCCTAGAGCATCCCTTCGCCCCTTATTATCATGTTTCTTGTTAGCATACAAGCATGTAATTCACATCTACAAACACCTGCTCTGATACCACTTAATCCAAAATCTTTTGTTTGAGATGTATAAAAGAATTAACATGTGAAACTTGTAGCTTTAAACAAAGAAACTTTAAAGGCATTAGCGGAAAAAGAGAGAAGCAATTAACATCATGCACGAAGACACAAGAGTTGATATCGAAGTTCTTCCAGGAGGGACTACCTCTCCAGGCCCTACTCAAATAGTGGGGAGGCCCTGCTTTCATTAAATGGAAAAAATGAAAGTACAAGTACAAAATGAGGAATTACACCCTTATACCTGCCCAATATGAAATTGGCAGAAAATTGCAGACCTCTGATGATGAAATGGGCAGCGTTGTTGGATTTGTGGCGTCGAGTAGTGCAGAATCCATATAAAACTTGCCCTAATCTGAAAAAGTGAAAATCTAGCCCCTCTAGAAAAATGGCTCAGATCATGGTTCCACCCCTCCTGCACACTGCTCAAGGTTCCCACTGCCTCTTTTTCCGTGCCCCCTCCTGTCTATCCTTGGCGCATATTTTTAGTGAAGGTTGGGTGGATAAACCAACAAGGCCATTGGCCTGATGGGTAAAATTTAGAAGTGGTTAAGGGGAGGTCAGGGGATCGAATCCTGCCTCTCCCCAAATCCGTGTCAAACCCGCATTTGTAATTTTTTTGGGAAACCATATTAAATTTAAAATCCACGCCGTTGATGTTGATGGGGCTAGACCCATATTGGGTAGCCTGCCCATATTGGCACCCACCATGTATAACAGAGGTGGCGTGTATTGTATGGGCGGCGGTGGGGTTCACAACCCCCGCCCCCATTATTACATTATGTGCTCCATAAATGTCGTCGGTTGGTCAGCGGCGAGGTCACGACCATCACCGACCTTTGATTTTTTATGAGGATTTGCCATGGGATGGTGGGGTTGGTGGCCCGCCACCCTTGATACATATATATATATATATATATATATATATATATATATATATATATATATATATATATATTGTTTTTATTGTTACTTAGAACAAGGAGGTCGTTTTTTGAATTTTTGAAAATTGACCGAAGGAGTGCAATTAACGGTCCCACAAATTTTCCCTGAATCTAGCCAGGTTGGCCGAAATCCGATGGGGGGGTTCCAACAAAATTGTTACCTCCTTAGTCTGCCACATCACCAAGTCAACCTCCAAACTTTGATTGCTCCTAAATCCTTCATACATACTCGGAATTGAGTGTCGTCTGCGTCGTTGGATTCAAAATAATGAGATCTACAACTTGAACTTGGTTCAAGAAATTTTTGAATATTTTGATTTTTGAGCCTTGTACTCAAGCCATTTGTACTTGTACCTATTTAATCCACTTGGATCACACCTAGCTTGCATGGAATTCATATTAGGTTGGTCAAAGAAGTACCTTATCCCACTGTTATCACTCATCGAGATGAGTTACCTCCTACCAAGAAGATAATGTCATGACATCTTCAAGGCATGGATGATAGCTGCTAACTAATCTAGATCGTGCGTCACATATTTCTACTCGTGCTCATTCAATTTCCTTGACTCATAGCATACCATATGTCCTTCTTGCATTAAGACTCCACCAATTCCTCTCTTGCAGGCATTTGTACATACCACAAAATCTTTATCTGGATCTGCAATATTCAAGACCGGAGCACTTGTAAGAAAATGTTTCAACTACTCAAAACTAGTTTCACATTCCTATGCCCATTCAAACTTCTTCCCTTTTTATTGTAAGGATACAATAAGATACGAAATCCATGAGAAGTTCCTAATTAACCTCCTATAACAACCTTCTAACCCCGTGAATGATCTGACCTCATCCACAATCCTAGGAGTTTCCCACTCCATGATAGTTTTGATATTTTCTAGGTCCACTACTATACCTTCCTTGGAAACATCGTGCCCCAAGTAATGAAACTCTGTCTAAAGTAAACTCTATTTACTAAGCTTGGCATACAATTGATGCTCTCCCAATAGTTTTAACATTTCTTCTAGATGTTCTTCATGCACTTCCTCATTATTAGAATATATCAATATGTCATCAATGAATACTATCACAAACTTGTCCAGATGAGGATGAAACACATTATTAATCAAACACATGAAATTAGTTAAAGCATTAGTGAAACCAAAAGGAACCACAACAAACTCATAATGCCCATACCTGACACAAAAAGCAATCTTTTCACGATGTCCTCTTCTCTGATGTGTACTTGATGATATCCTGATCTCAAATCAATCTTTGAGAACATTGTTTCTCCCTTCAAATAATCAAACAAGTCATCAATCTGAGGTAATGGGTACATCTTCTTGATCGTCACCTTGTTCAGATACATGTAATCAATACACAACCTGAGAGTACCATCCTTATTCTTCACAAACAATACTAGTGTACCCCAAGGTGACACACTTGGCCTAATGTATCTCTTATCGGTCATTTCCTTAAGCTGCAACTTCAATTCCACTAATTTTAGAGTGTTCATCATGTAAGGTTCCTTCAATGTTGGTGTTTCTCATGGTATCAACTCAATAGAAAATTCCACTTCACTATGAGAAGGTAACTCTGAGATCTATGCTGGAAATACATCTTGAAACTGCTGCAAAACTGGATACCTCTTCAAGACTTCAGCATCCTCAACATCCTTCCCTTTTTCATTATAAATATGAACTGAAAACAATACACATCCTTTCCTTCTACTGCGCTTTTCCTACATAGGTGTAACCATGAATTCTCATTGATGTAGGATTCTTCTTACCCTGCAATATTCTCTTCTCTCCATCATCATTCAAGCACTCAATAGCCTTGTCATAGCAATCTAATTTAGTCCTATGAATTTACAACCAATACATACACAAAAACATATCTTATTATCCCATTGCAAGCACATTAGATGCGTTGACATAGACATACCATTAAGATCAAATAAACAAAATCTTACCCAATGATGAACTCTTTACTTAGCACATGTATCCAACTACACCAGCCAAGACTCTGCATGCACTTATTTATTCAAGCAACACTTATTCATCAGGTCAGGATTTATATAACTGTAGTTAGATCCAAGGTCAATCAAAATAGAAAAAACTTGATCACAAATCTTACCTTCCATCTCAATATTATATGCCTAATGATCAGCGTTCCTATTATCCAATGTTTCATAAATCTTAGGAATACTCTTTCAACATCTCCAATTGTCTATGCCTCCTGAGCACTATAAATATTTGGTCTTCCACCTTGATATTATGGACAATATCTCCTGCGATGATCCTTGCCATAATCACTACAAAGGCTTCCTACCATCACCCTTTTTCTACTTGTCACACTAAAATCCTTGTCTGTTGTCAAATGCATTGAATTTCTTGTACAATGTTGCATTATTCTTATTATATATATCTTGAGTTTTTCCTCTCTGCTTAGCCCACTTTCCTTTATTCTTCTCATTACCTTGCTAAACCTACTTAAACTTAGTCTTGCGCTTTGATTTCTCATAACATTGCTTCAACTTTTTGATGGTTTCCTCAAGTGATCTAGGCTCATCAGACTCAATCTTGTCTTTGAATGACACCAAAAACCCACTGATGATTCTTTGAATTTTTTCTTGACCCTCCTTAATATAAGGCACATATCTCAACAACTCCAAGAATATGCTAGTATACTCCTCATCGTTCATAGATATCATATTAAACTCATATAACTCCTTTTCCCTATCATCATACTATCTTTCAAATAGATACTTATTCATGAAAAGTCTCTTGAACTAACTCCAAGTTAGATCATATTCTTGAATTCCTCTAAAATTATTGACATATTCCCACCAAATGTCTGCTTTTCCTTTAATATTGAAAGTATTTATCATGTCTTTCATATTTTTTGAATAATCATGCAATCTAAAAAACATATTCATCCCAAGCAACTAATCTTATGCATCTTGTGATTTCTTCGTTTCTTTATCAAATGTAGGAGCCTTTGATTTCTTGAACTCCTCTAGAAAGTATTGCTTCTCAATCCTCCTATATGGATGGTGGTGGTGATGACGATGATGTCTCTCCGAACTAGAACTAGAATAATACCCACAGTCAATACCCCTCCTATCAAGTGTATCCAATAACCTACCATCCTTGACTATGCCATCGATGTCAAACTTGTATCCTGATTGAGGCCTTCTTCCATATGCCCCATTGGTCCTTTCCTCTTGTCCATGATTGATCCTAAATTTTCCTTGTCCCTACAAAGTTGATAAACACTTAAGGATGATTGCATTAAATTCTTCTTGTTTTTCCTGTGCTATGGCAAGTCTTTTAATATGACTGAATCATCATGTCATTATCTGCCTTACAAATTCTTATCTATGCTTCAAAATTCTTAATGTATCTGCTATGTCAGGGAATTACTCATCGCCATGTTGTTCATCTTATACATAGGGATAATAACATTAATTTTAGTCGTCCATTTTTCTAGTCATCTTGGTCTTCTACTTCCTTCAAACATACCATGTCAGATAAAGAAAATATAGACATAATCAACATACCTTAGTGAAGTTCAAGGGAGACTATCTCATCTGCAAAATAAATCTGGATTAGCACAAAATATGTATATATAATGAAATCAACATATCAATCATCTCAAAATCAACATCATTAACCTCTAAATGACGACACTACTGCAACAATGATTATCACAATGCATGCATAATGAACTCATAGACAACTAACATGCATGCATGACAAAAATATTTCACCCATTCAGTCTAAGTGTTTGAACTTGAGAGTTATGATACTAATATGTGGTATCATATATCACCCAAAGAGAACATAAACTTGCTTTGATACCAATCTGTAGACACCTCCTCCCACATTTACCTAATTTCACCAACCTGTCAAGGTAAACATGAGACAAAGAGTTACTATGAAATGACCCAACCTCCTAGCTCTAGTTAAGGAATTGGGGCCTACAACTGACCACTGACTAACAACTCGCAACATTCCTTGGGGCTACAGGACACTCATGGGCCAAAGGACCACACAAGTGACTAAAACCTGATATGGGGTTGCTTTTCTCACAACTTAACCCCCAACCGCATGCATGACAAGGCTTGGGTGTGGTTGAAGGCCTCCAACTGCTCACACAACACTCCCTTAGTGCAGTTATGACCCAAATTTTCTAGCTCAAAGGGTGTGGTCCCGTAATCTTAGCCACAATTCCAATTCAATGTTTAGACCACTACCAAGAACTTCCTGAGACTTCTCATAATCATAAATGGCTTGAAAACAAGGCTAAACATTCAAACTAGAATGAAAAACTTGACTTGGACTAACCAGAACATACTAGGCATTTTTTCAAACACATGGAAAACATGTACGCTAGAGGTCATGAATGCATATTTGATCATAAAGGTCTCAGATTCATCTGAGAATCATCGAGAATTCCATATTCCCTCTCCACATAGTTGCAATAACACTTATTATTCCATACATTCATCCACCAATCAATAACTAAACCACTCATGACAATATACATAGAAGATACACATCATATAATCAACATATTACTAGAAAATAACCAACATGTAAACCATGGAAACTTGACCATATTATCGCCAAAATAATCGCTAAAAATATACATGAATCACAATAGAAGAATAACTCTTATTAACATACGAAAGTACCAACCAAGTCATGGAATTCCACATACCACTTGACCGTAGATTGGGTTGAACCAAATCTCTCTTTCATCCAATCACCCATGCATCATATTCCAAGCATGAATATGGGATCTCATGAAATAAACCAAACAAAACCAAAACAAAGCTTCTAGAGGCCAAACCACCTCAACCCTCAACCACTAATTCCACCTCATGGTCGTACATCACTAAAAAAAACCAGATCAGTCTCTACCCAATTTTTCCATGGCTCCAAGAACTAGTAACTCAACCCACAGCCTTCCAAGTATCTAGATCATTTGTCCAAACTGGATCCAAGTACTAGTAATTCAATGCACCAAGGTCTCCAAATAATTTGTCCCAATATAGGCTACAGGACTATTAACTCAACTCAAGATGTTCCAAGGCTTCCAGAGCGTTTTCTCCAACCCTCGGCCATAAGGAATTATGAGCACCAATCAAAAAACAATAAAGTGGAAAAAAAACCCACAACACCATGGCTATCCAGGAAAAGGAAAGGCTAAAACCATTGTCAATCCAGGAAATCCTCCATTACAATGACAACACATAACCATAAAACCACATGCATATACCATGCATCCATAAATTATCAAGGAAATCACACATGCAACATGTTACTTACAAAGAAATCCAGTTTTAGTTGTTGATCCACTTGTTCCCTTTGCCTTCTTTCTCCAAATCCAATGTATGCCAAAGTGCTCCAAGAATACTCAAGTGTGCAAGCGTATGAGAGAATGAGAGAATAGAAGAGAGCTCCAAAACTGAACCGGAAAAAGTTGTGAACTGGTCCTCATAAGCTTTTTATCATTAAGGACTCTATTTTCTTCATTTTCCTTCATTTTTCCTTCAATTTCCTCCTCATGAAAATTTATGTCCCTTCACCTTCCTTTTTCCTATTTTCCTTTATTTTCATAAATAAAATGTCAAATAATTCCATTTTGTCTTTTTCAATTCCTTTTCCAATTTCCATAGCCATTAATTAATCACTAGTGGTACCCATCACTATGTTTTACTCAACATTCAAATTGGAATACATGTCCCATGGCCTTGGTCCTATTTTTATTTACATAGGAAATCAACCAAGGTTTGTTACATATTTCATTTGTAAATTATAAATAAGAGCTTGCAAAATGAATTAAGGGTTCAATTTCTGAAAAGAATGAGTTTTCTACACTATTGTATGGGCCATATCATTGGAGGAACTTGAATATTTTTGCACTAGATCTAAGATATGTATTACAGCCCCAAAAATTTCATGCTATCATGAACGTTTTTGAGAAATTTATGTGCTCAGGAATATTTTAGCATAATTGAAAATCTTGTGTACTATTGTTTAGGTTAAAGGCTAAGTGATAGCCTTAATTTTATTCAATTTTTATTTTATTTTTTATTCAAATAAATTTTGATATTTATTTTTGCACTATTGTAAACTCTATTTAATTATATGCTTATTTGAATCGTTGGAAAGTTTCCTTTTCAAGATGGATTTTATTGATATCAAGTTGAACATTGAATTCATATAGATATGCATGTCATCACTAGTAACTATTTGATTGTTGATGACATACTTATCTTTGTATTAATCATGATTGTAATATGAAAACTATTTCCTTAATGAAATAATACTATTGATTTTGAATTAATTTTATTTGAATTTAGATGTATCATGTACAACAAATATCTATTAACTATTTATCAGATAGTTGTATGTGAATATTTCTTTCAATAAGTGACAGGTCCTGGAACTATTTCCTTGGCTTGTTAGCTTCTTTTCTATTCTAGATTCAAGTTGGTCAAAAATTCCTTTTATTTTTCTCTTGATTAGGATAAGGAATATTCTTTTCTTGATCAGGATAGATTAGGATCTATTTTTTGCTTCTTGCATCCTATATTAATTCACACTTGCATTTATAAAGCATTTTTAGAAGTCTCCTTTCATAGGAGGAACCTCATTGGTGGCTTAGTTGAGCCCTTACGTTAGCTTAAGGACTAATCTCTTACAATCATGTTGCAAGGGGGTAAGTCTGATACGTCTTCCTGTTCATAAGTAATTAGAAATATTACAATTCAATGGGGAGAGTGAGGGGTAACTATGCTGAAAACTGTAACTAGTTTCGGTCTTCATAATTTTCATTTTAATCATGTCATTATGTATACATTATGTTACAAGAAAAATAAGAAAGAAAAATGTTATTTTCAAGCATGGGTTTCATGCTTCTTTTGATTGTTCATCTAGGTTAATCATGTCGTAACACCTCCTACCACATTTACCCACTTTGACAATATCTCTAGGGTAAACATGACTTGAGTGCTACTATGACATGACCTAACCTCCAAGTTCCAGTGATGGAAGTGGCACCTACAATCTGACAACTTACTAACATCCCTCAAAGACTAAAGACCACTTAGGATCCTGAAAAAACACCCCAGGTGATCAATCCCTGAGTTGGAACTCTTTTTCACTGACTTAACACCTAAACTACACCCTTGACACACTGTGCATGTGGTTATGAGGCTCCAACCGCGCCCATAAGCCTTCCTACATGTGGTTATTACCAAAAATCCCTTGTTTCGTGCATGCAGTCACAAGATCTATGCCACTTTTTCAAGAAAACCTCTATACCACCACCCAGAATTGCATGTAAGTTTCCATAAACAAAAATAACATGATAACAAGGCTAACAATTCAAAACTTGAACAAGATCTTAGCCAGAACATACCTAATACATGATATACATGTCGTCAAACACATAATAAACATATAAGCTACAGGTCATGAATGCATATATGATCAAAAATTTATGAACCTCATTTGAGAATCACCAATAAGGCTCGATGCTCTCTCAAGCTAACTGCAAAAACACTTGTTATCCCATGCATTCATCATCTATTCTGTTATCACCAAAATCGTACCTAATTGGCTGTTGATCAGACAACTTCAGTGTAACTATTTCAAACCAATATTGTGACTGAGGCTTAGCCTCCTCAATCTGAGAGGGCTCTCTCAAGGGTTAATGATATTGAATAAAGATGTAGATAGATGGATAACTCTATTTTTTGTGTTTGATTTAGGTTGAAAAGATGAATTCTTGATACCATTGGGCTATGGAGTCAGTGATAGGGATAAAGATAACAATGGCTCTCCTTGTGGAAGTTGAGGCTTGTATATATTTCAATGAAAGAGTAACACATTCCGGAAAATCCCAATAACTTGAAGTTCAAATGAAGTCAGAGCATGTAATACATGAATTTTGAGTAATGATACATCAAGGCTATGGAAGAAAAACATTTCAAAGATAGGACATAAAACTCATTGAAATACACTAAGAATCTCAGGTGAAGAAAAGTTATATTGTTACTATATATATCATTCAATCCAAAGCTTTCCAAAGTGGTCTGCTCATATAACATTTTCCAACCTGTAGGTTGAAACTAACATCAGCATGTATACATTTGTTTTATGGAGTCAAATAAATCTCAGAAATTAGTGAATCTAATTAACATGGAATTTGAGGCATATCAGGGTTTTTAGTCATGAGACACACTTGAAACATGTAAAAACACAGTCAGTCCATTTATAAAGGAAGTCAGAGCATCTTGAATATGAGTTCTGTGTAATATAGATGAACACCACTGCAAATAATATATATAAGAAGTACTTGTTTGGTCTCAATCTAGTCTCCTAAACTGAGCTCATTTAATTGTCAACCAGGATTTGTAAACTGCTGAAGTGAAGTGTACTGTATGTACCTAGGTGCTTGTTTCCTAATGCGTTGTGTGTAGTGTTTGAGATGTTTTTGGTCTTTTGTGATGATTTATGATGTTTTTGGTCTTTTGGTAGTTTTATGTTTGCAGGAAAAATACCTAGAAAGCTAGTGGAAAGAAGCTGGTGATTAAAACAGAGTTAAGCCTAATTGATGGAATGTCAAATGACAAATGCAATTGGAAACACTGAAGCAAAATTAAATCTAAACTATGACTAAATAAAAGCAAAGCTTGATAATGACTTTTAAGCAAATGATTAAAAACACAAACTAAACTTGAGAAATGTTCACTAAATATGCAAGTCCTCTAACTAAACAGTGAAACAACTAACTTACAATGATACAATATTTTGTCCTTGATTATAGGTTTGAAACATAATTAGAGGAAAAACATTGTTACCATCATAAGATCTTCTATTCTAGAACTAGTTCCTATCTCTATTCTGCAATTTAATTGAATGTCACAAAACCTTTACTCAAGAGTTATTGATTTCTTTTCAAAGTAGTCTTTTGAGGAAGAGCTCTGTTTATAAAATGATGAGGAAATTGCAGAGGTACTTCAGGCCTTAAAATGATGTTGTCTTCTATTCATATGGTTATAGATCAATTATGGATTTTAGAACAAGAAGAGGTTTGTGAATAATGAAGGTTGTCTTGTTAATCCTAACAACTGAAGTAATCTATTGTGCAATGGATGACAATTTGAATATGAACTGCAAGTGCAATGAGTTAATCTAAGAATGAACTTAAGATGCCACTAATCTAGAACAATGCTGAACTATAAGTCATCATCAAACTCAAAGCAAAGTAACTGAGCATGAGTTAAGTGCAATTAAACTCCGGAGTATCCTAACTATGCTATCATGCATTATTCTATGAAGTTACACAATCTGTTTGTTCATCATTAGTGATATTTTGGAAGAGTTCCTTCTTTTGGAAGAGGTAGAACAATTCTGACTATGTAATTGAGTGCAATTGTAAGCAAATAGACTGAAAGCAAATAAAAAAAAATAACTAAGATATCATATCCATATCCTACTCGTCATTATGATGTCTTGGGCAAGCGTTTAAGAGCAAGAACAGAGATGATACTTAGTACAAACACACAACTAAATCATTCATTATCACGGTCATGTCTTGAACTTCTTAAGAATTTCTTGGAAGAGTTTCTTCTTGTGGAAGAGTGATTAGAACAAGTGTAATTGTGATAGTGAACAACAAAAACTACAACTAAATCCTACAGTACTATAGCCATTCATCATTCATCATTATAATCTTTTGGAAGAATTTCTTCTTGTGGAAGAGTTAGAATGAATATAACTACAGTAGCTAATTAAAACAACTATGAATTCAACTCCTAATCCTACAATACTATAGTCATTTCCCATTCATCATTATAGTCTTTTGGAAGAGCTTCTTCTTGTGGAAGAGCTAGAATGAGTATAACTACAGTAGCTAATTAAAACAACTATTAATTCAAATTCAAAATGTAAAGGCAGCTAGAAGACTTATCTAATTTACGCAAAATAAATCTGTGCAAGAGGCAAGGGCCCTCTACCACCTGACGGAATTCAACTCCAAATTAAATCACGCTTTCAAAACAACACGGTCTGCTCCATTAAAGATGAAATAGTTCGAACATAACACTCTGCGTCTTCAGAAATGTAGCACTTAGTCTAAACAAAATCTAGCATCAAATCTAACATAAAATCTCTAACATAGCTCTCGGTCTCCCAAGTGTTTATAAAGAAAATGCACATAACAATACTTGCAACAATTCATGAACAGTGTCTTTCCTTATCGGAATCACATTAGGACTCTTTGAAGTGGCTGCGTGAAGAGGAAAAGACATCTGGACTGAGACAGTCCTAATAGAAGTCTTCCTTCCTAAATGTGTTCCCACGTTCAAAACCATACCCAGAATTTGTTTCTTCCTCCATGATGAGCAACGAACCATGTAGACATGACGTGGATCATGCCCATATGCGGTTTTTCTCAAGAGGCCACCTGGAACATACTCAAACATGAAGGCAGCTGCAGAATCGCCTGTTAGCTACGGAATGTCTGCATTCTGCAGCTAGTTCCGGTCAAAATGCTTAACAATGGCAAAAATCACAAAATTCAACAAGTCAGTCATGTAAATCATTCTAGAAGTAATTTTAACTATATTTATTGATCAATTGGGTCTAAGATATAAATGGACAAGGGAAAATGAGGTAAAATGAGGTGAAGGAAAGCACAATTTTGAGGCTCAACATACCCCCACTGCTGTCTCTTTGCATGTCCTCATGCAAATTATCCTATGAATTCAGAGGCTTCTGCAAGGACATCTAGTCCTCTCCTTTTCCTTTGTCTGGAAGCTAGAGATCTTCTGGGTTTTCTGATAACAAGTTTGAACCTTAGGTTGGTGAGTGCCCTGATTAGCTTTTTGTTCCTTGTCTTCAACTTCTCATTGGTCTTCTCCACTTTGTCTATATGCAGGGATAAGGTTGAGTTCATATCAGTTTTGAGCTTTACTTGATCTTTGAGAATTTCATTCTCATTTTTGATGTGTCTATTCAGTAATTCTAACTCATACCTATCCCTTCTTAATATATCTATTTCAGACAGTGGAGGACTGGGGGTTCTTTCTCTGCTTTCTGAAGCTCTCCTCTCCAAAGTTTCCACATAGTCATAAATTTCCTGTTGAGCAGGGTCAATTTCAGGGGTTCCTTTATAAAAATCCTCTTCAATATCTTCTTCCATGGATGTTTCCTCGTCTTCTATATCAATCACCCCTGTTTGTTTGATTAATGTTTTCTTCAGTTTTCCTTTTAGTCTGTGGCTTCTTCTAGGCTGAGAAGATCTGTCTCCTTTTTCCATGGTAGATTTCCTGATTACCTTTTCTTCCTTAAGTTGCCTCTTGATTTGAGTCAACTTTTCTAAAATGATTTCCTCACTGCTCTCTTGGACTGGTTTGTCAATTTCAACTTTTGAGGCCCTCCATTTCCTACTTCTCCTTGTAGGTTGTGGTTCTGGTGAGGGTTCTTTTGGCTCTTCAAAATTATTTCTTATCAAGAAATCGTCCCATGTATCATTTGTTTTAGCTAGATGATGTTCAATCAGAATTTTGACCAAACCATGATGATATAGGGTTGTCTCTAAAAATTGAACCCTTCTTTGAACACAGGAAGCCATCTTCTTCAGACTTTGAAGCAAGAAATATGGTAGGTTTAAGTCTTCCCCCAAAAAATGCATCATTAGTCTAATGTGGTAGACATAAAATGTTCCATATCTACCCTCACATGTAATAAATTTTTTCAGAAGAAGTAGTATGTTTATCCATTTGTTTTTCAATGCAGAACTGGGAATTCCTTTCTTAAATACACTGACATCCATACCTGGTGATTTTAAAATTTGTTTCCAGGAGTCATTGTGGAATTCTCTATTTTTAAACCATCTCTCTCCAGTTCTGAGCAACCCTGTAGCCTCTGCAATGAAAACTTCAGTGACAGTAAATTTGACATCTCCCACTTCAACTTCGGTTCCTTGAAATGATCTTGCAAATGATTTAGTGACTTCCTTGTGGAAGCCATTAAATTTCTCCAAAAATTGAAGCCATCCTATTTGTTGTAACATTTCTTTGCATTGAGGGTAGCCTTCTAAATATTTTGAACCCACTGGTTCAGTCCTTACAATGAAACCCATGATTGTTCCTTCAATGTTCAAATTAATACTCTTCTACCCACAAAAACAATGACTTTCACTTTCGGATTGAAATAGCTTTAAGTTCTGAATGGAAATGGATTCAACTTTGGAATGACATACATCTGATTAATAGTGGTAACAACTTCAAAACCTCGGGCTGATATGCCTCTGTTGACAATTGAACTTTGGACTGATATGTCTTTGTTTGACAGTGACAACTGGCTTCAACTTCTTCACTGCAATACCTCTGGCTCTTGGTAGCAAATGGTTTCGAATTCAACACTGCAATACCTCTGTCTTCTAGTGACAAAAGACTTCAAACTCCACACTGCTACACTTCTGTGTTTATAGTGAAAATGCTCAAACTCTGTCCACAGTGATATTTTGTCTGCCCACGGAATCAAATGGATTCAAATTCTCACGCTGCTATGCTTCCAAATTTACCCTTTTGCTCTGCTCTGAGTTTACAATGCTCAATGCTATTCAAACTGATATCCTTTGGCTCTGCTCTCGGTGATAATAATATCTCTGTCTTCGGAATGAAATGTTGGCTACAGAATGGAGTGATGGCAGTGGTCACGGAATGAAGTAGTGGAGTGAGGTGGAGGGAATGTATTAATGATTGAAGAGACGGCGGAGGATTTTACGACGGCAGAGGGAATCATCATTGAATGATTTGGTTAAGAGACGTGGAGAATTCAAACACCTCGGCCATTTTAACCTCTTAAATGATATCGGATATGAAATTTGAAATGGAAGATTTTAATCCAAAGTCTGTGGAGGGTTTATTGGTATTGATCAACAAAAATAATTAAAACAACCTTTTCGAACAATCCATAACTAAAACTATGCTAAACTTTTATGAAATGCCATTATAATTTAAACTTGTTACCTCTGCCTTTCATTTGATTTTTGTAGCCTTTGTCTTCTTGTTTCCCTTTGGAAGAGTCTTCATAATTTTCTTGATGCTTTTGATTCATGGATACACTGGGTCACTTTGTTGCAATTCTAATGTCTGTTGATTGATGCCTTCAGGGTTTGTAGCTGCAGAAAGACTGTCTGGCTGCAGAAAGGCTGATCAGCTGCAGAATGTCTACTGAGCTGCAGAATGTTCCTGTAGAGCATTTTAATCATGAAATGGAATGCTTTTGAAATATGGGTGAAATGTTAAATGGTATGAATGAAGATGGATGATGGATTATGATATGTATGAATTGAATGATGAAATGGAATGGATTCAGTTTATGAAATGAAGTGAAAGAACATAAGAACTGTACTGCAATTCATGACATGTTTTATTCACTTACAGCAAGACATCAAATATTGTATTTTGACATGAAAATGAGATGGATGGAAGATGGAATGAGATGAATGAAATGTGGAATGGAGTGAAATATGAATGATGGATGAGATGGATTATGGATGGATAAGTGAATGGAGTGAAATGAAATGAGATGGATCATAAGCACTATGGATCTGAACTTATGATTTTTTGCAACAGCTACTTGTAAAAACAAAAATGGGAAAAGTTAGAGTGTCAGAGAGACTCTGATTTTCACCCTATCTTTTCTGTATAAACATGCCAATCAATGATTGGTTTTCATGTTTATACCTTTATTTTTATTTTTATTTTTTATTTTTATTTTTTTTTCAAAGAAATGCTTCAGAAAATTTAATCAAGTTGATGAAGAAGAGAGACTTTTCTTCATTAACTTCACATCATTGCTTTCTTGGAACTTCTTGACAAACTTTTCTCTTGAGAGTGGCTTGTGGTATAGCTTCAGTCTATGACCATTCACAAGAAAAGTGACCTCTTCTTCATCTATAGTTCTGATTTTTACTGCCCCATTATCAAAAATTCGAACAATTTCATATGGCCCAAGCCAATGTGTCTGAAATTTCCCTAGAAAATCCTTGAATTTTGAATCAAACAAGAGAGCCCAGTCACCCTCTTTGAATTTCTTCTCCTTGATGTACTTGTCATGCCATCTAGCCCTTTGCTGTTGGACTAGACTTTTTTTCTGAACTGCATCTTGTCTGATCTCATCCAATTCATTAATTTGTTCCAGTCTATGCTTTTGTGCCTCCGTTAGATCAAGTCCTAGCTGAACTGCCATCTTGAATGTTTGGATTTGGAACTCTATAGGAAACAAAACTTGCTTTCCATAAACAAGCTCATAAGGAGTATGGCCTGTTGTGTTTCTCCATGTAGTTCTATAGGCCCACAAGGCTTCATGAAGCCTATCTACCCAATCTCTTCTATGTAAATGAACAGTCTTTGTTAGGATTCCTTCAATGACCTTATTAGTAGATTCCACTTGACCATTTGCTTGTGGATGATAAGGAGTAGATTTTCTATGCCTGATTTTGTACCTCTCCATCATTTTCTCCACTAGCCTTGATGTAAATTGAGCTCCTTGATCCGTAACAATTTCCCTTGGGACACCAAAACGAGTAAAAATATCCTCAAAAAGAAAAGTAACTACAGATGATTCATTAGCAACAAGTAATGGTTTAGCTTCTACCCACTTAGTAACATAATCAGTGCAAACTAATATGTATTTCTTTTGTCTTGATGGAGGACTAATAGGTCCTACAAAATCCAAAGCCCATTTTTCAAAAGGTTCAATGTGTACCTAAGGTTGTAATGGCATCTCACCTGAAGGAGAAGGTTTCCCTACCCTTTGGCAACTGTCACACCTTTTGACATACTCCCTTGCATCTTTAAACAAAATCAAGTCCTAGCTGAATTGCCATCTTGAATGTTTGAATTTGGAACTCTATAGGAAACAAAACTTGCTTCCCATAAACAAGCTCATAAGGAGTATGGCCTGTTGTGTTTCTCCATGTAGTTCTATAGGCCCACAAGGCTTCAGGAAGCCTATCTACCCAATCTCTTCTATGTAGATGAACGGTCTTTGTTAGGATTCCTTCAATGACTTTATTAGTGGATTCCACTTGACCATTTGCTTGTGGATGATAAGGAGTAGATGTTCTATGTCTGATTTTGTACTTCTCCATCATTTGCTCCACTAACCTTGATGTAAATTGAGCTCCTTGATCTGTAACAATTTCCTTTGGGACACCAAAACGAGTAAAAATATCCTTAAAAAGAAAAGTAACTACAGATGATTCATTAGCAACAAGTAATGGTTTAGCTTCTACCCACTTAGTAACATAATCAGTGCAAACTAATATATATTTCTTTTGTCTTGATGGAGGACTAATAGGTCCTACAAAATCCAAAGCCAATTTTTCAAAAGGTTCAATGTGTACCTGAGGTTGTAATGGCATCTCACCTGAAGGAGAAGGTTTCCCTACCCTTTGGCAACTGTCACACCTTTTGACATATTCCCTTGCATATTTAAACAAAGATGGCCAATAATATCCTAAGTTAAGGATCTTATAGGCTGTCCTCTTATCTGCAAAGTGTCCGCCACAAGGTTCATCATGACATGCCTTGAGAATTTCAGGCATCTCATCTTCACGAACACACCTTCTAATGATCGAATCTGAACCTGTCTTGTACAACTCATTAGCGACCCATGAATATCTTGCACTATCATTAATGATTTTTCTTTTATCCCTTGCATTCATAATTGAAGGAAATTTTCCTGAAACTAAATAATTAGCAATATCGGCAAACCATGGAGTTTGAGTAGAGATTGCAAAAAGATATTCATCAGGAAATTGATCTTCAACCGGAGTGTCATCTTTGATATTTTGGATTCTAGATAGGAAATCAGCCACAGTGTTTTGTTTTCCAGGCCTATCTAGAATAGTAATGTTGAATTCTTGCAATAGTAGCAACCATCTTATAACTCTGCCATTAGTGATTGATTTATTCATTAAGTATCTAATGGAAGAATGATCAGTGTGAACAAAAGTTTCATAGCCTGTTATATAGTGTCTAAACTTGTTTATGGCATGAACAACAGCTAAAAACTCTTTTTCAGTTACAGTATAGTTTAACTCTGCAGGAGTCAAATTTCTACTGATATAATAGATGGCATAGGGAATCAAATCTTTCTGTCCCAATACTGCTCCTAGAGCTGTATCGGAAGCATCTGTCGAGATATGAAAAGGTAACTTCCAGTTAGGTCCCCATAATATAGGTGCTTCAGAAATTTTGGTTTTCAGGGTTTCAAAAGCTAACTGGCAATCAGAAGTCCACTTAAATTCACAATCTTTGGTGAGTAATTTGAAGAGTGGAGATGCTATTTTGGTGAAGTTTTCTATAAATCTCCGATAATACCCTGTAAATCCTAGAAAACTTCTAACATATCTTTGACAACTTGGAATGGATAGGTTAGAAATAACTTCAACTTTCGCCTCATCAACTCTAATCCCATCCCCTGAAATGTGGTGCCCTAAAACAATACCTTGAGTGAACATCATAAAACATTTTTCATGACTAAGAGAAAGGTTTGCTTCTTGACATCTTTTTAAGACTTTTTCCAAGTTTTCTAAAGCCTCTTCAAATGTGTCCTCATAAACTGTAAAATCATCCATGTACACCTCTACACAGTCATGTATCAGATCAGAAAAAATTCCTAATACTGCCCTTTGGAATGTTGCAGGTGCATTGCATAACCCAAATGGCAATACTCGGTAGGCATAGGTACCCCAAGGACAAGTAAATGTGGTTTTATCTTGGTCTTCAAGTGCTACCTGGATTTGATTGTAACCACTAAACCCATCTAGGAATGAAAAGTACTTTTTGCCAGCTAATGTATCTAATACTTGATCTATGAAAGGTAAGGGAAAATGGTCTTTAAGAGTAGCTTTATTCAGTTCTCGGTAGTCAACACACACCCTCCATTTTCCATTTTTCTTAGGCACAATCACCAAAGGAGAAACCCACTGACTATCTGAAATAGGATAAATGAAATTAACATTTAACAATTTTTGCAATTCTTCCTTGACAATTTCCCTAAGATTTGGATTCATCCGTCTTTGAGGCTGTCTGATTGGTTTGCAATTTGCCTCTATATAGATGTGATGAGTACAAGTCTTGGGGCTTATCCCTTTCATGTCAGTGTATTCCCATGCATATGCAGAAGAATGTCTCTGTAATACTTTGACTAACTCCTCTTGTTGAGATTTTTCTAGGTTCTTGTTTATATTCAAAGTTTTGCCTGGAAAAATTTCACTTGTAGAGCTGCCAAATTTGTCCATAGAATGAAGAGACATCTGCCTAGATGAAAAAAACTCAATATTGGATCCCTCTTGAAATGATTCATGTTTGTGTTCTAGAGAAGATTCAAAGTTTTCTAGAGTATTCAGAATTCGATTATCTTCACTAATTTCTGAAATTGTGAAGAGTGGTTGTAAATATTCTTCATCCTCTATCCATTGAGTGTCATCTAGATCTGTAATTGTCCTAGCTGGAGGATATAAAGTTAATTTCTTTGTTGAACTACCATCAGAAATATACATATCACCGGACCTACAACTAATAAAGGCATCAGCTGTAGCCAACCAAGGTCTTCCTAGTATAACATGATGGCCTCCTAGATTATTCTTGGGTGTTAGGATCATGAAATCCACAGGGTACTCCCAAGAGTCTAGGGACACTGGAATGTCTTCTATTACCCCATCTGGTCTGATCACAGATCTATCTGCTAATTGTAATAGTGTGGGTGTAAAAATAAGATTAGGAAGTTTCAGTTTGTCCATGATTTGTCTACTCATGATATTTATTGCTGCTCCTAAGTCAATGAGTGTGTTTTGAATTTCAATTCCATTGATGTGAATTTTGACAACTGGATTTCCTGGGTCAAGGTACTTTGGAATAGTAATCTTGCCCATCGTAATGTCTGCTATTTTTCCTACCAGTTGAATTTTCTTGGTTTCTCTTATTCTTTTTCTTGTTGTCTTCATACTCAACTCCTTTATTGTTTTGGCTAAAATTGGGATTTCTTTGATGGCTTGCAATAATGGAATTTTAATGCAAACATTTCTCAATTCATCTAAGAAATCATAATTAGGCACCATTATTTGTTTTTCTACACCTCTATCAATTTGTAATCTCTTCGGGAAGGGAGGTATAGAAGTAGATGTAGATGGTTGCTCTAATACAGGAGTTGGATTTATTGGATCTTTTTGTTTCAGTTTTTCAATGTTTTGGTCTTGAAAGGATGTGTCTTCCTCAAGACTTTTATTAACCCGTAGGGAGTCTTCCTCAGAATTATCTTGTTCTTGTATGATCACAGAAGGTTTCCTCTTCTCAAGTATCCTTCCAAACCTAAGTTGAACATCACTAAGGTCTAGAGGAGTAATTAAATAAGTTGGAAATTGTTGACCTTCTATCATGTATGTATTCTGAGGGTTCTTATTATTGGGGTTTGGTATGGGCTGAGCTGGCAATTGATTGGATTTTTGAGGGAATGGTAATGGAAGCGGTTGATTTTGATGTGGTTGGTTCTGATGATGTTGTTGAGGATTTTGTTGAAAATTTTGTTGAAGATTTTGAGGAAAATTTTGTTGAGGATTTTGAGGATAAAAATGTGGATATGGTGGATATGATGGTGGATACTGATAATATGGAGAGTATCTTCCATAGGGACCTTGTGATCCTTGTGCCCAAGCTTGAGATTGATTTTGAAATTGGGGCCAAGGTTGTTGCCAAGAATTCCAAGGTGGAGGTTGATTATACATTTGATCATGGAATCCTTGTGTCTGAGGTCCCTGCCAAGGTCTTCTAGATACAAAGTTAAGAGATTCTGTGGAGTCTGTAGGAGTTTCTTCCTGAAAAATAGCCTTGAGACCAGGAAGAGAAGAAAAATTCTTGGTCTCATGTTTCTCAGAACAAATGACACAGGTTTCTATAACTTTTACATCCAAAGGACACTCTCTTAAGGCATGTTTCTTTCTACATTTGGGACAAAATATTGCCAAAGCATCAGATTCAGCCTTCTGCTTGTTTTGTATCTTAAGGGTGTTTATTTGTTCACTAAGACTCCCTAAGATTTCAGACTTAAAATCATCAAGCATGTGTCCTATTTCTGATCTACTTACTGTCCCAGAAGCAGATTTACTTGCCCTTGCAAGAGCGGGATCTCTTGGACCTTTGACAGTTTTAGATTTCCCTATGGAAAGGTTGATACATAAATCAGATATTTTAGGTGATGTGAGTTGTGATATATCCCCTTTTCCCATCATATTTAGGATATCCAACCATTCATCCCTAATTGTTTTCAACAAAAGAGCTTTTAAGGTGTCTTGATCTAAATTTTCCATTTTTGCCCTTTTGATGTTGTAATTAAATCTTTCCAACAAATCTTCTAAGTTTTCATCTTCTTTTTGTAACATCTTGAACACTTCTTCCTTATGATTAACTGGCATACAATAATCCAAGTATCTCTCTAGAAATGCTTGTTTCATATCTTCCCATGTTCTGATAGAACTACTGATTAGGCTCATAAACCACTTCAATGCTACTCCCTTCAAAGTTGAAGGAAATAATTTCAGTTTTTGAGCATCTTGTAAGTAGTCATAAGTCCTACACAGCACTTCAAATTCGAATAAGAAAGTTTCAGGATCTTCAGTTTTAAGTCCATAGAAGTTTGGAAGGACGGAGGGTGAAATGTTTTTCATGGTTGTATTGGTTTCTTCATCAAGTATAGGGAACCCAAAAGAGCTTCCTATTCTACCTCTTCCTCCATCTGCACCTCTACCTCCTTCTCCTCTTCCTCCTTCTCCTCTACCTCTGCCTCTACCTCCAAATAATGTGTGTTCTCCATTAAAAACTCCTCCTCCGCCTTCTTCTGCCATGGTTGACTCTCCTGTGGAAGTGGAAAGGTTTGTGTTCCTAACAGGAGTTTTTAGATCTTCTTCTATGGCAGGTTCAGTGGATGAAGTGGAAGGTTTCTCTAATGGAATAGTTGACCTTAGATCTTCTAGAAGTCCAGGATCAAGGGAGGATGGAAGATGGGTTTGAGTTGAAGGTGTACTATCTCTGGATCTAGATGAAACAAGTGGTGTTCTAGAAATCAAAATTCTGCCTCTGCTGCTTATAAATCTTCCCCTTGAATCTCTCTCCCTACGCATAAAATTGTTTTTGGATGCTAAGAAACAAAGGTTACCTAGTTTTCACTTCCCCGGCAACGGCGCCAAAATGTTTGATCTCAATCTAGTCTCCTAAACTGAGCTCATTTAATTGTCAACCAGGATTTGTAAACTGCTGAAGTGAAGTGTACTGTATGTACCTAGGTGCTTGTTTCCTAATGCGTTGTGTGTAGTGTTTTGAGATGTTTTTGGTCTTTTGTGATGATTTATGATGTTTTTGGTCTTTTGGTAGTTTTATGTTTGCAGGAAAAATACCTAAAAAGCTAGTGGAAAGAAGCTGGTGATTAAAACAGAGTTAAGCCTAATTGATGGAATGTCAAATGAAAAATGCAATTGGAAACACTGAAGCAAAATTAAATCTAAACTATGACTAAATAAAAGCAAAGCTTGATAATGACTTTTAAGCAAATGATTAAAAACACAAACTAAACTTGAGAAATGTTCACTAAATATGCAAGTCCTCTAACTAAACAGTGAAACAACTAACTTACAATGATACAATATTTTTTCCTTGATTAGAGGTTTGAAACATAATTAGAGGAAAAACATTGTTACCATCATAAGATCTTCTATTCTAGAACTAGTTCCTATCTCTATTCTGCAATTTAATTGAATGTCACAAAACCTTTACTCAAGAG
Source organism: Pinus albicaulis (assembly GCA_034641835.2). NCBI lineage: Eukaryota > Viridiplantae > Streptophyta > Pinopsida > Pinales > Pinaceae > Pinus > Pinus albicaulis. The sequence continues at coordinate 730,874,037 of CM076573.1, read as the reverse complement.
TTATTGATTTCTTTTCAAAGTAGTCTTTTGAGGAAGAGCTCTGTTTATAAAATGATGAGGAAACTGCAGAGGTACTTCAGGCCTTAAAATGATGTTGTCTTCTGTTCATATGGTTATAGATCAATTATGGATTTTAGAACAAGAAGAGGTTTGTGAATAATGAAGGCTGTCTTGTTAATCCTAACAACTGAAGTAATCTATTGTGCAATGGATGACAATTTGAATATGAAGTGCAAGTGCAATGAGTTAATCTAAGAATGAACTTAAGATGTCACTAATCTAGAACAATGATGAACTATAAGTCATCATCAAACTCAAAGCAAAGTAACTGAGCATGAGTTAAGTGAAATTAAACTCCGGAGTATCCTAACTATGCTATCATGCATTATTCTATGAAGTTACACAATCTGTTTGTTCATCATTAGTGATATTTTGGAAGATTTCCTTCTTTTGGAAGAGGTAGAACAATTCTAACTGTGTAATTGAGTGCAATTGTAAGCAAATAGACTGAAAGCAAATATAAAAAAAGAACTAAGATATCATATCCATATCCTACTCGTCATTATGATGTCTTGGGCAAGTGTTTAAGAGCAAGAATAGAGATGATACTTAGTACAAACACACAACTAAATCATTCATTATCACGGTCATGTCTTGAACTTCTTAAGAATTTCTTGGAAGAGTTTCTTCTTGTGGAAGAGTGATTAGAACAAGTGTAACTGTGATAGTGAACAACAAAAACTATAACTAAATCTCTGAGTGCTACAGCCATTCCTTGATCCTTCGTATAATCTTTTGAAAGGCGTCTTCTTGTGGAAGGATTAGAATATAAATATAACTTCGATGTTGATCCAAAGTAACCTCTAGATTCAACTCCCTAATAATCTACAATACCTAGTCATTTCCCAAACCCATCATTATAGTCTTTTGGAAGAGCGTCTTCTTGTGGAAGAGTTAGAATGAGTACGACTACAGTAGCTAATTAAAACAACTATTAATTCAAATTCAAAACGTAAAGGCAGATAGAAGACTTATCTAATTTACGCAAAATAAATCCGTGCAAGAGGCAGGGGCCCTCTACCACCTGACGGAATTCAACTCCAAATTAAATCACGCTTCAAAACAACACGGTCTGCTCCATTAAAGATGAAATAGTTTGAACATAACACTCTGCGTCTTCAGAAATGTAGCACAGAGTCTAAAAAAAATCTAACATCAAATCTAACATAAAATCTCTAACATAGCTCTCGGTCTCCCAAGTGTTTATAAAGCAAATGCACGTAACAATACTTGCAACAATTCAGGAACACTGTCTTTCCTTATCGGAATCACGTTAGGACTCTTTGAAGTGGCTGCGTGAAGAGGAAAAGACATCTGGACTGAGACAGTCCTAATAGAAGTCTTTCTTCCTAAATGTGTTCCCCACGTTCAAAACCATACCCAGAATTCGTTTCTTCCTCCATGATGAGCAACGAACCATGTAGACATGACGTGGATCATGCCCATGTGCGGTTTTTCTCAAGAGGCCACCTGGAACATACTCAAACATGAAGGCAGCTGCAGAATCGCCGGTTAGCTACGGAATGTACGTGCCGGCTGGTTCGATTAATGCTACAATGGGGAAAAAATCACAAGGCACCTTAGAGTCGGTCCTTATGAAATCATTCTAGAAGTAATTTTAACTATATTCATTGATCAATTGGGTCTAGGATGGCAATGGACAAAGGAAACACTGTCTTTCCTTATCGGAATCACGTTAGGACTCTTTGAAGTGGCTGCGTGAAGAGGAAAAGACATCTGGACTGAGACAGTCCTAATAGAAGTATTCCTTCCTAAATGTGTTCCCACGTTCAAAACCATACCCAGAATTCGTTTCTTCCTCCATGATGAGTAACGAACCATGTAGACATGACGTGGATCATGCCCATATGCAGTTTTTCTCAAGAGGCCACCTGGAACATACTCAAACGTGAAGGCAGCTACATAATCGCCGGTTAGCTACGGAATGTCTGCATTCTGCAGCTAGTTCTGGTCAAAATGCTTTACAATGGAAAAAATCACAAAACTTAGCAAGTCAGTCATGTAAATCATTCTAGAAGTAATTTTAACTATATTCATTGATCAATTGGGTCTAGGATGGCAATGGACAAAGGAAAATGAGGTAAAATGAGGTGAAAGAAAGCACAATTTTGAGGCTCAACAGTACTGATAGAGTAGGAAAACACTAAACACCCCTTCTGAATCTCAAGTTGGTCAAGTAGAAGCTCTCTACATTAGCTGAAACAGTCTTTTTACAATATGCACTAGTTTTGCAGAAAATGTCCAACCCCTAAATAATTCGACTTATTGGTCTTAAATAGACCTTTACAACATGAGATGAACTCATCTTCTGTTAGATACTTTGAATTCCTAACTCTTTACAGTTGCATAACCATATTACATGGGATTTATTACAAAAAGACAGTTAATCTGCTAAACAGTCCTAATACAAATAGGATTCAAACTCTTAATCACCTATCTATAACCAAATTATCTTAATTAAGTTACATCCTTTGCCAAGTGTACTAACATCTGGTCTAATCCAGAGGACAGACATCAACTCTTCATGACCATGATGCTGGCCTCCATCAAAATAGGAACAGTCTCCTGTTTTCTAGGCATAGGGTTCCTTGCACTTATTGAAACATCCTGACCACCATGAACTCATTATTTCAAGTTCCCTTGTTGTTGGAAACTAAAATAACACCTGCAAGAATCCTCCCTAAGCTCCAGGTGTCCAAAAACCATCATTAAACTGTTCAAATGAGCTAAAATAGACTGTGCTACAAAAACAAGACAGTTTCGTAGCACTGCTCTTTAACCCCTTTTCCTTCAAAATTTTGATTTCTTTTCGTCAAGATTATCTTAATTATCTTTTAATACATCCTCCTTATAAATTTCAGATCATAATTCATCCTTTTTCCCTCCAATATTTTATGAGAAAGTGAAAAAACCTGCTACAGCAGTTTCATAGCACTTTTCACTCTTTTTACACTGTTTGCGCTACGAAACTGCTGAGTGAGCAGTTTTGTCCAAATTTTTTCAAAATGTAATGTGTGAATGTGCTAAAAACTGAAAATAGACCTGATTTCATCATATCACTTGAAAAACAGAGTCATTCTAGCCTTCTTGAGGTTCCTTCTTCATTTGCAATAGGTTGGCCTATTGGTTTTTCCTGTTTTTTCCTAAAAAATAGGTCTTGGGACAGAGCCTATATATTTTAATCCATGATGTATTTTGAGAAATTGAAGGATTTTTTTTGTAGGCCATTATTTCTTTAATAAAAACCTCTCTTTTTTTTTGAACAATATCTCCTATTGTCTAGAAACTGCCTTTGAAAAAAATATGTAAAATAGGAAAACTTTGTTTCTGAAAATAGGGCTTCAAATAAAGCCTTGTATCTCCCAACTGATAACACATATGAGAAAAGTGAGAGAGTTTATTGTATCTGGGGCTATGATAAAGACAAACCTCTTTTTTAATTCCAAAATACTTTTTCATTTGGCCAGAAACTGAACTTGAATTTGACTGCTAAACAGTCATGTACAAGACATTTTTGTAACAACAGTTTCGTAGCACATTTTAATTTATCAATTTCTCCCGCCTCCTAATGTATTTGAAGAAACTCAGAGATTTTTTGGTATTTAGGTCTATTAGGAAGAAAAACCTCTTTCAGTTTTCCTAAATTCATTCTCAGTTGCTTAGAAACCTCCTTGGAAGTTGACTGCTCAAAACTAGAAAACAGAGTTTTTGCTTCATAACTTTCAGCAGTTTCATAGCGCAAATCAACTTTTTTGAACCAGTGGCACTACAAAAACGTGGATTCTTGGCTAATTGCACAGTTTTGACCCAAAACCTTATGGAATGACTCCCAAATGGAAATTATGGATATTTGACAATGAATGGGCCTTAAAAAGACTTTATTTGAACTTAATGATGACCTTTGAACTTATAAAAATCTAACCTACCCTTAACCAAATCCTAAATTGACTTCTAAACCCAATTTAGAACCATGACCAAAAACAAACTTGACATAATGATGTTTTGAGAATTTTTGAGTGATAATAGTGGCTCCACTTGGGATAGTGTGCCCCTGTGGTACACTAAGAACCAATAGCTCCCGGTGATGCTATCCATTTTCTTGACCAAAACAGAGAGAACTTTGAAATTGCCAAGCTTCTCCTCAAGCTCTAATGGCCTTCACCTTCGGCTCAAGCTTGATGATCACTGCAGAAGAACCAAAATTGTACCTACTGAAAAGATGCTCATTCACCTTTGAGCTTATTCACACACTCCTACCTACCCTATCAGCTGCAATTCTCCACTTTAACTCAAGCAACATGAAAATTCCAATGAAGCCAATCATTTATCTTATCTAACATTTGGACCTCTTGACTGCACTTGAACCAAAGATAAGCATGATATTGAAATGAACAAAGTGACAATATAGAATGCATCAGATCCTCATAATGAAAATGAAACTGGAAAACTGGACTGTAAAACTCTTCCATGTATTCAGCTATAGGATCAAAGAATACATGATATTTTTGATGATACTCATAACATTCTATAACTTTGGACAAATCATATATGCTTTGTTCAACCACACAAGATTTCATTTGTATTCTATCCAACTGTTGTTCCAATGGATTCTCAAAAACAGTGTATTCTTGTTCATTAATATGATCATTATTTGATGTAAGTTGATTCAAGGAATGACGTAAAAATCAACCCTTTCCTTACCCTGATGGTTATAGAAACTATCTTCCAGTATTTCCTCTTGTTGTTTGTAATGATTCTCATACTCCTGATGATCAAAGGATTGACAAGTCTCCTACAAATTTTCCTCAAACTCAGAGGATGTGACATGATTTTCATAAATATGCTCCTGTTGGGTTTCATTTTCATCCAAGGGAGAGGTTATTCTTTCTTCTTGGTGATGAAATGGGTTGTTATGGAGGGCCTCTAAAATTTCCTCATCCATGAACTCATCATCTTCATAGAAATTCTCCAAATATTCAATAAAACTCACACAGTGTTTACAACAGCCTTTGACCAGCAATAAGGAGGGATGATACTCTTCACATATCTCATAAAATGTAACATGGAAATCAGCAAGAGAATATAATGAACCATTTGGCAAGATTTCATACCAAGACCATGATTTTCCTCCTAAAGTGGCCATAAACATCTTCATGAGACAATCCTCAGGGAATTGAACCTTAAGTCTATGTACATGCATATGGAATCTAACCAAATGAAGAGTAGCATTGTCTTTCTTTTCTTCTTTAAATATTGGAAGATCATCTAACCATTCAACCTTTGGCATAGGATTTGGAAAGCCATGGATATGAGACCGATTTATAGGATCATACCTGGCATTTATTCCTGCAATGGAACTCATCTTGAAACTTCATCAAGCTACTGATCTTCATGTAGTGGAGTCACCTTCCAATTGATTATTTGATGTGTGGACTCGCCAGAGCAGAAATACAGCGAATATGTGCCTAAGTGTCTGCTACTCCCAAATATTTGAACTAAAACTTTGTCGTTCTTTTTTGAGGCGGTAAATCCCCTCTACGGACAGAGGCGATCCCACTAGCCCTAGAGTGGGTCTAGCAACAATCAAAACATGCAATGATGTTGGTTCCTAGTTACAATAAAGACAAATATCATGATCAGTAGCCTACCTCAAATCCCACGCTACTGTTGTCGAGGAAGAAACGGTGCTCTTCATCCCTAACCTGACAGATCATAGTCCTTCCTTTCGCCACATCCGGACACCTGTACACATGCAGAGAAACGACGACAAACAATGTAATACTTAAAGCATGTAACTATATATCAGTCAGAGAGGATATAATTCGTTGCATTACATAAAAGAGTAGACACAAGAATGGAACCAAAATTAGAGTCACTTATATTAAAGATTACAAAAAGGGAGATTACAACCAAATTCTCTGATGCTATGATCTTCCTTCGGTGGGGCTTGCAGCAGAGCACGTCTCAATGAAGCCTGTCAGGAATCTGGACAAAGCTCTCTCTCTTACAGGGTTCTCCTTGGCTATGCTCTCAATAGTCACCCAACTATAGTTTCCTTCCCACAAGTTCAGCTAGCAAGCAAATAGAGAGGGCATGATTTTATAGAGGGAGGAGGAGAGGTTAGGCTCCCTATAATCATGGGGAAGAGTCCTATCTCTTAGGAAGGTTCCATGAGAGGTGGAAAACCACTTCCTAATCAGGGAGATCCGGAGGCAAACAACCCAAACCCATTTTGGTGATCCGTTCTGAGTTTGTTAAAATCAATATTCCACCTTCTATATTAAATAAAAATTCCTTAAAAGGCTTGGTGCAGGCATGACATAGGGACAGAGCGCCAACTGGCGCGCCCACTATGGTGCATTTTCCCCATTGGCACGAGGGATGAACTAGCTACCTGCGCCAATTCCAAAACATGGATTTTTAGGGTTTTTCAGAGGAATTGTTCTTCAGGAGAATTCTTGTCCGTATGCAGAAGGATGCCATTAAGGTATTTCCAAGACATTTTACTACTCACAGGTCACGGGACTAGTCCTCCAATGTGCGGGATGAGGGATTTCAGGGACGGTGACAAAATTTTGTGTAACAGATGCCCCCTGAAGCATGACGTCTGAGAGAGAGGGAGGGGTGAAATGCTTTATGAGAATGCGCCCAACCGAAAACACTGCCGTTGGAAAACCTTTGAATACAAATACAACTGATGTCTCTGATACATGATATGTGGTATGGGCACAGCCATCCATAATAGAGTGTACAAAAACCGGGATCCAAGGTATGGACGCAGCCATCTAGTAAATAAGGACCAACAAGTAGACTCAGGTATGGTCTCAACCATCCAATTGAATGAGTCATATAAGAAATCATAATAATCCACAAAGAATCTGCAGCCTGGATGTTTATCAGACAAAATCCAGGGTCTTGCGCTCCATCTCAACCCGAACAGAGTACAAGTTCAAGCATGCGAAAATGTGAGCTAAGGTCAAACATGAAATAACATCGTCTGATTACCAGCCAATGATGAAAGCTATTAACAGACGCGAGAGAAACCACCAATAATGACGATGTCTCTCAAGGTACAAGAGGTACAATCCACGGAATGTGAACAGTGACCTGGCATCGAACACCCACAGAATCATCTGATCGAAGGCCAATAATGAAAACCTTGCGTCAAATGCGAAGAACCTGCCATTGAGGCATGTGGGCTCCAAGGTACCTGAAGGGAGTCTCTAGATCAGCTTCCCAGATAATGTGCTGAAGTCGACAGGAAGTGACCTTGATCAAAGGTGGGCCATAATGTTTCCCACATCATCGACACAAGACGGAGGGACATTATGTTTTGTGAATGAAGACCAACAGAGAATCAGAGGGAGGTTGAAAATTGCAGAGGCCAACTTCTCTTGAACATATCGGCGGCACGAAATTGGATTTGGCAGTATTTGTCATCAAAGGATCTGAGGTCATGGTGATGTGGAAAAGAACAGATGAGCGGTCAAAAAGGATTACCCAAACCCATGGAGGAAAGCAGATAATGAGATGAGATGTCCCCAACCCGACACGAATGTAGACATGTGCCATGTTCAAGAGCGACATACTGCCGACACGACTATAATACTGGTTCCATTTTCCCCCACCATTTCTAGCGAGTATCCCAATTATTTTTGAAAACAAGCTTGAAGGGGATAGCATGTGCTTGCAATATAAGTTTGTCCCTCGGAAAAATCCAACCTAGTACATTTAACGAGCCCTAGGAAGGAGGAACTCGAGTAACGTCATTACGAAGGAGCCCGATGTCATCAGTTTTCAACGAGTCTGACAAAGGAAGAACTCAGCATCTTTTCATATTTAGGGAGTTTGAAAAGACAGCAGAAAAGAAAACTCCAGCAATCCATTTTAGTAGATAATCCCACAAATCCGAAAAGGTAGAAAACTATGTCTGAGAGAACCTCCTAGTCGCGATAGGCTAGGGTATTCCTTTTTCGTAAATAATCTATCCCAGCCCGAAAAAGGGGTTAACATATACTGGGTAGATGTCGGTTCGCAGTCAATTTAACAAGTTAAAAATGACAAGAAACTCGACAATGTTTTCAGTTTTAGAGAGTCAGAAAAGAGCTGAAAGGTGACTCCTCCTGGAGGAACGAGTGGTATTAAGGGTAGCTACTGGTTCCAATAATGGTGGAACTGCTCAAAACAAGTAAAGGTCAAGAGGCTGGCTAACAAGACCACTCATTGCGGTGGTTCCTCGGGAATGGGTAAAACAATCAAGTGAAGGTGTATGATTGGCCAAGCAGATGGGGACGATGGAATGAGAGAACCAAGGCTCATCTGGAAAAATGGGCTGATAAAATGGCAATCACGAGAGGTAAAATAAGAATGGTTTCATTTTTACACAAGCTTGAAATCAGGAAACTCTGCTTGAAGTTGGTTTCATTTTTACACAAGCTTGAAACAAAGATAAACTATGCTTGAAACCAGTTTCATTTTTACACAAGCTTGAAATGGAAACAAACTATGCTTGAAAAATTAAGCATGCCCGCAGCATGGTGACTCAATTCGAGGTGTACATGCCCCCCAAGCTTCAGTCCATATAAAAAATGGAGTGAAGGTTCAAAACACAAGAGTAAGAGACTTGACCTGAATTTTCCGAAATCTAACAAAACTCGAATTGAACGGGATCGGGTTTCATTATTTTAACAAGGTTGACACACTTAAAAGAACTATCCTCAAACCAGCATGTTTCATTGTTTAGGGAGCTTGGCACAAGAATGGGAACTATGCTCCAACGAGCTTGTTTCATTTTTTAAGGAGCTTGACACAAGAAGATGAACCATGCTCCGATAGATCTTATCATAATGAATAAGAAGTCATAGCTTCCAAGGGTTACCCATCCAATGGAAGGAAAACATCTTGGAAGTCTGGACCCAATGCCCCTAGCACACGATGTACAATGGCACTATCACCGAATACGGGCACAGGACAGGTAGCCACATAATTGACATGCGGTGGGGATGACACAACCGGCAGATAAAGATCCAGCAGGGATGATGGTGGACTAGCTGCCATATTAGGACCAAATAATGAAAGCTGATCAATGGTCACAATCCGACCTTTGTGTGGAAAACACATCACACGAAAGAGGGAAGAGACAAGAGCACCCATGACATAAGTATAGTCACGCCCCAAGTTTAAATTTAAATCCAAGGGACTTGGAACAACCATCACATCCATATGGATGGTTTTCCCTCCCAAAGTAACATGCAACTTCGGAAGTATCCCTAACGGTTGACTGGTTCCTCTGTTAAAAGCCAACAGATTCTGCGTAACAGGCATAAGCGGTGGAGAACCAAAACCCTGCCAAGTAGTGGAAGACAGAATACTAATAGACGTGCCTTCATCTATAATGGTGTTGGGTACGAACAGATCAGAGGTATGTACTGTTATCTCAAAAGGCACATAAGAAGGAAGGCAATAACCTGCGAATCGACCCAATCGAAGGAAGCGACCAAACTACTTGGAGGGGCTACCATCGAACCAAAATGGTCTTCCCCTGGTGTTATGGGAGAAAAAGGAGCATCCTCCACCACCTCCATCATGGAGGTAGAAGGAGTATCCTCCGGGACCTCCATCATGGGAGGCGGAGGAGTAGCTTCCAAAGGTACGGGGACGGGAGAATCTTTCTCCAAGTCCGAGGAATCTGAAGAAATAAGAAGAACACGAGGGATGTGAGATCCACTCTCAATGAAAAAGACCTGGTGCACCGCAGAGGGGTCCAGCTCAACTGATCCCACAACCAATGGTTGGTCAGGGATGGATTCATGATGGTGAATTTCCAGGGGAGCAGGATCAAGCAAGGATGACTCTTGACTGATCGTTGAATTAGCTGGTGAAGGAATCAAAGAAAGTTGTTTGTAACCAGCCGAAATGCACGGTGTAGAAACAGTTGAGTTGTCCAAAACTCTCTTGGCTTCATCCATATACAGACAAAGGTGAATGGCATGATGCCCTTCACACAAATTACAGGGATTGGAAACCTTACCCTGCTTCTTAGGAGCTTTACCACCAGTAGTTGAAGATGTGCTCCCAACCTGACTCCCGGAAGCCAAAGGCAGCGACGGACGACCGTTGGACCATACTTCGAGCACCTTGTGAATGTCAGGGAAATCTTGAAGTAGATGGTTTCCCTGGCACAACATGCAATGGAACTTAACTTTCCATGGAGGGTTGGAAGGTTCACCGAGAGCAGGTGTTTTAGAAGCAATAGCTGCGGAATTATCCTCTCGCTTATCTGACTTCTTCTTCTTAGTATTCTTCTTCTTCTTCTTAGCCACCTGGGTACTAGAATCCAAAATTTCACCAGGCGAAGTAGAAGATGAGGACGAAGAAACAGGCGAAGAAGGGGAGAGGTCCACCTTCAAATCAACATGTCGTTGCTCAGGCGGAGGAGTGGATGGTACGGTAGCTGGAATGCTTGAGACTACAGAGGTTGAAAACAAGCAAACAGGCAACCTAAAAGTTAACCCAGGGAGGGATAACGTAGCCATATAAGGAGCACCAATATTTCCTAAAGCAAGAAAAGGACTGGGACTCCCTTCAGAGGGGACTCCTTGATTGGAGAACTCCGGAAAAGTTGCCATCGAAAACGACCTTGAAATAAAACACTATGGACAAAAATTCTAACCAGGAATATTTCGTCGGCGATTAATTTTTAAGACACTAAAACTAGACTCTGTTTTTTCATATTTTAAGAGTCGAGAAACAAGTAAAAGGTGACTCTATCACTTTCAGGTTGGAAACGAGCTTGAAAGGACAAGAGCTCGATGATCTTTTCAGTTAAAAGAGTCAGTAAAGATCAAAGTGACTGCTATGGTAATCTAGGTAAATGGGTGTACCAGATATCCGTGAACTACCATATACACCTTGGTAAAAACAAAAGAGAAATAAACCAAGGACTTAACGTACGTGCAGGTAATCTCCCCGAATGTTGTGTTCGGTGTATCACGGGTAAGAGGCAGCAAACTCTGCTTCCTATGGATAAAGGATTTGTAACCTAATGGGATCTCCCTTTATATACGCGACGGTATGGGGAGCACAAGTACGTACTAGCGCTGTCTGTAGCCAGATGGCGAGCGACAGCTGCTAGGCTTAAAGACGCTGGAACACATCTCTACCTTAGGCTACTAGATATTCCGTTAATGTTTAAATGTTGCCTTAGGTTAATTCAGTAAATTTTAAATTTGATCTTGAATTTACATTTCAATTTCAAGGCCCTATCGAATGTTGGATCTCTTAAAACCTCTAGATGCAAAATACATTCCACAAAATATCATTTTGTTCAATGAAGAGCTATCTACGGGAGAGTTGAGAGCTTTCAAATGACAACAAAATGAAAACACAAAAACATCCACTATTGTTTCTAATGCAAGCTGATGAAACTAGAAAACTTCTCTCTAGAGTTATATAACACTAGTAATGCAAAAGAGCTTTCAATTTTCACTACACCAAACCAAATGCAAAAGATCTTGTTTTTGTATGTTTCAATATATTAGAGCAAATGCACTAAATGAATGAAAAACTAATGAAAACATCAATTCGAGAAATGACAAAGAGAGAGTTGAAACAAGCAAGTTCACTCAATCCAAACACACACAATCAAGACTCAAATTAATGACGAAATACCTCAAAGTGAAGAATAATCTCGAAAGAGACTCAAACAAACCGTGTAATCTAGGCTTGGAGTAACACAAAGCGAAACTGAATGAAAGAGAGGAAAATCACTCAATTAATGCAATGATTCAATGGAATCTAGCAAAATGAATGCAAAGAAGCAAAAATGAAGTTGACCAAGAAAGCAAAGACCCAAAACTCCTACGGGAGGCTCAGCACACCGAAGCACCCAGAAGCCCTAGGGCTAGAATGAAAAACTGATAGAAAAAGGCGAAAAATCAGAGGACAGGGGCTAAACACAGTCAAAAATGACTTCAAAGCACTTAAGCAATCATAAAAAATGAACCAAGACCAAAATTCAAGCTCAGAAAGCCCACAAATAGGCAAACCCTAATACCAAGCAGGGTTGGCATGCTTGTTTGGCTGTAATCTATGCCAAACAGGGGTTGGCGCAGGTGCCTAACCAGCAACAAGCGCCAGTTGGCGCGAATGTCAGGAGAAAAACCGCGCCAAGCCGGTTTACCCTAGTAAAATGATAAAAAAGGAAAAACTAAGACTAGATTTGGTTTTCTGGGGGCTGAACAAGGTCTTAACACCAAGGAAGGTGAACCAAAAAGGCAAATAAATCAATCAAAAGCCAAGAAACAACCCAAAGGAAGAAGGACTAACTCCCACTGATCCCCAGCAGAGTCGCCAAGTTGTTGAGGTGGTAAATCCCCTCTGCAGACAGAGGCGATCCCACTAGCCCTAGAGTGGGTCTAGCAACAATCGAAACACGCAATGACGTTGGTTCCTAGTTACAAGAAAGACAAAGATCGTGATCAGTAGCCTACCTCAAATCCCACGCTGCTGTTGTCGAGGAAGAATCGGTGCTCTTCATCCCTAGCCTGACAGATCACAGTCCTTCTGTTCGCCACGTCCAGACACCTGTACACATGCAGAGAAACGAAGACAAACAACGTAATATTTAAAGTATGTAACTATATATCAGTCAAAGAGGATATAATTCGTTGCATTACATAAAAGAGTAGACACAATAATAGAACCAAAATCAGAGTCGCTTATATTAAAGATGATAAAAAGGGAGATTAATGCTCTGACGTTATGATCTTCCTTCAGCGGGGCTTGCAGCGAAGCGCGTCTCAACGAAGCCTGTCGAGAATCTGGAAAAAGCTCTCTCTCTTACAGGGTTCTCCTTGGCTTTGCTCTCAATAGTCACCCAGCTATAGTTTCCTTCCCACAAGTTCAGCTAGCAAGCAAATAAAGAGGGCAGGCTTTTATAGAGGGAGGAGGAGAGGTTAGGCTCCCTATAATCATGGGGAAGATTCCTATCTCTTAGGAAGGTTCCATGAGAGGTGGAAAACCACTTCCTACTCAGGGAGATCAGGACGCAAATACCCCAAACCCATTTTGGTGATCCGTTCTGAGTTTGTTAAAACCAAACTTCCACCTTATGTATTAAAAAAAGATTCCTTGAAAGGCTTGGCACGAGCATGACACAGGGACAGAGCACCAACTGGCACGCCCACTATGGTGCATTTTCCCCATTGGCGCGAGGGATGAACTGGCTACCCGCGCCAATGCCAAAACATGGATTTTTAAGGTTTTCCATAGGAATTGTTCTTCAGGATAATTCTTGTCCTCATGCAGAAGGATTCCATTAAGGTATTTCTAAGATATTTTACTACTCACGGGTCACAGGAATAGTCCTCCAATGTGCGGGACGAGGGATTGCAGGGATGGTGACAAAATGTTGTGTAACATTCTTCCCAGGGAACATTTACACCTTCGGTCCCCTGTGGAGTCGCCAAAATGTTATCACCAAAATCGTACCTGATTGGTTGTTGATCAGACAACTTCAGTGTAACTATTTCAAACCAATCTTGTGACGGAAGCTTAGCCTCCTCAATCTAAGAGGGCTCTCTCAAGGGTTAATGATATTGAATAAAGATGTAGATATATGGCTAACTCTATTTTGTGTGTTTGATTCAGGTTGAAAAGATGAATGCTTGCTACCATTGGGCTATGGAGTCAGTGATAGGGATAAAGATAACAATGGCTCTCCTTGTGGAAGCTGAGGCTTGTATATATTTTAATGAAAGAGTAACACATTCAGGAAAATCCCAATAACTTGAAGTTCAAAGGAAGTCACAGCATGTAATACATGAATTCTGAATAATGAGACATCAAGGCTATGGAAGAAAAACATTTCAAAGATAGGACATAAAACTCATTGAAATACACTAAGAATCTCAGGTGAAGAAAAGTTATATTGTTACTATATATATCAGTCAATCCCAAGCTTTACAAAGTGGTCTGCTCATATAAAATTTTCCAACCTGTAGGTTGAAACTAACATCAGCATTTATACATTAGGTTTATGGATTCAAAGCAATTTTAGAAAATCAGTGAATCTAATTGACATGGAAGTTGAGGCATATCAGGGTTTTTAGTCATGAGACACACACCTGAAACATGTAAAAACACAGTCAGTCCATTTATAAAGGAAGTCAGAGCATCTTGAAGATGATTTATAAGTAATATAGATGAACACCACTGCAAATAAAATATATAAGAAGTACTGATAGAGTAGAAAAACACTAAACACCCCTTCTGAATCTCAAGTTGGTCAAGTAGAAGCTCTCTACATTAGTTGAAACAGTCTTTTTACAATATGCACCAGTTTTTCCAAAAATGTCCAACCCCTCATTAATTTGACTTCTTGGTCTTAAATAGACCTTTACAACATGACATGAACTCATCTTCTGTTATATACTTCAAATTCCTAACTCTTGACACCTTGCATAACCATATTACATGGGATTTATTACAAAAAGACAACTAATCTACTAAACAGTCCTAATAAAAATAGGATTCAAACCCTTAATCACCTATCTATAACCAACTTATATTAATTAAGTTACATCCTTTGCCAAGTGTACTAACACGTGGTCAAATCCAAAGGATATACTTTAACTCTTCATGACCATGATGTTGACCTCCATCAAAATAGGAACAGTCTTTTGTTTTTTAGGCATAGGGTTCCTTACACTTCTTGAAACATCCTGACCACCATGAACTCATTATTTCGAGTTCCTTTGTTGTTGGAAACTGAAATAACACCTGCAATAATCCTCCCTAAGCTCGAGGTGTCCAAAAAACATCATTAAACTGTTCAAATGAGTTGAAATAGACTGCGCTATGAAAACAAGACAGTTTCATAGCGCTTTTTGTAGCACTGCTCTTTAACCCAATTTCCTTCAAAATTTTGATTTATTTTCTTTAGGATTATCTTAATTATCTTTTAATACATCCTCCTTAGCAATTTTATATCATAATTCATCCTTTTACCCTTCAATATTTTATGAGAAAGAGTGAAAAAAACTGCTACAACAGTTTCGTAGTGACTTTTCACTCTTTTTACACTGTTTGCACTACAAAACTGTTGAGTGAGCAGTTTTTTCCAACGTTTTCCAAAATGTAAAGTGTGATGTGCCAAAAACTGAAAATAGACCTTATTTCATCATATCACTTGAAAATCATAGTCATTCCAGCCTTCTTGAGGTCCCTTCTTCATTTGCAATAGGTTGGCCTATTGGTTTTACCTGTTTTTTCCTAAAAAATAGGTCTTGGGACAGAGCCTATATATTTTACTCCATGATGTATTTTGAGGAAATTAAGGAGGTTTTTGTAGGAAATTATGTCTTGACTAAAAACCTCTCTTTACCACATCGCCTGCTCTCCAGAAAATTCCTTTGAAAAAAATGTGTAAAACAGGAAAACTCTGTTTCTGAAAATAGGGCTTCAAATAAATCCTTGTATCTCCCAACTGACAACACATATGAGAAAATGGAGATAATTTATTGTATTTGGGGCTGTGATGAAGAGAAAACTCATTCATAATTCAAAAATACTTTTGTATTTAGCCAGAAACTGAACTTGAAGTTGATTGCTAAACAGTCATGTAAAGGACATTTTTGTAACAGCAGTTTCGTAGCACATTTTAATTTATAAATTTCTCCCACCTCCTAATGCATTTGAAGAAAATGAGAGATTTTGTTGTAGTTAGGCCTGTTAGGAAGAAAAACCTCTTTCATTTTTCCTAAATTCGTTTCTGGTTGCTCAGAAACCTCCTTGGAAGTTGACTTTTCAAAACCAGAAAACAGAGTTTTTGCTCCATAACTTTTAGTAGTTTAGTAGTGCAAATCAACTTTTTTGAACTAGTGGCGCTACGAAAAACGTGGATTCTTGGCTAATTGCATATTTTTGACCCAAAATTTTATTTAATGACTCCCAAATGGAAATTATGGATATTTGACAATGAATGGACCTTAAAAAGACTTTATTTGAACTTAATGATGACCTTTGAACTTATAAAAATCTAACCTACCCTTAACCAAATCCTAAATTGACTTCTAAACCCAGTTTAGAAGCATGACCAAAAACAAACTTGACACAATGATGTTTTGAGAATTTTTGAGTGATAACAGATTCAATAAACTATCAAATGATGAACATGATTCATAGTTAGAGAACATCACATAACTAGCATATAACAAAATTATAAACCATGAAAAATCAACCATAAAATCCTCATAATAACAATTACTTGTGCTCATTAATTACATTAGAAGAATAACCCATATTAACTTATGAAAAAGCCAACCAAGATAGGTAACCATAGACCGGTTTGAACCAAATCTTTCATTCATCCAATCACCCCTATGTCATATTCCAATCATGAATGTGGGATCTCATGGGATAAACCAAGACATAACCAAACAAAGACTCCAAAGGTTAAACCACCTCCACCCTCAAGCTAGTGTGATCTTACCTAAACCGGTCTTGAGATCACAAAACCAAACGAAGCTTGGATGCCTCAGAATTCCTTCACCATACCTTAAGGAATTTTTCTGCCTCCACCCACTTGTCAAGGGCTTCCAAGAGAAAACCATCTCCACCCAAAACCCTTAGTATTTTCTTGATACCACCTCACCCGGTTCCAAAACCTTCTGGAAATATAAAGATCAACCAAGAATGAATTCCATCACACCATGGCTATCTAGGAAATGGCAAGGTAAGGTTGAAACCACTGTCAAACTAGGAAAAACCCATGCCAATGACAGCAAATGAACCAAATAAAAAAATCCATGTACCATGCATTCACATCCCAGCAAGGAAATCACACATGCAACTTGTTTCATGCAATATCCTCCTACTGAAGTTGTTGATCCACCCTTGTCCTTTCTTCCCTTTAATTTCCTTTTCTTGTCCTTTTCCTTCATTTTCTTGATCGCTTGCCTTTCTCCAAATCTAAGTGAATTCTCAAGTGCTCCAAGAATTATCTAAGTGTGCAAGAGTGAATGAGATCCAAAACTAAACTTACAAAAGCTAGAACTGATACAGATCTAGCAATTGTTTCTATAATACCTTTTTATTATTGATGTCCCCTTTTTCTTCATTTTCCTTTCCTCTAATTTCCCTTGCATGCAAATTTGTGTTTCTTCACCTTCTTTTCTCCTATTTTCCTTTATTTTCATAATTAAATTCCAATTATTTCCTCTTTTCCTTTGCCAATTTACATATCCATTATTAAACCACAAGTGATTCTCACTAAAGTGTTTTTCTAAAATTAAGCTTGGTATGTGTGTCTCATGACATTTATTTTTCCTTTATTGTCCTTTATTACATGAACTTTAAGCAGGGGATGTTATAAACCCCTCCCCTTTTGGGTAACAACATCATTTGTGTTATATGACACCTATGACCAGCAAACCGCTGAAAAATAAAACATACTACCTATGGATCTTTATAACACAGCCCATTGCAGTATTTACAACCATATATATATGCTTGAACCTATGAATAATGAAGGATAAAAATCCTGCATCTAATCAGTCATCTCCCATGTAGCTTCATAGGGCCCAAAGTGCTTCCACTGCACTTTAACTTGCTCTTTTGCTTGGTTCCGGAGCATGAGTTGTTTCCGTTGAAATACGCATTGAGGCTCTGGCTAGAACTCTCCCTCTAGTTCCCCCTGCAATACAAACCAATCAACCATATGATTATCATCCTCCAAATATCTCTTAAGTAATGAAACATGGAAAACATCATGGACTTTCATTGTTGGCAGCAGTGAAATTTTGTAATCCACTAGTCCAATTCTCTCAGGGATCTCAAAAGGCTAGCCATACCGAGGTTCCAACTTGGCACATAACCCAATCCACAAGAAGATCCTCTTGGGCTTGATGCGCAAGTACACATGTTCCCCAAACTGTAACTCCTTGAATTCTTTGTGCTGATTCGCATAACTCTTCTGCCTATCTTGTGTTTCTTTCAAATTCCTTCTAATAACATGTATTTCCTTATCCATCTCACCCAACATATATGGTCCAATTATCACCTTTTTCATTGGATCACTCCAATTGATGGGAGTGTTACAACTCCACCCATAAAGAGCCTCAAATGGACTCATCCTCAATGATTCTTGATAACCATTATTATATGAAAATACCAGTGGAAGAAACTCCTCCCAATTTTTCTACTGATGCATGACATACTGATCTAGGAAGATCTCCATACATGCAGAAGTTTACTTTGTACACCATGAAGAAATTTTCTCATAGGTGAAAAAGCATGGAATAAGAGAGTAAAGGGTAATAATAATTTATGCCTTATTTCATTTAAAATTATAAAGTGGATAATGTGTAAGTGAGTAGAAAATTACTCACAAAATATTCACTTATTTTCCATTTGAGAAATTAGTTTTATGTGAGAATTTGAACTCAAAACTAATTTTCTATTTCTCAATGAGAGGTTAAGGTCTCTTGGCATGGTTGATATCCTTGAAGTTGTATTTTACCATTTTTCCTTGAGTAATTTTTAGACCCTAGAATCATGGAGCTTGTCTTTCCTTAAAATGCCTTGAGATCCTACTATTGTGGATTGAGGAGTTATGGGGAAAAACTATATAAACTCATGATGTGAGGTTTTGAAGGGGGGAGACTTTTGGAGATTTTTTTGGTGTGAGATTTTTGGAGGAGCTTTGTAAGAACTTGCAGCCTTGTTCTGAGAGAAAATGTAGCCCTTCTGGTGATGAGGAAATGTCTCTTATGTGAGTGCATTTCTCCCATTTGTGAGAAGGCAGCTCTTTAAGGAGCGTGATCCACATATTTTTCAGATGTTTCATCCCATTGTAAGAAGTATAATGTCTCATAATTAATAAAGTGATTCATAGTTCCAAACGAATCCGAAGATGTAGCCCTTTCCCCCCAAGGGTGAAATTCATTATCATATTGGTGTTATGAGTATTCATGGTTGTTTGTGTTGCTTTTTTTCTTAGTTGTTTGGATTTCTTTGAATAATGTTTGAGGTGATGGTAAATCATTATTTAAATTATGTGGCATTCATGTTTGCAAAATCATGTCAGTGAAAGTTCTTTTAATGAGTATTTTTGTTTAAGTAAGTGTCAGTAAAATTACTCGGATCAAGTGGTATCAGAATGGTCTGACTATTTTTCCAGGATTGTGAATATCATCATGGGTAGAGACTTGAATAAAGAAATAATTGAAGATTTGGAGGAGATCAATGCATTGCATTCAAATCAAGAATGAAAATGTTCGAAGGCTTCTCCAAGATGCAGAAGAAGAAAAATGAAATTTGAGGCTTATGTTAGAGCAGACTGTGGAGGAACAAATGGGAAGTTGTTCCACCAACAAAGGAGAGATGGCCAAAGCTGATGGTCAGACATCACCGATGGGATTGAAGGCAGTAGAAGCTTCAAATCCATTGAGAAAACCATCCAAGAAAATATCTACGACGTATGAGCCACACAGGTATGCCAGGGTGCCTTTCAATTACAATCATACTAAAAATGCAAAGGAGAATTTATGGTAATAAGAAACTATGTTGGAACAATGGTTCCAAGCTGCAAACTCGGTCCATTTTGTACATTTTTTATTACATTTTGTCTAACGCAAGGGTTTTGGGGTGGGTCAAAGCCCCTAAATACCTTTAAACGGGTCAAGGGTAGATTAAGAGTCCGCAAACTGTGGTTTGCGTACCATTGGATGCGTAGGCTAAAATAGTATAAGTAGTTGAACGTTTTTCGAGCAAGAGGGATGCATTAAGAATGATAAGAGACTGAAAGCAAGTGAGGATTGATAGATCTAGTTAGGTTGTTGGGAAGGACTTAGACCATTGCAGGCGACGTCGTGTATGCAAAGGATTTAACAAGTGATCCGATGATTAATGAATGCGAAAGTATTGTCGATAGAAGCAACTGCTTGGAATGATCATGATGTCCGGTCGATTAATATACATTGATGTGTTATTGGTTCAAGTCGCGAATATACTTGTGTTATTTGTTTATGTCGCGATTTGGGATCGTTCGTTGCATTTTCTCGTTAAAGATCCGGAATAGGTGTGTTATCTTTATATAAATTCATGATCTATTGATTACCGTGAGCATCATTGCAATTAAGCACGTGGGATGCGAGGGGAATCAGATTCAGGTTCGGGAATATCAAATCCTGTTGCTATAGGACCGAACTAGTCGATTCTGACTTACCTACCTCTCAGGCGTATACTGTTCCAACACCCACTCCATACTACTTTCGGTGAGACTTTGGCCCATGCAAGGAGTGTCACCGCCGAAAGGGGCTTAAAGATCTCCACATGCGTGTTTACTTTGTACACCATGAAGAAATTTTCTCATAGTGAAAAAGAAGGAATTAGAGAGTAAAGGGTAATAATAATTTATGCCTTATTTCATTTAAAATTATGCGACATGTGTAAGTGAGTAGAAAATTACTCACAAAATATTCACTTATTTTCCATTTGAGAAATTAGTTTTATGTGAGAATTTGAACTCAAAACTAATTTTCTATTTCTCAATGAGAGGTTAAGGTCAATGCATATGGTTGATATCCCAGTTGTATTTTACCATTTTTCCTTGAGTAATTTTACCCTAGAATCATGGAGCTTGTCTTTCCTTAAAATGCCGAGATCCTACTATTGTGGATTGAGGAGTTATGGGGAAAAATTCAGTATAAACTCATGATGTGTGAGGTTTTGAAGGGGGGGGAGACTTTGGAGATTTTTTTTGGTGAGTTTTTGGAGGAGTTTTGTAAGAGCTTGGTACCTTGTTCGAGAGAAAATGTATCCTTCTGGTGATGACGGTCAAGCCCTTATGTGAGTGCATTTCTCCCATTTCAGAGAAGCTGCGCCCTCAAGGAGCGTGATCCACATATTTTTCTGGGACAAGTTTCATCCCATTGTAAGAAGTATAATGTCTCATAATTAATAAAGTGATTCTGGGCAGCTCCAAACGAATCCGAAGATGCCCTTTCAAGGGTGAAATTCATTATCATATTGGTGTTAAGAGTATTCATGGTTGTTTGTGTTGCTTTTTTTCTTAGTTGTTTGGATTTCTTGAATAATGTTTGGAGGTGATGGTAAATCATTATTTAAATTATGTATACTCCATGTTTGCAAAATCATGTCGTTAGAAATTTCTTTTAATGAGTATTTTTTTGGCAAGTGTCAGGTGAAATTACTTCGAATCAAGTGGTATCGTAATGGTCCGATCATTTTTCCAAGATTGTGAATATCATCATGGGTAGAGACTTGAATAAAGAAATAATTGAAGATTTGGAGGAGATCAATGCATTGCATTCAAATCAAGAATGAAAACAAATTAAGGCTTCTCCAAGATGCGTATGAAGAAAAATGAAATTTGAGGCTTATGTTAGATAGATCAGAGGAACAAATGTTGTTCCACCAACAAAGGAGAGATGCACAAAGTCGATGGTCGTACATCACCGATGGGATTGAAGGTGAGAAGCTTCAAATCCATTGAGAAAACCATCCAAGAAAATATCTACGACGTAGGAGCTAGGTATTCCAGGGTGCCTTTTCAATTACAATCATACTAAAAAATGCAAAGGAGAATTTATGGTATAAGAACCTTGTTGCTACCGTGTCGCAAACTAGTCCATTTCTGTACATTTTTTATTATATTTCGTCTAACGCAGGTTTTGGGAGGGTCAGTTTCTAAATAATTTTAAATTGTCAAGGGTAGACTAAGAGTCCGCAAAACCAAGGTTTACACCATTGGATGCGAGTTGCATAGTATAAGTAGTTGAACGTTTTTTAGCAAGAGGACAAACATTAAGAATGATAAGAGACTGATGCTAAGTGAGGATTGATAGATCTAGTTAGGGTTATCAAAGGACTATACATCATTGCGGTAGCAGTATACTCCATTACTGTATGCGTTGGGATTTGGGTATTGTAAGTGGATCTAGTGATTAATGACGTAAAGTATCATTTATAGTCAATTTGTTTGAATGACTTTGATGCCTGGCTGACATTATACATCGATTGTTATTGGTTCGCTAAGTCAGCGAATATACTTGTGTTATTTGTTTATGTCAGTGATTTGGGACTGCTCAAGGTATTTTCTCGCAAGAAGATCCGGAATAGGTGTGCGTCTTTATATAAATTCATGATCTCGTTGATTAATGCGGGTATCATTGCAATTGCTAACGTGGATGCGAGAATCAGTAGATTCAGGCTCTCAGAATATCAAATTGCTGTTATAGACCTAACGCACCGACTTGACTTACCTACCTCTAGGTGTGGATACCGTTCCAACACCTACCCATACCACGGTGAGACTTTGGCCTATGCAAGGAGGTCACTACCAAAAGGGCTGTGAAGATCTCCATATGCAGTGCCATTTTGTACACCATGAAGAAATTTTCTCATGGGTGAAAAAGGTGAATAGATGAAGTAATAATAATTTATGCCTTATTTCATTTAAAATTATAAAGTGGATAATGTGTAAGTGGGAGTAGAAAATTACTCACAAAATATTCACTTATTTTCCATTTGAGAAATTGGGTTTTATGTGAGAATTTGAACTCAAAACTAACTTTTCTATTTCTCAATGAGAGGTTAAGGTCTCTTGGCATGGTTGATATCCTTTTGAAGTTGTATTTTACCATTTTTCTGAGTAATTTTTAGACCTCAGAATCATGGAGTCATTTTCCTTAAAATGCCTTGAGATCCTACTATTGTGGATTGAGGAGTTATGGGGAAAAAACTATATAAACTCATGATGTGAGGTTTTACAAGACTTTTTGGAGATTTTTTTGGTGAGTTTTTTGGAGGAGCTTTGTAAGAGCTGTACCCTTGTTCGAGAGAAAATGTAGTTCTTCTCAGTGATGAGGAAATGTCTCTTATGTGAGTGCATTTCTCCCATTTGTGAGAAGGCAGCCTCTTTAAGGAGCGTGATCCACATATTTTTCAGATGTTTCATCCCATTGTAAGAAGTATAATGTCTCATAATTAATAGCGATTCGCGTCTAAAACGAATCAAGATGTAGCCCTTCAAGGGTGAAATTCACATTTACATTGGTGTTATGAGTATTCATGGTTGTTTGTGTTGCTTTTTTTCTTAGTTGTTTGGATTAATGTTTGAGGTGATGGCAAATCATTATTTAAATTATGTGGCATTCATGTTTGTAACCACAATGCGAGGTTCTTTAATGAGTATTTACCATAGTAAAAATTATCGGATTAAGTAAAATGAACTACTATTTTTCCAGGATTGCATATCATCATGGGTAGAGATCATTGAAGAAACAATTGAAGATTTGAGGAGATCAACATCGTATTCAAATCGAACGAAATTACACCAAGGCTTTCCAAGATGCGTATAGTTGAAAAATGAAATTTGAGGCTTATGTTAGAGCAGCATCATGGAGGAACAATGGAAGTTGTTCCACCAACAAAGGAGAGATGGCTAAAGCTGGCGGTCGTAGTATCACCGAAGGGATTGAAGGTGCAGTAAGCTTCAAATCCATTGGAGAAAACCAATCCAAGAAAATATCTACGACGATGAGCCACATGTATGCAAAGGAGAATTTATGGTATAAGAAACTTTGTTGAATAAAGGGTTCCCCGCAAGTCGCAAAATTGGACCATTTTGTACATTTTTTATTATATTTCGTCTAACGCAAGGGTTTTCAGGTCAGCCCCTAAACAATTTTAAACGGTCAAGGGTAGACCAAGAGTCCGCAAACCAGGTTTGCTGCACCATTGGATGCGTAGGCTAAAAATAGTATAAGTAGTTGAACGTTTTTTACAGAGGATGTATTAAGAACAGATAAGAGATCGATGCTAAGTGAGGATTGACAGATCTAGTTAGGGCATAGAAGCGACTCCTACCATTGCAAAGTGACGTCGTCGTGCGTGTGTTGGGATTTGGGTATTGTAAGTGGATCAAGGATTAACGAATGCGAAAGTATTGTTGATAGCCGAACTGCTTGAATGACTTCCGTGATGCATGGTTGATTAATATACATTGATGTGTTATTGATTCAAGCTGCGAATATACTTGTGTTATTTGTTTATGTCGCGATTTGGGATCGTTCGTTGCATTTTTCTCGCAAGAAGATCTCGAATAGGTGTGTTATCTTTATATAAATTCATGATCTCGTTGATTACCGTGAGTATCATTGCAATTAAGCACGTGGATGCGAGGGTAACTGTAGATCTAGGCTCAGAATATCAACCCAAGTTACATAGGACCGAACGCAGCTCGACTTGACTTACCTACCCTCTCCTAGGGTACTGACACTGTTCCAACACCCACCCATACTACTTTGGGTGAGACTTTGGCTCATGCAAGGAGGTCACCGCCGAAAGGGCTAGTAGTATAGGGGTTTTTTGGCAAACCTTGAACTCGAACCTTTGTTAGGACCCCTCGAGCCAACAAATGGTTCCGTCACGGGACATGTATCATTTTGAGAGAGGGATCAAAGTTATGCCAAGGCCATATTAGAAGCCTAAGAAAAACGAAATTGATGACTATTAGTTTGGACAAGTGTTCAGAGTTTGTCATAAAATAAAACCGTAAGAAAGGTTGACCACCGAAGAGTGAAGAATAAGTACATTTTTGCTGCAGATTCAGGAGACCTTCTTTATAACGATCGCGATCGAGCTCCGTGAGTGGCTCATAATGGGTAGAGTTCCGAAGTGTTGGAAGGATGAGCAGATTGGCGAGAGTGGACCACCGAACTAATCCGGTACAGAAAAAGACCGATACTCTACTCGTACAAAGTGGACCACTATGTAGACAAGTAAAGGAGGATTTATGATAGAATTTGCCATCGACCGCTTTTTATCCTACTCACAGAAAGGAAGATTTCATAAGGTCTGGCAAGTTTCTCACAACTTACCATTAATAAAGATATTATTATGAGAAAAGAGTATTCGTGTAGCCATACCGAGTGAATTTCTAACTGATGGGGAGCACAATGGAAGTGGAAATACCATGTGACCAACCTAGAAGTGAGATATATCTGCTCAGCTTTGTAAGGGAATCCACACCACTTTCAAACCAAAGATAAGGGTAAGAATTCACCTACACTCGCCACCACCACCGTGAAGATGACATGGCTGCGCATATGAAGTTACCCACCTTAAGGGTGTTGACAGACAAGCGGGATCAGTTCGTCTGTCACAAAATCGGTATGACTACGTACAACATAGCTAGTGATGTGGTGAGGTGAGCACGCCTATCCTCGCTTGAAGGAAGAGCGTTGGACCGGTACATGGACACCTGGACAACACACGAACGCAACAATTGAGGAGGTTAAGAACGCTTTAAAGAAGCAATTCAAGAAGCCTAAGTCTCACTCACGAATAGTGGTTGATCTCTCAAATATTTCAAGCAAGGGCTCGTTGAGTTGGTGTGGGAGGTCGATCAACGACCCAAGGAAAGCGATTAGGAGAAGGAGGATTTCACACGACGATAGATACGTAATGGTTCATCGCCATGCCACCGCTCACCTACGCACACCTATGGGTCACCAAAATTTGACTCACAGAGAAATCCTTGGAAGCCGCAATGAAGTTAGAAGAGGCGCCTTGATATGAGACCCCAACTCGGTGGCCACGTATCCAAGGGTAGCTAGAAGCAATGCACGTAGAGATTCTAATCAGACAAGAGTGAGGAGCATAAGCTGTCTTGAAGGTGGTGTGATACGATGCAAAATGGTGAATGGTCACACCAAAGACACTCTCCCCCTTACTAACACTATATGCAGAGACCTAGTCCGTTGCACCCAAATACAGACTTAAATTAAGAACAAAGCCTGCCGAACCTCGCGCCGTGGTGAGGATTTCCACGCAGTCGTCCGCATAATACAAACCACGTTCTCGCCATGCATACATCCCGCAAAAGTAATACAAGACAGCAGATTTTCCCACACAGGGGACATGATGGAGCAGAATCACAACGATGATTTGATGATGATCGAGGAACTCAGATAGGCGAACGGATCCCGCGTCACTGCTGTCCTACAGTATAGGCGGCTCCTCGCTCAGGGGGCGGTGAGCAAGGCCGAGGAGGAAGCATGACTAGACGCAGGTCAACTAATCTATTATAACTATGGAGAAGCAGACACTTTGCAAGGGACCTGCCTAACCCCACTAGCAATCCCCCGCCGTATTGCAAACATGGATCATGTGATTGAATATTGTCTTTCAAAATGAAATAAAAGCGCCGACGCCTACACAGTATCGGCAAAAGAGTTAAGGCCGAGCCGCGAGACAAGGATATGAGTGTGAATGTAGACACATAGGAATGGCCCTCAAAGGACCCGAGGAGGAGGCTACAATGGAACCTCCGATCCGACAAGATGTTAGTAAATGAAGGTTTGGACTTAAAAAATGGAGAGACACGTTTATCATGTACCGCAAGGACTTCGCCGAGGTAGAGGCGGGCACGCACGCCGGCCACCGGGAACCTCAAGGCAGATAAGGAGGTCGAGCCCTTGGCAGTATGTATGAAGCTACTACGTAACCCAAAGGATGCGAGATAATCTTTAGAATTAATAGATGTTGCACAGCACGACCCCCATCTACTCGTAGGTCGATGATGTGCACAAACTACACAGATAAGAAATGCACCATAAGTGAAATGCGGTTGTTCTGCGTATATTGGTGACTATGAGATGAGTCGTTATTTTAGACCGGGGTTAGATGCGAATGTGTTACCTAAATAGACTTGGCAACAAATGGGAGAGCCTAAGTTAGAATGGTCCACTATCCAACACATGGGAAAATCGCAGAAAATCATCCCACTAAGAAGGTTGTTCAAAATTACTATGATATCGCAGATAGCGTCTGTACGTACTTTGAAGTAATTGAAATTGTAGAAGATGCGGACTTACCCCCGCACTTCTTAGGGGTCGGATCGGGCCATAGATATGGGCGGCATCATCAACCTCAAAAAGAGAAGCATGGTATTTGAGAATAACGATACAAGGGTAATAGTACTACTAGATTCCACGGAAGGTGAATGATACATGTAGCCAAAAGACAGTGATGAAGAGGAGGTGATCACATTTATAAGATGATCGCATGGGACGAAGATTGATCAACCCCACTATGGAAGGAGATCACGGGGAAATGACAAGAATGCCTCGACTGATGGGGATATGGAGAATTGGCAACCGAGTGCATGATGTTCAGTTGTCGCAATGCCTTCGAGACATAAGGGATTGCCATTTCCTAAGAGTGTAAGAGACCTACCATGCTTTTATGGTTCTAGTAGCATTAAAGAATTTTTTCGAGCATTAGAAGCATAGGTTCCCATGGGACGAAGGATATGGGCCCTTAAGCTACCCATACGAGGGATACCTACACAATGGTGGGGAAACGCACAAGGAGGCATTCCGTGATTGGGAAGAATGTTTGGACATGATGATCCTACTATTTGAAGCCCCAACTCGGCATACGGTCAAAACATTCCTTGATTGGAATATTCACATGAATATCTCTGCTTGGATGGGAAGAATAAGCAGCATGACAAGATTTCCAAGGAGTGGTTTCATCACACCATGACCTACGACCACTTCCATCCGCATGGTACTTAGATGCAACTACACGGCACCTACCACTAGGGGACACGGAAGAATTCCTAGAACATTTGGGTTAGTATGGGACTGGGCGCTCGATTTGGGCTCGCGAGAGATTGATGTTGGTTTATGGAGTAAATCGCACCTCGTTTATCGAACCTAAATACCCACATGGGAACACGGATACAAAGACGGCTACCATCGTAGCATATGCTTCAACAATGGGTAAGGGTGACTGGTGAGTCGCGTTTGGCGCATAATTGAAGCAAAGAGGACTACCGAGCGTTTAGGCTACGAATGCAGGCAGCACTAAAAATCACTCTACATTGGCTAAGAATAGGGATGTAAATACAAGGCGTAGTTATCATACATTCGGCAACTTCACAACAAGGAAACAATCGTGATCACTCTCGCTGCGTGTATTACAAGAATTTTTTTTGGAGATATGCTCTACTACAACACCTATGAGAAACTTTTCACGTAAGGGATCCGGGTCAGCTTGGGATGACACTCATAGGAAAATATGTCTTTGGTTGTGGGGTACCTAGGAACAAGCATGTTGGGGAGGATGCGCAAGAGGCATGTATTTTTTCCAAGCTCAAGAAAATACGTACTGCACATAGGGACGAAAAGTGACTAACAAGAACTCAAGAGAGGGGAGAAGTTACTATTGATCGAGCAAAGTGGAAGGGGCAGCAAATTAATGGAGCAATTCCTAATTTCATCGTTTACTTGATGATAAGCTCGAGTGAAATTTACCCCACTGCTGGATGTCCATCGGCACCAGGCGAGGATGGTTAGTTTGACAATAGTTCGCATTACTTTTCGTAACCTTTATGTGTTTTTCTATGTCGTACATTTTCTCGGCGTGTAGCATCATACTATGGCAAGGCAACCCACTCCCGCCACTAATAGGCCCCCGTAATCAAGCACCCTTGTTCCCACTAAGGCTCCAACTCCTAGTCTCGTGGAAGCCTGCAATTTCACAGAGCTCGAATAGGAGGAAGTCATGATTGGGTTGGGGAACAAGGAGATCGATAGGATAATCGCACCGGCTCCTCGGTGGGGGAGTGGCTTCCGTCCCCGGTGAACCGAGCACCGATAAATCACATAAACTATCAATCCTAAGGAAACCATACCAAGTGAGGGGGTTTTTGGACGTGCTCGCCGAGAAGTGAATCTCCGACCATGCGCGCGGCGCCCTACCATGCCACTCGGGGTTCGAGCCTAGCGTGCTACACTAGTAGTCGAAGCTACGACCATCACAGAAAGTGCATTGCTCAAAGCTACCTGGGCCATAATCGCCCATGCAGTTCGGGACCGTTGTCCAATTCAACCCGGCTCTTCGAAAGGTTAATCGTGACTTACAACAACGAAAGAAGCTTTCGTACAAAGTGAGGGCTACATCGCCCACCCTTGGTGCCTACACAATGAAGAAGCACATTTGGTGACCAAGAAGACTTCAGGACGTGATCGAGGAACTCCGGTCTTAGAAGCATGTCATCGAGTCACGATTAAATCCATGGGCTGCCACAACCCTCCACTACAAGATACAGATGGTGGTCAGTGCAACTGGAACCAGACATTGGCAAACGTTACTATGAACCGAAGGCCAACATCCTGCTTTGGGGACTTGCAAAGAGTTGCCGCGGCTCAGAGGTCAAAAGGTGTTGCCTCACTAATTGTTACCTCCCAATGTAATTACGTGTATAGGGGGAGATACCACCAATGGCTAAAGGACAGACGAGTCACAAGATTGTGTTGGGGGACCGTTGGAATGGTCTCCCACAAGTCGCGAAACTAGTCCATTTTGTACATTTTTTATTATATTTAGTCTAACGATGGGTTTTGGGGTGGTGGGTCAAAGCCCTAAAGTATTGTAAACGGGTCAAGGGTAGACTGAAGAGTCCGCAAACCATGGTTTGCGTACCATTGGATGCGTAGGCTAAAATAGTATAAGTAGTTGAAATTTTTTAGTGGTAGGATAGATTAAGAATGATAAGAGATCGATGTTAAGTGTGGATTGATAGATCTCGGGTTAGTGTTGTTGGGGAAGGACTCTGTTGTTGTGTGCGCGAGATTCCCCGTCCGTTGTGGACCTCCGCTCGCTATGTGCGTTGTGTTGGGATTTGGGATTGTAAGTGGATCCTAAGGATTAATGAATGTGAAAGCATTGTCGATATCTAACTGTCAACGATCATGATTCCTATTTGATTAATATATGTTGATGTGTTATTGATTCAAGTCAGAATATACTTGTGTTACTTGTTTATGGTGCGATTCGGGACTATTCGTTACATTTTCTCGCAAGAAGATTTGGAATAGTTGTGCTATTCTTTATATAAATTCATGATTTGTTGATTATTATGAGTATCATTACGATTACACGTGGATGCTAGGAATCTATAGATCTAGGCTTCATAATACGTATCAAAGTTACAGGATTGAATCTATTTCATTGACTTACCTACCTCCCTGTGGTGCGAAACTGTTCCAGCATCTACCCATACTACTGGGTGATACTTTGGCCCGTGCAAGCAGGTCACTACCAAAAGGGCTGTGAGTAGGGGTTTGTTGGGCAAACTCTGAACCTCCGAACCTCGGGTCGACCCCGTGAGCCAACAAACCTCATACATTTTGTGGGTTAAATAATCATTATACCGCAAGATGTTGGAAAATATTATCTCTCAGTATTTACATATCCGATCAACAAAGAAAAGGGGTAATTCTTTGTGTCATAAGAAAGACACTAGCAGTAATACGTTCCAGATCATTTCCAAATGAGTGGTCACCTGGATTATGTTGGAAAGTCTATTTGCATCTTCATCCCAACCAAAAAAGCAAGGGAACCATGCAAGTATCCGCAAAGATAAAAATAATTTTGGCACAAAATGAAATAAAGGAGGTCGAAACAGTTGGGATGGAACATGTTGTACCTGTCAAGCATTCTAAGGAGAGTCCATTCGAGTGGTTCGACAAGAAATGGATGGGAGATCCTCTAAATTGAGTTTGTCAATCATGCTTTCGAAAAATTATTTAAATTTTTTTATTTGTATATAATTTATCATACTAACTCTCAAGATAAAGTGCAGCTAAGATCTCTCAATCCCAAGAAAATTCAAGTAAGAACAACAAGCAGAGTCATCAGTCATCGTTCAACGCTTTCCGGCAAAAAAATTCGTAGTTTCTACAATAAGAAATAGATGTACTAAGTGTACAGATAGAGAATTGTTTATGGAAAGTGAAAGGATTTCTCTGAAGCATGACGTGGGAAGAGAATAGGAAACATCAAGGGAGGACCCGCTCATGGTGGGCAAGTATGCCATTCACTACGTTCGAGGCCTCCAGGAAAAGGACGGTAGCGAACCCAACTGGTTGAAATTGGATGCATGTTGTAAGCATTACACAGCCCAGAACTTTCATGGAGAATTTGGTGTTTGTATTGATTTTTTATTGTGATGGGGGTGGTCCTCAATGGGGGAACTTAGTTTATTCAGTCGGGCTATTTCATTATCCCAACACTCGGTTGAGATCGTTTCCATTTTGCAATTTTTTCGTTGTCAATTGCACACAGAGTGAAGGATCTTGTTCGACGTCTGCAGGAAAAAGTGCGGAAAATTGTGAATGAGGCTAGCGGCATTCCCAGGATCGGGACCAGTATGGATGGTGGTCTGTGCTTTATACGGGGGTGTCTAATGTAGGTCACAAACACGGTTTGTAGCACCAGTTCCTGGAGCCACCATTTTTTCTCAAGTCATTCTTACGGCCATTTCTTCAATGAGACTCTGTGGGAAGCCATTGGTCGAGTGGTATCGATAGAGGACCTGGGTGATGTATTTTTTCAACCTTCTGCTGAGCAGTTATTCCCAGTCGTGGCATAAAAATTGTATTGTTATCTAGTCCTTCAACATCAACGGGAGGTTAAAATTGAGCATCGGTTGGATCATTGATGAACACGTATTTGGAATGCTGCCTCCATGTTGACATAAGTGGCAAAAATGTTTCTTTGAATATTGGGGAAATTGACGTAAGAGGTGGAGATTATTTCCTAATTTGGTAGGATTTCTTCCCAGATCAGTGCACAGATTCTGTTCCATATTTCCACAGAGGTCTTTGAGAGATCATCTATAGATTTTGTGATCGCCTCAGTTGAATTTCATGTTGCATCGATATCTGCCTTGCTTGATGAGTATGATGCTCCATCAACTGCAGGATATAGAACGTAATTGTGGAGAAGTGGCTCGAGAGCTAATACAGATCAAAGGAGTTCCATTGCCTCAGATCGCCCCAAACTTCAAATTAATTATGCCTTCTTCGAGATCTGCAAGTCGAGTGGTCAACTTCGAATGGATTTCTTATGGTGATTAAATACTATCGGAGAAGCAGGATCCATGATATTTAATAAGTGTGATCGGTATATTGGAGGTTTACACCATAATCTGTAGTTTCCTGTGTTTCCTTGTGTTTCGGGGAACCTGGGCCTGCTGGGAAGAGGCGTATATGGATTCCCCTAATGCTGAGCTTGTTGCCAAGTAGCCACTGATGATGGGTTTTGGATCAGGCAGAGTGATATATGAGCCATAACACTTGGAGAGATTATAAATACTCGGAGGGGAGCAATAGGAGCTAATGTCTATGTCAAAGGCATCAAGGTTTCATGTGTTTCCATGAGATACTAGCCTATGGAAAGGACCTCTTCGTAGCACAGAGTTGCATATAGAATGACGTAGCGTTGCAGCGTTCAGCTATATCCATTACCCTCCATGGGATCGACCCCAAGAGCTCAGTGCGCATCCACCCTAAGCGTAAACGCATCCATGCTGAGGCACACGAAGCAAGGTACATCAATGGGTCTCATGGTATAGCTAGAAGACTTGCATATGCTGAGAGTCTGTTAAATGACAGGAGACGATAGAAAATGGGGGAAAGAAAACGGGAGTCGACGATTTGGTGTCAATCTCTTTGGCACCTTGAACATTAGTTTTGATCGTGTTGAAGAGTCGAAGAGTCTTCAACTTCAAAGGGAAACTACAGCTTGATATCGCAACTTAAGTGAGAGTGCTACAAATTGAAAGAAGTATATAGAGACTCACAGGTTCAGATTGCTACTTTAGAGGACGAAAAGTTTTTCTGTTGTGAGGTTTTATCCAAGAGGATCTCCATACACGCAGAAGTTTACTTTGTACACCATGAAGAAATTTTCTTACAGGGTGACAAAGCATGGAATAAGAGAGTAAAGTGGTATTAATAATTTATGCCTTATTTCATTTAAAATTATAAAGTGATAAATGGCAAGTGAGTAGAAAATGACTCACAAAATATTCACTTATTTTCCATTTGAGAAATTATTTTATGTGAGAATTGAACACAAACTAATTTCTATTTCTCAATGAGATTTTAAGGTATCTTGGCATGGTTGAGATCCTTGAAGTTGTATTTTACCATTTTTCCTTGAGTAAGTTTTAGACTCCTAGAATCATGTAGCTCATGTTTCCCTAAAATGCCTTGAGATCCTACTATTGTGGATTGAGGAGTTATGGGGAAAAATTATATAAACTCATGATGTGAGAGATTTTGAAGGGGGGTCTTTGGAGAGTTGTTTTGGTGTGATTTTGGAGGAGTTTAAAGAGCCATGTGCCTTCGTTCGAGAGAAAATTTAGCCCTTCATCGATGATGAAATGTCTCTTATTTGAGTTCCTTTGGCCCATTTTGTGAGAAGGCAGCTCTTGAAGGAGTGTGATCCACATATTTGTGAGATGTTTCAGCCCATTTTAAGAAGGAGACTTGTCTTAGAATCAATAAAGTGATTCGTAGTTCCAAACGAATCCGAAGATGTAGCCCTTTCCCCCGAGGGTGAACTTTGTTATCATATCGTTGTTACAGTATTCATGGTTGTTTGTGTTGCTTTTTTTCTTAGTTTTTTGGCTTCTTTGAATAATGTTTGAGGTGATGGTAAATAATTATTTAAATTATGTGGCATCCAGCTAAAACGGCGTCGCAAAGGTCCCGTAATGAGTATTTTTTTAAGTAAGTGTTTGCGAAATTACCTTGATCAAGTGGTATCAAAATGGTCCGACTATTTTTCCAAGATTGTAATATCGTCATGGGTAGAGACTTGAAGAAATAAAGAATTGAAGAGTTGGAGTAGATCAAACATTTCATTCGTCGAGAATGCAGTTTCTCAAGGCTTCTCCAACATGAAGAATAAGAAAAACAAAATTTGAGGCTTATGTTGAGCAGTCAGAGGAACAAATGGGTTGTTCCACCAACAAAGGAGAATTGGCCAAAGCCGATGGTCGTAGCATCACCGATGGGATCGAAGGCGTAGAAGCTTCAACCATTGGAGAAAACCATCCAAGAAAAGATCTACGATGTATGAGCCACACAAGCATGCTGCACTTTAAATTATGAAGAAAAAACTAAAAATGCAAAGGAGAATTTATGGTATAATAAACCTCATACATTTTTTGGGTTAAATAATCATTGTACCGCAAGATGCCGGAAAATATTATCTCTAGAGAGACATATCTCTGATCAATAAAGCAAAGGCAATTCTCCGTGTCATAAGAAAAAAATAGTATGAACACTTCGCACTAATACAATGAGGAATACCGATTATAAGTGTTGGAAAGTCTATCCACATCTTCATCCCAACCAAAGCAAGGAACCATGTATATCCGCAAATAGAAAAATAATTTGGTGACAAAATGAAATAAAGAAGGAGGTCGAAACATCCGTGATGGAACATGTTGTACTCCGTCAATTATTCGAAGGAGATTCAATTCGAGTGGTTCGACAAGAAATGGATGGTAGATCCTCTAAATTGAGTTTGTCGATCATGCTTTCAAAAAATTATTTTTAAATTTGTTTTTTTATGTGTATATAGAATTTTTACTCTACTAACCTCTCAAGAGAAAGTGCAAACAAGATCTCTCGATCCCAACCAAATGCAAGTAAGACCAACAATCGTGGTCATCGTTCATCGTTTACACTTCGGATTTGGGTACTTTCATAATAAGAAATAGATGCATTCGGGGCCGTACGATCAAGTACTGTCATGGGAAATTAAAAAGGATTATCCGGAAGTACGACGTCGGGAAGAGAACAGAAACATCAGGGGGAGTGACCCACTCGTGGTTTTTTGTATGACACTCGCCACGTTCGAGGCTCTAGGAAATGAATGGTAGCAACCCTAACCGGTTGAAAGTGGTTGACCGCTATAAGAATTACACTACCATGAAATTTCAAGGAGAATTTAGTGTTTGTATTGATTTTTATCGTATTTAAAGGGCCCCTCAATGGGGGAACTTGGGCCATTCAACCTGTGTTGTTCCCCCGTGATCCCGCACTCTCGCCTGAGATCATTTCCATTTTTCAACATTTCATTGTCAATTGTGTGTAGACAAGAGCGAAGGATCTCCTTCGACATCTACAAGAAAGTGTGGCGCCTGTGAACGAGGCTGGGGCGCTCATTCCCAAAGCTCGCAACTCTAAAGTATGGATGGTGGTTCAAAGCTTACATGGGATGCCTGCATTTGCAGGTCCCGAACACACCCTTAGAAACAGCTTCCTAGAGCCACCAGCTTTTCCTCAAGTCATTCTACAAATGCTTCTTCAATGAGACTATGGGAAGCCACTTTGCCTGGGTGGTATCGACAGAGACCGCGTGATGTATTCTCAATAATAACCTTCATCGAGTAGTTATTCCCTTGCAACATACAATTGTATTGTTATCCAATCCTTCAACATCGATGGAGGAACATAATGGAGCATCAAGTTGATCATCGATGAACACATATTTGGAATGGCATTGCCTCCACGTTGACATAAGTGGCGAAAACGACTCGAATATTGGGAAAGTTGGCATAAGAGTGTGAGACAATCACGAATTTGGTAGATTTCTCTCGTGATCGCGTACGTATTTTATTGAACACCGATAGGGTGAATCAAGATCTTTCTTAATTACATTAGTTAATCTTAACTATTATCGTTGTTTGTACAATGATAGCGTTAAAACAAAAGAAATAGGAAAATGCACACATTTTTTTAAGGTGGAAACCCACTTCTCGGACAAACCACCTAATGCTTTTCTAATAATTCTTTAATATTCAACTCCAATTGAAAATAAAGCTCCAAATTCCTAAAATTCTAGAAAACAATTCTCTCCGCCCTCCCACTAGATGGATGCTCCAACACCCGAGATTCTTCATTAGTCAACTGAATGGATACTCCCTAACACTTAAATGCTGAGCTTAAGGTAACCACCAGCTTAGCACCACCCTACCACCCTATAGAAGTACAAAGAAGAATGGACTCTCGTACTGCTGAAAATGGTCCACTTTTACAATGATATAGAATGATGTAGAAGAATAATG
Source organism: Pinus albicaulis (assembly GCA_034641835.2). Classification (NCBI taxonomy): domain Eukaryota; kingdom Viridiplantae; phylum Streptophyta; class Pinopsida; order Pinales; family Pinaceae; genus Pinus; species Pinus albicaulis. The sequence continues at coordinate 730,837,991 of CM076573.1, read as the reverse complement.
GCACTAGATCATAACCCCAACTATGACACAACCACCTAATGATGATCCTACCAACTACGTTGCCTCTTCAACTCTCAAGTATAGCTACTAGCAAAAATTGTACAATAATGTATTTACAATGACTTAGTACAATGATACCTTTACAATGATTGTATGTAGTGTTGTCCACTTGAACACTTCATGATGAAATTCTTGTTGTTGTTATGCACCGTGGTTGCTACTCTTGTCATGCTACCCTCCACCAAGTACCTTTCTTTGCTTTGCTTCCTATAACGTCCGTCCTTTGCCCCTTGACAACACATGATCTAGCTTTTCTGCTCTCTAGGAGCTCGATATTGAATCTGGTATCTCTATAATTTTAGATCCCTAACATTCATTTTCAGTCTTGTAGTAGTCCTCTGAGTCATCTTTCCAATGCCATAGTCCCGACCTAATTTGGATTCCTCAAGAGAGAGTTATACCGAATCTCTCACAATGCCCTAATTATGGATTATTTCAACAAAGGCAAAACCTGTGACGCGTGCCACATGTCATTTTATCTTTATTTGTCAAATTGATAGAGAGAAAACTAATGTCCGTGCAATATCTATCACTTTTTACGTAATTCCCCAATCCAATACTCAAATAGAGAGTTATGACGATTTTCCCAAGGTCACTTCTTTGAGATGAATTTCGTGAGCTCGCAAAAACACCGACTTCCACAAACTGTTATCTCCGAAAAATATTGCACACCTTGATCTAAAATTTTCACAAGAGCTTCCTGATTTCGGGCCGCCATAAAAATTTCAGCTTCCTAACCTTTGTATAAAAACTTAGAGCGAAATGCCACGATAACTGCTTCGTATAGCGAAATCCATTGCATGAGGAGGATATGAGATCACAATTTATATAAATGCTTAGGTTGGGAGTAACATTTGGGAACGTGAGTGGATTTTAGAGCTTAAAAAAATATTAATTATGACTTTTCAATGACCCACACAACTCCGATGGGGTTTTAACCCACTAACTAGGGTACAAACTTCAAAACATGAATATCTCTCAAACCGTGAAGAATTACATGGTGTGCCATATATCAACGGAAACATAATTTAAGGCAGAAACCATAAAAAAGCATCATTGACCTAGAATATATTAATTTGGTAGGTAAAAATTTCATGCAATATTGGGTTAGCTCTGTGTCGTTTGGGTTGACAATGACAACCGCCGATCAAAAATCTCCCTTTGGCATCGATGGAAATACGTTACCCCCTACGATCATGACACCTCTTCAATAACATTCTTCTCCTTGACATCAATGGCAAAGGGTAACTCCCCCCGAAACACAAACTATCTCCGCGACTCCGACACACTTCCACCCTTGGACACACAACCATCCCGTGGACTCCGATACACTTCCACTCCCCCTTTATATTATGAATAAGGAAAATCGATGAGAACTTGAAGAATCCCAAGCCTGGCGAAGAAATTCCAATGCTTCACGCAGTACTCTCACGATCATCAACACTTCCTCGCCCAATCAGACCGTAAAGGAATGAATAATGAGATTGTTACCTTGGGATGCCACAGCCATATTCCATTGTTCCTTTAGATATTCAAGAATTATTTTGATGGCAATAATATGTGATTCTTTTGTGTCGCTTGAACTTCCTTCTTCTTGTCCAACTCCGTTTGCATAACATCCTGGTCGAGGTCGTTATAGCATATATAAGACTCGCCAATCATAGATCCGTACAACCTTGATCCACATCCTTAGATGAGTCGTCTATGCTTAATTTGAAACCTGCTACCATTGGAGTAAGGATGGGTTTGCAATCTTCCATTTTAAATTTCTTGAGAATTTCCTTGATGTACTTGTTCTGACATATAAATATTCCTTTCGCCGTGATATTCAAGCCCCAAGAAGTATGTCAACTCACCAAGTAAAGACATCTCGAATCATTGCACCTTTGTAGCAACTTTACTTAGTCGATCATCATTGCTACCAGAACATTATATGATCATCCCCCTTTAGCTATTAGACATGCTTTAGTTTCTTCATCCAGTAACATATATGTCGTTTGGAGCTCGACTTGTTGTAGCCACAATTTCATCATACATGCCTTTCCCCCGACGTTACATTTTATGGAGTTGAATAGTATTGTGTGTCCTTGATCACACATTTGTCCAACACATGTATGCATTGTGATTCATGTTTTCAACCAATAGAACATTCGGCTAGAGCATCTTTGCTTCCGAGAGTGACAAAGCGCACTCGATCCCATAACATTTGAAGATCCATCATTTCCAAAGGACACCTGCCCATCCTTCTTTCTTTCGCAGATACAAATTTATTTCTATCTCACTATATGCGTTGAGAAACCGCTATCAACATACCACACATATTTTTTGTCTTGAGCCTTGAAAGCAAGAGCACGATTACGCCTTCTTCTTCCATGTCCGTTCATACCACGGGCTTCGAAGATATTCGAGGATTTTTCAAGTTTGGCAGCTTCGCTATGTGTCCAAAGTTTCGATATTTGTAACATTCAATATTATTTCTTAAATGTTAAAATATATTGATGTTTCGTTGAGCTCCGGGATGTTCATATTTCTCTGACAGATTCTGAATAGTATTCGTTCCTAGGTACATTCAAATTTATAGCTTTATGATTGAAATTTTCCACATGAACAATGTAGCTATAAAAAATATGTTGGTACCTAGATGGAAATTTTCATCGAGGAATTGTCTTCCAAGAATTTTTTGTGAATCTTGTCCAATGAAGTCTACATGCGTGTCGCATCTCATAGTTCATTTTATTTTGTTGTAGAAGGTCTTGCTTCTTCTTCTTGTAACCGATGCCAACACAAGCAAGATCGCTGATTGTCGATGAGTTCTTCTAATGCTCTTGAGTCATATTAGTTTTGGATAATTTTTCTCCTTTCTTCATTTCTCATATGGTGAGAATACTTCGGCTTCTAATTCTTCCCTTTCTTGGTTGCTTTCTTCCAACTTCTTTTGAAGTGACTCTTCAATGCATTTATGTTCTTCAACTTCAATTTTGAGACCTTGAACTTGTTCTTCAAGAGTATTGGAACGTATCTTTCATTTCGAGATATTTTATAAGCTTGATTGCTTCCTTATAAAAATTCTTTCATGGTCAATCCTTCTTCTTCGTTTTTTTGATACCTCTTGTTTATCGTGCTTGGGTTTATTGTGCTTGGCCATAAACAATACTCTATTGGCTTCTTTCACTCCATTATTGTTCTACCTGATGATGAGCTATCTTTAGAGACAAAGTTCCTTTTCGATCCTTGCTCGTTGAATTTCTTTAAAGCCTTTTCTCCCTTGAGTTTCCATCATTTTCTTTTTGGACATTTTGTCGCAAAATGCCCAACCTCATCATAGCCGAAACATATCAATGGAAGTTTACTCTTGAATTTTCCCTTACCAATTTTTAGTTTTCTTGTGAAGTAAGGATATTCTTCATCCGGAAGACATTTCATCATCTCCTTTCTTCACATTGCAGTATGTCTTTTCAATTGAAGGTTGTTTATCTCCATTGGTTTTCTTAGATGCAACAAACGTAGCTTTCTAGATGCGATACCTCTTCTTCATCAAGTCTTCATTTCATGCTATGAGAACTCCACAATTCCTCTTGCCGAGTTTTTCCATATTTGCATTGTGTTCTAAGACCGATACCTTGGGTTGAATCTCCTCGGTAACGTTCTAAGAATCTTTCGTATAATAGTCTTCTCATCAACCTGCTCTCCTAATCCTTCCGCAGTATTGGTTATTTCATCAACGTATCGGAAGTATGTAGCAATGTTGCAATCTTTTCATTCTCGAGTTGCTCAAATTTTTCATAGATTTGTGTTGCTTTGACATTTGAGTCACCGTATATATTCTCAAGCTTGTCCCATACATTTTTGGCGGTTTTGGCTAACCCAACACTCATGATAAGTAGATTCAATAATTCCACCGATAATAATATTCTTTGCTTTTGCATCATTTACCAAATTCTTCTACCTTGTTCATCCGTGGTTGATTTAAATCCATTTTGAATGTTGTCCCATACTAGAATCTTGCACCAAGAGATAGACCTCCATTCTTCTTTCTAGAGTCCATAATTATTTTCATTGAATAAAGGTACACCATTCTTGGTATGCTCCATGACCCTTCTTCTAGTCAAGAATTGTTATTGAAGGAACCAAGCTTTGATACCAATTGTTGGAAATACTGAGAGGGGGTGAATCAAAAGATTTTCTCCACTAGAGCATTATTTAATCTTCAATTATTATCAGTGTTTGTACAATGATAGAAGCAAACAAAAGGAACACAAATGCACACAATTTTTAAGGTGGAAACCCACTCGAGACAAAAAAACTACCTAATTCTTTTCTAATACTTTAATATTCAACTCCAATCGAAAAATAAAGCTCCAAATTCCTAGAATCTAGAAAATTATTCTTCTCCAGCCCTAACGATGGACGCTCCAATGCTCGAGATTCTTCACATTCAACCGAATGGATGCCCTAACCAATGAGCTACAACTCACCCTAGCACCACCCTACCACCCTATAGAAGAATAAAAGAAGAATGGACTCTGTGATCAGTGAAAATGGTCCACTTTTACAATGATATAGAATGATCTAGAAGAAGAAGACACACATTAGGAGTATAACCCCAACTATGACACAACCAACTCAATGATGATCCTAGACCACCCGACACTACCTCTTCAACTCTTGGCGTATAGATACTTGTACACTAAATAATGTATTTACAATGAATTAGTACAATATCATGCATATTGCCTACCTGAACACTTCATGTGATGAAATTATTGCTGTTGTTATGCACCTTGGTTGCTGCTCTTGTCATGCTACCCTTGTCGCACCTTGCTTTTCTTTTCTTTCCCTAGAACATCTCGGTCTCATGTACCCCTTGACAACACATGATCTAGCTTTTCTTTTCCTTCTTGGAGCTTGATATTTAACCGGTGTATATCTATAATTTCCGTATCCCCGTCATCTGATTTTCGGTTTTGTAGTAGTCCTCTGAGTCATTTTTCCAATGCTGCTGTGTCCGACCTGCACGGATTCTTCAAGGGAGAGTAATACCCAATCTCTCACAATGCCCTTTCAATTGTGGATTGTTTCATCATATCGAACCCGAGACAAGATGTACAGTGTCACCGTATCTTATTTGGCTCTAAAATTGATAGAGCGAAAACCAAATTCGTGCATTATCTCGTCACTTTGCTGCATTTCGAACTGATACTTAGGGAGAGAGAGTTATGAGAGATCAAGTAATTTATATAAATGCTTAGGTTGGAGAGGGGGCTTCAACAAGTGAACGTGGGAGGGATTTTAGGAGCTTAAAAAATATTAATTATAACTTTTCAATGACCCATGCCACAACCCTGGCCGGGTTTTAGCTCAATTAATCGGGGGGTACAAACTTCAAACAAGGCTTAAATGTATCTCTCAAACCATGAAGAATTACATGGCGTGCCATATCAACTAAACATCTCGACAAGTAGAAACCACAGCATCATTAACCTAGAATATATTAATTTGATAGGTCAGTACCATGCAATATTGGGTTAGCTCGGTGTCAAGTTGGGTTGACATCAATGACAACCACTAATCAATAGATTCTCGCCCATATTTCCACCAAGTCCGTTGAGATCATATGCGGATTTTGTGGGACTGCCTTGGCTTAATTTCAATGTTGTGTCAATATCCGCCTCGACGAAGAAAGACACCACTAATCAGATAGACCAACTGTGGAGAAGTGGCTCAAGATATAATACAGTATCAAAGGATTTCAATTGCCTCATATCACCCCAAACTTCAAATTAATTATGCCTTTCGAGACTAGTGTTGAGTGGTCACTTTCTTTGGAGAATTTCTTATGGCGGGTAGCTTAAATACTATCGAAGAAGTAGGATCCCCGAGAATAATAAGTGTGATCTAGAATGGTTGTTTACTCCACAACTGTAGTTTCTCGTGTTTCCCTTTGTGTTCCGGAACTCCGTCTGCGAGAAAGAGGGGTATATGGATGCCCCCCGATGTCGAGCTTCGTTGTCGAGTATCCACCGATGTTGAGTTTTGGATCAGCGCAGTGACAGATGAGCCATAACACTGAGAGATTATAAATACTCAAGGGGAGCGATAGAGGCCAACGTCTATGTAAAAGGCATCAAGGCATCCTATGTTTCCCCATGAGAGACTTAGCCTCGTGGAAAGGACCTCTACGAGTACGTAGTTGCATATAGAAGGAGATAGTGTTATGGTGGTTACCATGCCTATTTCCCTCCACAGATCGACCTCAAGAGCCTAGTGTTGAAGCCTTCCGACAGATGCATCCATGTTGAGCACAAGAAGTAGCAGATTATGGGTCTCCGGTACATCTAGAAGACTTGCATATGTCGAGAGTCTAGAAAATGAGACGAGATGTAGCACTTGGGGAGAAAAATGGATCTAATGAAGTTTTATGTCGAATTCTTCACTCTCTTGAACACGCTGATCACTGCTAAAGAGTCTTCGACTTCAAAAGGAAACTGCGCCTTGATATCGCAATTTAAGTGAGAGTGATGCAAATTGAAAAAATTATACAGAGACCTGCTGTGTTCGTATTTTCACTTTGGAGGACCAAAAAGTATTTTTGTTGGGAGGATTGATCCAGGAGGATCTCCATACATGCAGAATTTTACTTTATACACCATGAAGAAATTCTGTCAGGGCATGGAATAAAGAGTAAAGGGTATTAATAATTCATGCCTTATTTCTCATTTAAAATTATAAAGTGGATAATGTGTGAGTAGAAAATGACTCACAAAATATTCACTTATTTTCCATTTGAGAAATTAGTTTTATGTGAGAATTCAACTCACAACTAATTTTTCTATTTCTCAATGAGAGTGTTGCTATCTCTTGGCATGGTTGAGATCCTTGAAGTTGTATTTTACCATATTTCTTTGGAGTAAGTTTTAGACCTTTCAGAATCGTGGAGCTTGTCTTTCCTTAAAATTCCTTAACATCCTACTATTGTGGATTGAGGAGACATGGGGAAAACATATAAACTCAAGAGATTAGCTGAAGGGGGGGAGTCTGGAGATTTTTTTGTGATTTTTTTGAGTGAGCTTCAGAAGAGCCATGCCCTTGTTCTCGAGAGAAAATGAGTTCTTATGGTGATGAGGAAATGTCTCTACATGAGTGCCTTTGGCCCATTTGTGAGAAGGAAACTCTTTAAGGGAGAGTGATCCACATATTTGTGAGATGTTTCAGCCCATTGTAAGAAGGATAATGTCCATAATTAATAAAGTGATTCGTAGTTCTAAATGAACCCGCAGATGCAGCCCTTTTCCCCCCGAGGTGAACTTCGTTATCATATCGTTGTTATGAGTAATCATGGTTGCTTTGTGTTTCTTTTTTCTTATTTGTTTGGATTTCTTTGAATAATGTTTAAGGTGATGGTAATCATTATTTAAAGTATGTGGCACTCATGTTTGCAAAATCATGTCGCAAAAGGTCCCGTAATGAGCATTTTTGTTTAAGCACCTTAGCAAAATTACTTGATCACATACATCCTAAACATGTCCTCAAGAATCATGTTAACCATATTTGTTTGTCCATTTGTTTATATATGATAAGTCATACCGAAAAACAACTATGTTCCCAACCTACAAACAACTCATTCCAAAACTTGGAAGTGAACTTGGCATCTCTATTCGATATGATCTTCTTTGGTATCAACACTACAAATTTCACTATCTCCCCGATGAAGATATAAGCTACCTCACTAATCGAATTAGCGTACTTCACCGCAATGAATTGAGATACCTTGCTCAACTCCGTCAACTACAACCATGATGAAATCATGCTACCTCGATGTCCTTAGAAAACTCGTAATTAAGTCCATGGAAAAATGACCCTCCATTTCTATTCTAGAATTGAAATAGGTTGTAATAGGACCGTATTGGGCTTACACTTTGCTTTCACCTCGCTAACAATCCAAGCTTCTAGCAACAAACTCAAACACCTCTTTTCAAATAAATCCAATTATATAACTTATTAACAGCTTTTCAAAGTATTTTTTATATCTCGGGTGACTCGAATATAACTTGACATGAAACTCCTTACAATATTCGTTTGTTTAAAATATTTGGCACATAAATCCTACTCCTAAATCGAACAAGCCATTGATCGTGAGGTGATACTCATAATATCTATCATCTTCACCATGCTACCGGAACCTCCGCACCAATTGTTAGTACCTCTCATCATGCTACCTCCTACATCCAAGATATGCTCCTACAATCGGTCCAAGAGCTCATAGCCGAAATATGATTTAACTACACTCTCCTATTGAGAGAATTTTGCAACCTTGTTCTCCTTTCCATATGTATTAGATCTCAAATTCAAACTCACTAATGGTATCCAACCATCTAGCTTGCCTCACATTCAAATTAGTTTGGCCAACCAGTAGTCTCCTATTGAGAGTACTTGCAACCTTTTTCTCCTTTCCATTGATGTATCGTATCTCAAATTAAACTCACTAATGGTATCCAACCATCTAGCTTGCCTCACATTCAAATTAGGTTGGTCAAACTAGTACCTTGGTCCATTGTGATCACTCATTAGAATAAACCTCTTGCCAATAAGATAATGCCTCCACATCTTCAAGGCATGAATGATAGTTTCCAACTTGACATCATGAGTCTTCAGTTCTTCTAGTGCTCATTCATCTTCTCAATCATAGCATACCACTTGTCCTTCTGAATCAAGACTCCACCAAGTCCTTTCTTGCAAGCATCAAGACAAACTAAGCAAAGATCTAAAAAATTAAAATTGGAGCATCTTAGCAAATGCTTCAACTCAAAGCTATTTTCACCTCTTTATTCATCACAAACTTATTTTCTTCATTCAAATATGTAATAGGATAGGACTTTAATAATTTCCGATGAAACTCCTATAATAGCTCTGTTAGTCCCGTGAATGATCCGACCTCATCCACATTCCTAGGATTTTTCAACTCCATTATAGCCTTAATCTTCCAATTCCATTGTTATCCCTTCCTTGGGAACAACATGTCCCAAGTAGTGAATTTGAGTCCGAAAGAAACTACACTTCATAAGCTTAGCATACAAGTTATGCCTCCATCAACAATCTTGACAATTACTCTGTGTGCTCGCATGATCCCTCCCTATTCTGGAGTATATCAATATATCATTTATTGAACATTATCACAAACTTGTCCAAATAAGGACACAACACAAAATTCATAAAACACATGAAAGTGGTTGAGCAGACAAAAATAACTACCACAAACTCATAATGTCCATACCTTGTACGAAATTTGGTCTTGTAGTTGTCTTCTTCTTTGATGTGCACTCCTGATGATATCCTAATCTCTGCATCAATATTTGAGAACGTATGTTTCTCCTTCAATCGATCAAACAAGTCATCAATCCATGAAAATGAATACAGGTGTTCGATAGTCACCTTGTTCAGCTTCTCTAATCAATGCACAATCCGAGAGTACCAACCTTTCATAAAACAACATCGGTGCACCCTAAGGCAACACACTTGGCCTTATGTATCTCTACCAAGAATTTATTTATTCTTCAACTTCAATTCCTCCAACTCTAGAGGTCGACTACAGTTTTGATTTTGGTGTTCCTTCTAGTACGATAAATAGAGAAATCCACTTCCCATGAGGTGGTAACTCTGAAATATTTATAGGAAAACACATCCCCGAAGCCATCGAAAAATTGGATACCCTTCGTGACTTCATCATCCTCAACATATTTCCTTTGTCACTACAAACAATACACACTCTTTCCTACAAATAATCTTAGCTTACATGATTGTAACCATTCTCATTGATGTTGGATTCTTTCTTTCTCAGTAATATTATTTTCTTCATCATAATCTAGGGACTTAATATCCTTCGGCATAGAATTTTAACTTGGTCCCATGATTAACAACCAATCCATGCCCAAAATCATACTATATGATCCCAAATGAAGCACATTTATATGTTCTAATGTAGGCATACCATTCAACTCAAATTCACAAGATCTCACTCAATGATGAATTTTTCTGGTCCCCGTAGCCAACTACACAACCAAGACTCTGCATGTGCTTCTTTATTCAAGCACACGCATTCAATTAAATCGTGAAGACGTTAACATAACTATAATTATATCCAAGATCAACCAAAATGGAAACAAATCGATCATAGAGCTTATCTTCCATCTCAATAGATTTTTGATGGTTTTTCCGCATATTATTAAGTTTTGTATAGATTTGGTGAATTATCCCGACTCAAAAACCCAAAATTTTTAGCCCTAAGAACTATAGATATGTTGTTCCGTCACTGGTACAATGGAAAATACTTTGTGATGGTTCTGTAATAAATCCAACACTATAACAATTTTCTCTACAACCACCTTTATTATGTTTTTCTCCAAGCTAAGGTCCATGTCCCTTCTCACTGCATTATAAGGAGCCACATTTTCTTTCTCATGGAATCTTGAGGTCTTCTCTCGCTTCTCGTGCCATTTTTCTTAGCCTTCTCATTCTTTCCAATCACGTTAACCTCATACTTGTGCTTCGATTGCTCATAACAATGTTTCAATTTTTCCTCGATGACTTCCTCTAATGATCGCAGGCTCATCATACTCAATGTGATACTTGGAATGCTAATGAAATCCACCGATGAACCTTGGGACCTTTGTCTTCACATCCTGAGATAAGGAAAATACCTCAACAAATCCATAAATTTTGTCATGTACTCTTGATCCGCTATGGAACCCATCTTCAACTCAAAAAATCCCTAGCCTTTCCATCATAATATCTCTCAAACAATTAATTCTTCCTAAATATTCTTTAAAAACATGCCAACTTAGTACTTTTACCTCGATGCCTCCGACAAGCTCATCTTCCCCACTCGTAGATTTTCTTTTCCTTTGACCTAAGATCATTATCTTGACTTATTCTTTTAATAATCAAGTAATCTAAAGAACTTATTCATCCTGCTACCATGCTTCGCATCTTTTGATTTCTTCACATCCCCATCAAAATTAAGAGGTTTGAATTTCAAACTCCTCTGAAATATTGCTTCACTCCTCCTATAAGGACGTTGGTAATGAAGACAATGATGTATCTCCTCAACCGACCAGAATAAAACCTATAAGCACTACCTCTCCTATTAGGTGTATCCAACCATCTTCCACCTTTTACTATATCATCTTTGTCCAACTTGTATCCTAATCGAGACCTACTACCATATGTCCCATTATAGGATAAGGAAGGATCATTGCATTAACTCGAGCTTGCTTTTCTTGAGCTTTGGAAATCCTTTCATGTCTCAATTCGCTTATTATTATCTTCCTTGCAACTTCGATTTATGCTTCAAATCCTCAATGTATCACATTGTGAGAATACTCATCTCCTATTGCTCAAATGATCTCCGTAAGGAGATTCACATGAACCGCAATTCACCATTCTACTCGTATTCTTTGGCCTTCTTCCGTAAACATGTAATGTTATATAAACCAAATATAAACCATTATCAAAATAATACCCAATGAAGTTCACGGGGCTATCTCATTTGCAAATTAGTCCATATTGGCATGATTTACTTGTATATATATAATGAAATCAACATATAAACATCATGGATGATAACACAAAATATAAAACCAACTATGTATATGAAAATCATCCACTACAATGTGACAGATGTTGTTCAATCCTTAGCATTAGCTACTGAGTACTAAAAGGATGAACAAAGCCTTATATTAAAGTTTTATATCAAGTGGCAAAGTATTAAATTAAATCGGGGCCGAAAAGAGAAAAAGGGTGAGAACACATACATATTAAAACAAATTGGCTAAACAAACACTAAGCTAGCGAAAGGCGGAATAATAAATGAACATCAAATATAAAAGTAAAGGGGATGTGGTACGATACGTCAACCGATATATTATAAAGGGCCTCATGTTGTACGAAGGTGTATGGAGAAAGTCCGAAGGGGCCTAGCCGCCAGGGAAAGGACGAGACCCATACCCCCGTGGACTTACGGCGCACGGGCACGTCAAGGTCTCACCAGTAGGGAAGGATATGTTAAGGGTGGACCGCGGAACGCATCTCGTGCGTAGCAAAGAGGACCCGCACGCTGAGCAAGCAAGTGTTAGTCCCACGAAGGAAACCATGTGTGGGTGGTAAAAAAGATTGGACAACAAGGCGTGGATGTGCTGTGCAAGGTAAGTCCATTAGGTCGGGCCTCGTACTAAGACCCGTACCGCCCTTAACCCGACACTTCAGGCGCTCACCTACACCTTGACATACCCAACCCTCATCGCCGCCACGTGTCTCGGTTGTCGTTGTCCTTACGATACTTGCCTTCGTCATCCTTTCTTATCCACCTTTACTCCTATCAGCTTACCCCGCAGTAACAAATGCCCGTATTTCCTTCACCGCAAAACGTCACAAAGTTGTTTTCACGCAATAATACCGAGTGGGGAACGCTCGGGTATATCCGACCACCGCGGGGTCCCCGCGTCGCTTTCCCGAGCATTGTCACCTCTCGTCTGTGTATTCCATTTTCCGGCTCTCTTTTTCTTTTCGAAATTGTTAATATGTCCGCCTATGGGAAGAGGAACGAAGAAAAGGAACCTCGAAACCCCCAACCTCCGTGAGTCCGCAACTTCGGTTTCGAACCCCCACGATTTCATACCGTATCTTCCGACCCGAAATACCCTTTGATATCCGCAATATCAATCCGTTTTTTCACGACCGTGCGGGGATGCCGACCGTTTTCGTGTTGTCGCGTCCGTTCTATCACCATATCTTCTGTGTCCATTCCCCGTGTCGATTTCATCATTTGGCTCGGGGTGGACTCGATGATGCACATCGACGCTGTTTCTCCTCAGGGAAACATAATCCTTTCCTTTCTCTCCGGGGAGCAACACGGGACAGCTCCTCCGTTTCCTTCCAATGACACATACTTCGCCTTTCAAAGATGAAACCTTGCTCGCTCACCAATAAGTCGTCAAGAGAAGCCCGCCATGCCTTCATATCCTCCATAACCATCGACTCGAACCGTCTCCGCTCCATTGGAGCCGAAGCAGTTTGTTTGTCGAAGAAGTTCGACCGTTTTGTCCCTCATCGCCGCCTTTGGGGGTAGGGAGTCTTGAAGACATCTCGCATGCATTCGCTTTTTGTGGCTTACAGTCGGCGAATGGGGTTACATCGACATTCCTGTGCTCTCTCCTCGACCATCCCGACCCAATTTTTGGGAGCTCGCCCAAGTCCGAAAGTTTCATTTTTGCTCACTATGTTTACCTCTTGTTCCAACATGCGTACGTCTAATCATTTGGGGTTAGATAGGATGCATTCTCGAGAATTCTCAGCCTGCATCGCCTCGACCGACCCTCTCGTCCGCCGCCTGCCTAGGGGAGAGGGTTATGCCAACTTCATGAACACCTTCATGTTCATTGCCTACACCATCATCCACGACGCGCTCCCTAGGGTTTTCCCGTAGATGAACAACAATGCTAGGCCGGAACACACAGGTCGTGTTGATCGGGTTCGTTCAAGATTTCCCATCGAAATTCGGTCTATGGGGCCGAAGTAGCCCATACCGCACAAATTTTCCCCGTCGACGAGTTTACGCCCGAGTACATCCGGCTCCTCAAAGCCGACCAGCTCCATTTTGTTCCCCGCCAAGAAAGGCTACATCTTAAGGCTTCCGTCCAAATCGTCCCTTTGTGGTAAACTCTAGACATGCCCTCCCAATCGCCGAAACAATGCTGCGTAACATGGCGAAGTTGAGAGCTGGCTTATGATCCACGCGAGATCATTTCAAATAAAAGAAAACGCAAATGTCTACGCCTTACCTCATGAGTCCAGCCACTGGAGTGGAGGGCTAACATTGAAGTTTGGCCTACGTTTTCGCATGGAGACACTCGGCTTGCTGGGCGGTGGGAGGAGAGGAAGAAGTGAACAAGGGCACAAGATGAGCAAGAGGTGGGTAACAGAGCACCACCACCACCCAAGGAGTGCGCAGGGTGGCCACTAGCGAAGCGGAAGTCACCTGGAGAAGGGATATTGGAGCCCTTCACGAAATTTGGTCAATTCGATAAGGGCAAGGCATAGTAGTATTGAGATACATGTTGTCGCCTCCTCGACTACACCGAAGTCACGCAAGCCATCGTCGCACCCACTCCATCCAAGATTTGTGCGAAAGGGAGCGAACAAATAAAACTATCCGAGATGTACGTGGCCGAATTAGGGAGGGTTCGCTAGAAATATCATACCGTGCTCTCATTGTGAACGCGTTATTAACGAAAGCCTGGGTGTTATCTACGCATTTTGGTTTATCCTGAACCCAAATTCAGATGTTCCGAGTTATACAGTTTGAATTGGCTATTGATATGTATACACCAGATGATACGCGACCTGACTGTTTAAAACAATCATGACATGATGAAAGACAAGCATCACAGATCAATTGCACTAAGGAAGATGTATAAATATGAACAATTGGACTTTTCAATGTGAATAATGTTACAATTTATATCAGGTGTACAATTGAGGACCAAATTAAAAATTCTGATGAAGGAGGGAAAGGTTCAAGCGCCTTATAGCTAGATTGCGTAAAGATATCATAGTCATGAAATAAAGCTCGATAACGGGTTCACATCCGTGACAAATCGATGAATTGAAAGTGTAGAGGAAGAGAAAAATGAACCGTCCCATAGGCTTTTCGTAGAAAGAGAAGAGAAGGAAAGGATGCATAAAAGAATTGAAGAGCTAGAGAGCAGAGGCCACGGAAAGGCATCTTGGGATGCAACACAACACATGCCAGGAAACATCAAGCGGAACTGCCCGCCGACAACACAATTGTCCACGCCTATGGCCGAGATCGAAGTGGCTTCGGAGAAGCAAACATCCACCGCCAAGCAAAGCGGGTCGGGCAGCCGGGAGGGCGCCTGGGTCGAAAAGGCCGAAAAATTGAAGGACTACAAAGAGAAGTTGAGGAAGGAAAGTGGTCAGCGACCGAGCAACAACAAACCATCAGCGAGTTGAAGAGTCGAGCCAAGGGAAATCTCACCGCTTTCGAGGCCGAAGTTTCGATTTGTCGTGATATAATCGTGGCAATAACCGAGCAAAGGAATTCCTAACAATGATAGGGAGAACTCAAGTCCACCCTTCTATCTCAATAGAAGGTCACAGAGCGGGGCAACTGCCCAATAGAGCTCGACATGTCAGACTATATCTTTTCATGCGCTATGGGCGAACGATTTGGGAAAACATGACATCTCGGGGCCGATTTATGGAAATCAACGAGTGTCGGCAATCATTGATAAAGAGGAAGTCGAGTAGCAACAAAGGTTCGCCAACAGTGTCCCAACGTTGAACAGCCGATGGTATGGGATGAGATTATCACAACAGGGATTTCTTCCGTTGGGAGACAAATGCCCTCGCTCGTGCTTATGCTCCCGCATCAATACGCTCACAATCCAGCGGGACTGGTCCGACCTCCAAATGGGGAAAGACCACCACACTACCATCGTCACGCTCCTCAATAAGGAGTTTAGTCTCCTTCACATGATCGATATCGGCCCCAACTAAGCCAAGCATTCACACCTCGGGCGAAGCGTTTATCGTAGTGGAGTATTCTCAAGAATGCCGTAACCGACCGAGAGCTAAGGCAGATCGACTCGCCCATGAGTCAAGATGTTGTCTTCCGCGCGTGCTCCTCCAAAGATCCGCAACGTCTCAACTAAAGACTCATGACATTTCGCCTTGATTTACGACATGGCCTAAACGGCCTTTTTACTTTCATTTAGTTATAAGCTAAATTTCCGAGTGGCTTGCTTTCTCCCTACTCTTGCATTTTTACTTTTATATCAAACATTGGTCTAAGTTTTTTTGTTTTAAGATTGTCTTGTCATGACATGATGGGAGGGCTGCTTCATCATGAAATTTTGTTGTTCGATAATGATCATAATGGCTTTGTTCACGTCGAAGAAGATATTTTGCAAATATCTTCTCGCCGAAAGGAAAAAGGAATCCTATATAAGACAGAAAAAAGAAGAAAGAAAGGTTCCAATTTAAGAAATTGATCAAGGATTGTACATGTTTTGTGAAGACTCGTATATTAATGTGAAGAGCCCTTTGGGTCTCAATGATAAGAAGTTTCATTTTAATAAGGATTCGACTTGGTCTATGGTAGGTGTGACTCTTCTTTGCTTATTGTGATGTTATGCTTCAACTCATTTACATTCATGTCTCTAGTGTTATATCCTCGGAATGCGAGTGTCTCTTGTTGTTGATATAAATTTATCTCATCGATACTTATATCATTAGCTTCTCGATACTTTAAATGGCTCACAGTACGCATTGTTTCATTTTCAATTCACACGTATTTCGCTATATTACTGCGCAGAACAAGCACGATTTAGAGTTCTCATGTATGGATTCTTAGCCGTTTAAGCCCATCACATGCTAAGTGAATTTTTCTTAGTGTCATCTTCGATAACATACTCTCATACAAATTTCGTAGTCGTCTTTATATATACCGCCATATATCATGAATCCGGCCCCGTTTAGGTGAATTATCTTAAAATTGTCCGATGCAAAGAGTATTTGAGTGTAGCATTACATTCGTTCGCATTACCTTAATGCTTCAAAACCATCGAAGTTTTGTCCCACTCAGTGTTTTTTCTCTGCTTCTAAAGAAGTAGTGTGAGAGCTCGTCATGCCCAAGCGTTAAACGCCGTTTTTGAATCGCTCTCTACACCTTATAAAGATGTCCTAGGCACCGGTCTATAACAACCTAGGTCGTCTTCAGGAGTTACAACATCTTTGGCGCCGTTGCCGGGAACGAAGTTAAGAAATTAAGTCCGGGCTCGACAAAACCCGTCCACTCTTCAAATAGTGAGCACGAAGAGTTGAGAGTTGTGCATACCTCACTCGGCGACTCCACATTCATATTACGTATAAAAATACTTGCGCTCCGGCTCCCCGTAAGCCACACCTAAGGTCGTACACGTTCGCTCAAGGACACCCTCTCCGTAATCGACCCGCAGCGACCCCACATAGAAGTGGGCCGGAGGAAGGCGCCCGCTCATATCGATATTCCGGAGTTTTCCCTTGAAAACTTCCCACATTCTTCACCCCTCTTCAAGTCGCCAAATACAAAGCTTCTCTAACCCTATTATAAGAGACACCGTTGGTTATTCGATATTCACACGAGAAGGTGTCCGTATCAAAGACGAAGTCGGTGTCTAGTTATACCACATTATTTCATCCATTCTCGAAGTTGAAGAGGTCAAAGAGGTCGAAGTATCCGTTGTCGACATCCCGACCTTTCTCATCAAGTCCCCAAGTCGTCGTTCACCACATTTCCTTCATTATTCATACTGTCTCCCACCACCTCCTCCACCACCACCGCTCGTGCTCTCATTCTACCTCCGCAATGGCGAATACATCGAAGTATAAATGTATGCCCTTTATACCGCCCCTCAGCCTAAATGACATGCCACAAGACTATTTGAAGATTCTGGCCGTATTCAATGGGAGAATCTGTTGATGCCCATACATGTTGGAAATCTTCCGCTCTTCGCAGAACTTTAATGTGGAGCATTTGGATGTTGTTCTAAGATTGTTCAAAGTACTCCTAGATGGAGAGTGCTTAAATGGTTTAAAACTCTTGGGGCTAATTCCATCAACACCGGGAGGCTGCGTGAAGAGGCTTTCAGAAAGTGGGGAGATGGGGAAGATCATGGGGATGTCCCCGACCGAGTTTAACACCCTTAAAAAGAAGTTAACAATGAGGGGGTATCAGTTCATCGAAGGTTCAATAAATTGCATTTCAAATTTTCTCCTAACCGAGATGAAGCTCTCACCACCGCTAAGGTTGTTTTTGCGCATTTTGATTCGAATTGGTTTCACCGAGAGAGAGAAAGCCCGCCACCGGATGATGCAATGCATGCATGCATTGGAAATAGAAGCAAACTTTGTCTCAACCGCAAGTCCAAAGGGAAGCAAGAACATGATACTAGAAGAAGAGAAGAAGATTTACCAAGTCAGACAACAGACTTTAAAATGACAAGACTTAACAACATGAATAAAATGATCAAGAACCTCTCTAGCAAGTTGGTCAAGCTAGAGATGGAAGCCAAGAATTCACCACCAAAGAATTTTCGTAATGCTCCAAACAGAGATTCACCTCAATACAGAAAACCACCCTTTCGTACACTGCAGAGGGGACAAAAAGGAGCAACAAGACCAAGTACCGCATCCTTGTACTTGAAGGACAATGTGAGGCTTCCCATGAAGACCCCTCTATGAACAAGATGAACATGTCCGTCTTTCCAGACAATGATGACATAGGAGTGCCCCGTGCAAGAAAGTGAGGAAGGGGAACTACAACTTACCTCCGTGGCTAAAGAATAACGAGGATGTCGAAGAGCCGTAATTGATGACTCACACCAAACGATTCGTTGATTTCATACAGCCAATTCTTGGAAAATACTTGGCACCCTCAAGTCGGTGGGGGGGCCATCAGTGGGGGGGGTGGCGCTGATGGTATCATGGGGGGGGCCTCGGTCCTCGGAATGGTGGGGGCTACTCCGATGGGTCATGGAACGGTGGTCAACATTCAGTCCTCTCGATGAATATTTCTTGGCGGATAATCAGTTAGAGGTAGAGTCTCATTTTGGTGGTAATTACACGTTGAAGCCTGTACCCGGTGACTCAGTTAGATGCCTGTCTGTAGTTATGACGACCTGTAGTCAGAATCCTCCCTCTCTGTTCTATCATTCAACCAGGCAGTCTCCAGCTTACGACCTATGTTGGTATTGATACTACATTGGTTGAGTCCCTCGCTATCGCCGCTGCGTTAACCTGCAATCCAGTCTGTTGTGCGTGACTATAGCCAGGCTGGAAGCGATCGACCTGATCGCCCTGTCATCGTGGTGATGCGGAAATCCGGATGTCGCTGATGAGAATCTGTCGCGTTCGATGATAAACAGCGATGAAATCAGATCGCCAGCTCGGTCAATAATGTTGATGAATATCGTAGCCGTGACGCCGATATGACCGCATCAATCTCGGAAGCTGGTGGAGAAATCAGTCGATGGATATCATGCCGCCATTTCTATCCGCAATGCGTCGAAGAAGGTATGTGAAGGTAATTATCAAGCGTCTGGCGGTGGTGTTCAATTCACGGCTGATAAAATTTCCTGTCAGTGACATGGTGGTACTCAGGCCTCATTCCCGCGATCCGCTTCAGGCCTATCGTACAGATCCTGCAGAAACCGGTATCTGAACACTCCACTTGTGGTGTTGAAAGAAAAACGGCTATGAGTATGCCTTATTTCCTGCCGTTAATGGGTTTTACCTTTAATTGGGAATGGCAGGCCCGAACAATGTGGCGTATAAACTGGTATCATCACAAGGTGCAACAGCAGAAAGTATGAAGGTAAAAATCAAAATGGTTGAGGAAATGGTTGTGGTGGTCAAAGTGAAAACATTCGTCAAGCCAACACTCCAGCTAAAGCCTGGCTTGAGTTGGGATCTGTGGTGACTTCTGGCTTTAACATTCAATTCATACCTAGAACGAACGGAGATACCAGCGGGGCTCCTTGGCAGTGGCTGCTGGTACATTCCACCCACCTCGTAACCCTCTTCCGAGATACGAAATTGAAGTAAGATACCGGCCTTCAATCCCTCGATAATGTCAAGTAATCAAGGTGTTCCTTTGAAGACGAGGAGCAAAAGGAAGAGGTTTCAGGAGACCCGTGGGGGATTTTTCCAATCTAGAGATCGACAACTCATGAAGAAGAAGAAGTCGAGGACATCCTGTGAGGACAAGCTAGAAGAGAAAATAATGGCCGCGATTCCTCGTTGTACCGAAAGGAATGTCATTCCCCGAGGGTCGTGTACCTTTGGAGACTCGTTCAATAAAAATCGATGTTCCATTACAGCCAAACAAAGTGGTGATCGAGGACTGTGTCGAAGGATCTAAATCCTGGGCACAAAAGAAGGATCCGAAAGGATTATGAAGCGTACTAAAGAAAGTCCTGCAAGATGAATGTTAAACCATTGTACTAAAAGATGTTTCCAAACCTACAAAGACGTATTTTCTCGGTCGTATCAAGATTTGAAAACCTTTGATGTCGGGCAGGATGTGCAAGACAAAATCTATTGAGGGTAGATGCAAAACCCTGCTGCCAAAAGTCTGCTGCATTAATCCCCCGTTGTTACCTCGATCGAGAAAGAAATAAAAAGCATCGAAGGCTAAAATTATGTTGCCACCATGGTATTCCCGAATGGGTGGCCAATTTGGTCCCGTGATGAGTGAAGAATGGCGAAATCAAGTCAGGTGGATTTTAAACCGAATGTGGCACTTAAAAGATAACTACCCACTACCGAAGATGGACTATATTCCTCATAGAAGGTGGTAGGAGCCTCTAGAATGTCCATGATGGATGGCTCCTGCTATAATCAAGTAGGTGTGTTCCCTGTGAGGACCGTAAAAGACAGCCTTTCACCACACCGGGGAACATTTATGTATGCTAGGATGCCATTCGGCCGATCAATGCAAAGGTTTACCAAGCCAGAGAGCGATGGACATAACCTTTGTTGGAGAATGATAAGCCTGTGGTGTACTCAGACGATATAATGCATTTTTTCAAAGGATGATGTTTCATATCAGCGCATTGCAGACCTTGAGAACAGTGTGAGGTATGGACTCTCTCTTAACCCTCAAAATATTTCTTTGCATTAGAAGAGGGTAAACCCTAGACATATAGTAACCAAAGATGGGGTCAAAATCGATCCCAAAAGGGTGGAAGCTATAAACGCATATCCCTCCCTGCAACAAGAAAGAAGTTGCATTCCAGACGATCAATTTTCGAAGATTTACTCCTAACTATGCCGAAATAGTTAGACATATCACCGATATGTTAAAGAAGGATACAATGAGGTAAAATGGGCACCGTAATCAAGACAAGCTCGTCAGATCAAGAATGCGCTACGAGGCTCCCGTGTTGGCAGCCCGACTTCACCGAACCTTTTATGATCTTTCCTTTTCGCATCACCTCACACGGCAGGTGGGTCCTCTTACAGAAGAACGGGGATGGGTATGAGCAACTCCATTGCTTTCTTTAGTCAAGTCCTTCCATGATGCGCAGCGTCAAAATACAACACACCGGGAAAAGGTGCTTCATGCCCTGCAAGGAAGTCCCTAAAGGAATTTCGCATGTACATTCTCACAGAATCACGTTATCGTTTTTGTACCCACCGGCAAGAAGAAAGACATCCTCGTTCGTGGAGACATGGAAGGGTGTATGCGATGGATAGAAAAGATACAAGAGTACGACCTAGACATCGACCACCAAGTTAATTAAAGGACAGGCTAGCAAAGATTTTACCTGTGAATCAAACCACCAAGCTTTGGGCATCCACTTATCCATGATCGCAAGTGAAGAATATGAAGAGCGTACAGAGACAGAGGTAGATGACCAAAAGATACGTATGGCGATTCACTAGCTCCCTGGTACAAAGAAATTGTTGAGTACCTCAACACTCACCGCCCACCCACCGCGGGAGTAAGTCCAAATACGTAGCCTTGAGGCTTAAACTTTTTGCGAAGGGGCCGTAGCCAATGGTCATCAGGCTGAGGGATCCTTTCAGCATGATCACATAACTCATCGAAGGAAGTAGGGAACATCGATAACCGAATTCCATGAGGGAATCAGGAGGGTATTATACCGGAGGAGCACAAATGAACTCGAAGGTCAAGCCATCGGCCTAAAATTATTTGGAGATGTCTTCACTTGGCCGCAGCATGTGACAAATGCCAAAATTTTGTCGAAACGTGTTGTGCGCCTACCGATCCCCCGTGCACGTTGATGAACCTTTTCAAGCAATGGGGAATTGACTTTACAGGTGAGATTCACCTCCACCTTCACAAGACAAATGGATTTTCGATCGTTGTCGCATTACTTCACGAAGTGGGTGGAGGCCATTCCCGCACGAAACGCCCAGACACGGTGATCATAAATTCATAGGAAGAGAACGATCATCTCTCCAAAGCCTGATGTCTCCGCTTAACAGTCGTTGCACAATGCCTGTGCTTTCAAATCGCTAAAATGGTGAATTTTTACGCAATATAACATCACCTCCGGGGCCAATTAATGTACTTACTACCCACAGAAATGGTTTGCGTAATCATCAAACAAAACGCTGGTCGCAGCTCGTTATTAACAATGAAAATCGCAGAATCGACTCTAACCTAAGTTTGCTCTCAGGCAAACAGGATAAATTCCGCAAAAGGCAACGGGAAAATCTCTTATGAACTAGTATACGGACGAGCAAACAAATATTCCCTACATAGTTAGCTTTACCTGCTCAAGCTTCTACAGAAACTTCCGTGAAGAACCGGGATGGTGGCGATCGAAGAATCAATCGCCTGATCGAACCGGAAGAAACGCGTATCTGTGTGAACCAAGTCAGGATTACCAGAGAAGATGAAAGAATTGTTTGATCAAGACACAAAGGATAGAAAGTCACAGTGTGAGACTTATTTCGGTGATGTACGTAAGGTCGATATGTTACATGGTAAATTTGACCCTTGGTTCGGCTCCTTCAAGATCGTTAAGGTAAGGGGAAATAATACATTTAAGTCGAGAATTTACGTTGTGGAGACTGTTGGAAGCTCGTAACCAAAGCAATTCTCAACCATATTTACACTGCTGTGCTGAAAAGGCTCGATCGTATTATATTGTATATTAGTTGTCGTTTTTCTTTTTCTTATCATAGATTATGCATGAGTCATGATGATCCGTACGTGGCAAGGCTCCAAAACCGTAAAGTGTTGCTTCAAAGAAGATATGGCTGTGTGGTTCCGCGTAGTTCTCGACACGTTCATGGACAAACGTGCCGTCCCTGTGTGGGAGCCAATGTTGTTCAACTTTAGCATTAGCCACGTGAGGCACTAAAAGGATGAACAGCTCATATTAAAGTTTTATATCATGGCAAGGCATTAAATTAAATTCCAAATAAAAGAGAAAAAGGTAGAACACATACATATTAAAACAAATTGGCCAAATAGCACTGTCATGAAAGGCTAATAATAAATGAACATCAAATATAAAAGTAAAGGGGATGTGGCACGACACAACCGATATATTATAAAGGGCCTCGTTATGTACGAAGGTGTATGGATAGGTGTCCGAAGGGGTTTGTTGCTGCAGGTGGGGACGAGACTCATACCCCCGCGGACTTACGACACGTGGCACGCTGTCTCATTGTGAGGAAGGATATGTTACAGGACCGCGATCGTGATTCGGTGGCGTGCAGTAAAGATGACCCGGCACAATGAGCAAGGCAGTGTTAGTCCTGGCGAAGGAACCATGTGGTAAAGATTGACAAAATATATGCGGGTGTTGCAGGAAACCATTAGGTCACTGGCATTTTAAGACCCGTACCACTTTAACCCGACACGAGGCGCTCCACACCTTGATATACCCAATCCCCACGTACACGTGTCTCGTTGTCGTTGTCTCACGACACTCACTGTCATCCTTCTTATCCACCTTACCTCGACCGCTACCTTCCCGCATAACAAACGCCCGTATTTCAAAGAAACGTCACAAAGCTGTTTTCACGAACAACGAGAAGAACGCTCGGCATATCAATCACCTGCCGGGGTCCCCGCGTCGCTTTCCGAGCATTGTCGACCGTTCGGGTATTCCATTTTTCCGTTTTTCTTTTCCTTTTCTCTTTTCGAAATTGTTAATATGTCCGCCATGGGAAGAGGAACGCCAAGAAAAACGAACCGAAACCCCCCAACTCCGTGAGTCCAATCCTCCCCGGCTTCGAACTCCCTCTACCACTTACACCGGTATCTCCAACCCGAAATACCCTTTGATATCCGTGTCATCAAGCCCCCGGTTTTTGGTCGCCATCGCAAGGATGCCGACCGTTTTCATGTTGTCGCGTCTGTCATCACCATATCACCCCCTGTGTCCATTCTCGTGTCGATTTCATCATTTGCCTGGGGACTCCCATGATGCACACGGACGCTTTCAGCTCCAAGGAAACATAATCCTTTCCTTTCTCGATGTTAATGACAGCCCCTCCGCTTCTTTCTCCCCTTCAATGACACATACTTGGGCTTAAAGATGAAACCTGCTCGCTTCGCTCAATAAGTCACAGAGAAGCCCGCCGTGCCTTCATCTCCATAACCATCGACTGTGTGAATCGCCCGCTCATTGGAGCCGTCATTAAGTTTGTTTGTCAAGAAGTCCGACCGTTTTGTCCCTCATCACCGGCCTTTTGGGGGTAGGGAGCCCGGAAGACATCTCTTCAAAGATCCATTCGCTTTTGGTGGCTTATGTCACGAATGTCACATTGGACATTCCTGTGCCTCTCCTCGACACTCGACCCAATTTCGGGAGCTCGCCCAAGTCCGAAAGTTTCGTTTTTGCTCATTGGTGTTCTACCTCTTCTTGTTCCAAAGACATGGACAAGTTCAATCATTTGGGTTAGATAGGATGTATTCCGAGAATTCCCAGCCGTACATCAGCCCTCGACCGGAAACTGCTCCTCGTCCGTCGCCTGCCTAGGGGAGAGGGTTGCCAACTTCGTGAACACCTTCATGTCTACTTCTACACCATCATCCACGACGCGCCCTCCCTAGGGTTTTCCCGCAGATGAAATGTCGGCTTCAGCCGGGAAACACCAAAGGTACCTATGATTGGTTCCTCGTTCAAGATTTCACCGAAATTCGGGCCCGCGTCATAGCTCCACACCAGTCACTACCTTTCCGTCATACGAGTTTACGCTCGAGCACATCCGGCAAGCTCCCTCAAAGTCGACCGCTACCCATTTTGTTCCTCGCTAAGAAAGGCTACATCTAAGTGCTTCCCTCGTCCAAATTGGTCCCTTTGTGGTAAACTTCCAGATATGCCCTCCCAATTGCCGAAAAAATGTTGCGTAACATGGACTCGGGTTGGGGGAGAGTTGGGTTTATGATCCACGGGAGATCATTTTAAATAAAAGAAAACGAAACAAAGTTCACGCCTTACATTCATGAGTCTGTGCCATTTCCTCTGGAGTGGGAGGGCTACACAGTTTGGCCTACGCTGGGCAGATGGAGACAGATTTGTTCACACAGGAGGAGAGGAAGAAGTGAACAAGGGCACAGATGAGCAAGAGGGAGGTTACCAGAGCAACCACCACCACCCAAGAGTGCGCAGGGTGGCCACCAGCTTAAGCGGAAGTCATCGGGAGAAGGGATAATATTGGAGCCCTTCACGAAATTTGGTCAATTCGATAAGGGCGAGGTGCATAGTAGTATTGAGAGACAAGCACGCTCCTCCCACTACACCGGTCACGCAAGCCACTGCCGCACCCACTCCATCCAGATGAGCGAAAGTGAGCGAACAACAAAACCTGTC
Source organism: Pinus albicaulis (assembly GCA_034641835.2). NCBI lineage: Eukaryota > Viridiplantae > Streptophyta > Pinopsida > Pinales > Pinaceae > Pinus > Pinus albicaulis. Next base: position 730,812,519 of record CM076573.1, on the reverse strand, counting down.
CGAGACAGTGGCTGTACGAATTAGAGGGTTCGTTGAGAAATATCATACCAGCCTCCGCTCCGTAAACGTGCATAATCGAAAGCCTGGTGTTATCTATGGCGACGAAGCCATCTTGACCCAAATTCGTATGAAATTCCGAGTTATAAGGTGCTTGAATTGGCTATTGATATGTGTATATAATTGCACAGACATGATCGACCAGCCTAAACAACTGTGACATGATGAAAGACAAGCTATCACATCACCTCCTCGCACTAAGGAAGATAGAATAGAAATATGAATACCGAGGGATTCTTTTCACGAATAAAATGCTTTTCGTGCCAACGCATATCAAAGTATTCTCCGAGGACCAAATTAAAAATTCGGATGAAGGAGGGAAAGGTTCAAGGCGACTCTTATAGCTAGATTGCGTAAAGACATTACAGTCGCTAAGAACAAAGCTCGTACACGGTTCACATCCTGTGACAAATCGATGAATTGAAAGTGTAGAGGAAGAGAAAAATGAACCGGTCACAGGGTTTTCGCAGAAAGAGAAGAGAAGGAAAGGATGTACAAAGAATTGAAGAGCCAGAGCGCAGCCACGCAGCTGCTGCACCAGGATGCACACAGCTGCTGGGCGGCACATAAACATCAAGCGGAACCGGTTCGAGCGCATACCTTTCCGCGCCCAGGCCGAGATCGAAGTGGCCGGAGTAGCAAACATCCACCGCCAAGCAAAGGTCGGCAGTAGTCGAGGGCGCCCGAAGCGGTGAAAAAGCCAGAAAAATTGAAGGACTACAAAGAGAAGTTGAGGAAGGAAAGGGTCGTCGACCGAGCAACAACAAACCATTGCCGAGTTGAAGAGTCGAGCGAAGGGAAATCTCACCGTCGAGGCCGAAGCCTGATTTGGTCGGATATAATCGTGGCAATAACCAAGCAAAGAATTTCGACAATGATAGGAGAACTCAAGTCCACCCTTCTTATCTTCAACAGAAGGTGAGTGTGGGGCAATCGTCTAATAGAGCTCGACATGCTTGTGACCATATCTCTTTCTTTATGCGCCTAAGGGCTAACGTATTTGGGAAAACATGGCATCCCTGGGCCGATTTATGGAAATCAACGAGTGTCAAAACATGAGGAAGAGCAGCCTTATAGCAAATTTTCAAAGGTTCTATGTGTCCGACAACGTTGAATGTTTCGATGGTATGGGATGAGATTATCACAACAGACTCCTTCCGTTGGGAGACAAATGCCCCGTGCTTATGCTCCCGCATCACTAGCTACGTCTCTCTTACAAACGGCGAGTTGACCTGGGTCCACCTCCAAATGGGGAAAGCAACTCGCCCTCAAGGCCACTACCATCGTCACACCAATAAGGAGTTTAGTCTCCTTCACATGATCAGATATCGGTTTCCCAACTAAGCCAAGCATTCACACCTCGGCGGTTACGATCGAGTGAGAAGCTCTCAAAGAATGCTGCATCCGACTCCGAGAGCTAGCAGAGATCGACCCGCCCATGAGTCAGCATGCTAGTTCTCTCCGCGCGTGCCTCCTCCAAAGATCCGCAACGGCCTCAACTCGCAAAGACTCATGACATTTCGCTTACCATGACATGGCCTAAACGGCCTTTTTACTTTCATTTAGTTATGTTTTTCAAATTTCCGAGTGGCTGTTTCTCCCCCACTCTTGCATTTTTACTTTTACATCAAACATTGGTCTAAGTTTTGTTTTTTGATTGCCCGAGCCTCATTTATGCATGATGGAGGGTCGTTTCCCCCATCATGAAATTTTGTTGTTCGTATAATGACCGTTAACAAATTTTGTTCACGCGAAGAAGATATTTCAAAAATATCTTCTCGCCGAAAGAAAAAGGAATCTATATGTTTATTTTGAAAAGAAGAAAGAAAGGTTCCAATTCTTCGAAGAAATTGATTGTAAGGATTTCCGTGTATGTTTTGTGAAGACTCGTATACTAATGTGAAGAGCTCCGTTGGGTCTCAATGATAAGAAGTTTCATTTTAATAAGGATTCGGACTTGGTCTATGGTAGTGTGTGACTCTCTCTTGCTTATTGTGATGTTGCGTTCAACTCATTTACATTCATGTCTCTAGTTATATCCCGGAATGCGAGTGTCTCTCGTTGTTGACATAAATTTATCTCACCGATATTTATATCATTAGCTTCCGATACTTTAAATGGCTCAGTATAACGTATCATTGTTTCATTTTCAATTCACACGTATTTTCGCTATATTAGTCGTTATGAAATGCTATCGATGAGAGTTCTCACAGGCGGATTCTTAGCTTCTGCTTAAGCTCATCACATGCTATGAAATTCTTCTAGTGTCGTCTTCTTGACGCTGATATCTCCTTCTTTCTATACAAAATTTCTCCGTAGTCGTCTTTATATATACCTTTTCCGTCATATATCATGAATCCGGCTCGTTTAGAGTGAATTATCTTTAAAATTGTCTCGATGCAAAGCAGTATTTGAGTGTAGCATTACATTCGTTCACAAGACATTTTAATTCTTCAAAAACTATCGGAAGTTTTGGTCCCACTCAGTGTTTTTCTCTGCTTCTAAAGAAGTAGTGAGAGCTCAATATGCTCATGCTAAACGCTGTTTTTAATCCTCTCGCTTCTCTACACCTTATAAGATGTCCTAGTAATCGTCTATAGTCAACTCTAGTCGTCTAGAGTTACAATGACACGCATACGATCGACATGCATACATAACAATCACATCTAGCCCAACTCCGTCCAAGTGTTTGAACCTAGAATCTCGTATACTAATATGTAATGCCCCCTCCCACATTTACCCACTGACAAGTTATCCATGGTAAACATGAGTTGAGTGCTACTATTACATGACCCTACCTCCAATTTCTAGTGATATGCCTGGGACCATTGCACCCATTAAATATTCCTCGCAGACTATAGACCACTTAGAATCCCCGACAACCACCTCAGTGATTAATCCCCGAGTTGTAACTCATTTTCATTGACTTAACACCCCGACCACACCCTTGAAACATTGTGTGTATGGGGTTATAAGGCTCCAACCACACCCATGATCCTTCCCACATGCGGTTATGACTAAACTCCCTATTTTGTGCATGTGGTCATGAGATCTATGCCAATTTTTTAGGAAAGTTTCCATACCACCTGCCTACAACTTCCTATAAGTTGTAAAAAATATAGATAACATGATAAAAAAGGCTAACCATTAAAAACATGAACAAGATCTTAACCGCAATAATGCCTAGTACATGATAAACATTTCGTCAAACACATAATAAACATATAAGCTACAGTGTCATGAATGCATATCTATTCATAAACTTATGAACACCATCCGAGAATCACTAAGAAGGCCCAATGCCCTCTCAAGCTATCTACAACAACACTTATTTAGCCCATGTATCGATCAATCCTTAAATAAACTATCAAATTACAATTAAGAGCTTAAGTAGTTAAGAGCACATCATAGAACAACGTATATAATAGTATAACGATATTAGCAACCATGAAAAACAACCATAAAATCTCATAATAAGGTACTTGTGCTCATTAATTAAATTAAGAATATCCCATATTAACTTATGAAAATTAAAACCAAGCCTGGGACTTACGTACCCTCGACCATATATTGCGTTGAACTACACATATTTCTTTTATCCAATCACCCCCCATGCTATACCCAAGCATGAATGGGACCTCATGGGATAAACTAAGACATAACCAAATCCAGGGGGACTCAATAGGGTGAAACCACCTCCACCCTCAATCTATAGTGATCTCACCTAAATCGTTCTCCCAATATCACAAAACCAAACCAAGCTTGGATGCCTCGAATTCCTTCACCATATGTTGAGTAATATTCCCATTTCAATTTAATTGAGTGGGCTTCAGAGAAAACCATCTTCACTTCCAACCTTTGTATTGAGATCACCATTCAGTTCCAAAACCTTCTTAAATCCAAAGTTCAACCAAGAATGAATCCCATCACACCATGGTTATCCAAGAAATGGCAAGGAAAGGTTGAAACCATCGTTGAACTAGGAAAAAACATGCCAATGATAACAAATGAAACTAAATAAACAAATGTACAGACTATGCATTCACACCCCAACATGGAAATCACATGTAACCTATTACTCGCAATATCTTTCCATCAAGTTGCTAATCCACCCTTTCTTTTCCTCCTTTTTCTTTACTTTGCTTATCATTTTTCCTTATTTTGTTTTCTTGCTTACCCTTTCTCTAAATCCAAGTGAATGCTAAAGGCATCAAGAATTCTCTAGGTGTGCAAGAGGAAATGAGAGCCAAAACTAAACTCGACAAAATCTAGAACCTGACAAAAAGCTAGTACTGTTTTATGGTGCCTTTTGATTATTGATGTCCTCTTTTTCTTTAGTTTCCTTCATTTTTTCCTCTAATTTCCTTGCATGAAAACTTTTGTCTCTTCACCTTCCTTTTCTCCCAGTTTATTTTGTTTTCATAATTAAATGCCAATTATTGCCTCTTCTTTTCCTTTTCCAATGCCTTTTCCAATTTCCATAGCCATTATTAAACCACAAGCATTTCCACTAAAGTGTTTTGTAATATCCTGGCAAAATTCAGTAAAGATGAATATAAAACACAATAGCTGGAAAAATACAAAGAATATGAAATAACCTAATACACCATAAAAATAGAGAGTAATGAGTCATTTTATTAACATGGAGGTGGAATACAATGCATACGTTGCTCGTGTAAATAATAACAACACTAAGCGAAAACATAGCTAGAGTGATCAAGTCTCCTTCATCGAAGGAATCGTGTAAATGTTGACCTCCGAGCTATGCCGCATTGTCCCTACTAGAAATGTCGAAAAATAAATGCTCGGGAAAATGGGATTCGAGATCAAAGTTGTTCCAGCTTCCGCATGATGTTGGGATTTCAGGTTCTGGCCTCCATGATGAAAACCTGCATTAACCTGCAGACGATTGGATCACCTTGGAAAATCACCCTAGGCTTGCAATACATAATTGTTGGGTATGACCTTGGCATGAACTAAACATAAAAGTCATCGAAATAATACACAATCATCTCAATGCATGAAGGGTTGATTCTTCTCTCAATCTCCAAGCTAGAAGCTTGAGATCCAGCTCCTCCTTCCTCCTCTCAAGTTGCGCTCACCGAATACACAACTATTGGAATGGACTCGTTGTCAAGAGAATTGAAGTTGTATCCGGCTACTAGGTGATTGAATAGATCTCACAACCGATGGAACACCGACCAAATTTAGATCTCTTCAGATCTCCAAGTCGAAATACTTGGAACTTCCTCCTCCACCAGATTCGTTGTTGACCACGTGTTCCTAGGGGAACTGCTAATGCTGAGGTGTATAATGATGGCTCGATGCCGATGTCACAATTTTTCTCTCTAGAAGACTCGAAATGAATGCATAAGGTGAAAGTATGATTCCTTCACCGTTTTCAGTCAAATGTTAGAAACTACCTTCTTCCTCTCAAACCCTCAAGAAGGAATGTTAATTATTGAATTTGTGGAACTCAAGAGAGGGGCCGAATGGCACCGATGACAGATGATGAATGGCTGCTAAGAGAAACCTTTCGCAGTAGGCATCGAAGTCCCCGATGGATAAGTGTGATTACCACTGACACCCGTGTGTTAAACAAAGACTGGGCAGTATCAGCTAACAATTGCTGCAAAGAAATGTCAAATGACAATACAAGATCTAAATCCATAATCATGCTTTCTATGGTTGTCGCCACCTCTTTTATGCTTTGTGAGCCTCTCAGCTCCCTGCCCACCTCATTGGCGTTGCACATGTGGCCACTAGCCTCCATGAAGACTACGATGTCTCTCCATGATCTCCATCATCTTTGTATTTATTTTGCACTTTCTCCATCATGTGTGCATTTAATGCACCACTTCCTCCATCACCACATCATTATTTCTCTATGATCTTACTTTTTATTCCTCCACTATCTCCATCATCTTCTCATTATTGATCTATGATCTCCACTCTTCTCCTTCATTAATAAGTTGTCTCAATTACTCCATAATGTTGATCCACTATATAACTAACCCACCTTCACACAACAAGTGGATTTTATCTACCCAAGGGGTTTATGGTCCCTCCACCTTTATTTACTTAATTAATTAGGAAAATTAAGAACTCTAATATTTCAATTGGTAAATGATGGAAAATTAACATATACCTCATTTTAAAATTTTGTTTGTCTCTATTAAATTCACAGGTACATATGCCGCAAAAATCCATCTCTCCCTAGTGCCATCCTCATATGGAAGGTACTATCCGCTCCAATGATATGCATGCCCAAACCCAAAAGTTGGCTCTCTAGTATGTCTAGAATGGCCTCCAATTGTGTAGTTAGATGCCTCTCCTCATAAATGAACCCCCAAGTGGAAAACCATGTCATTCAAGAGCTCTCTCACATGACATATGAAGTAAAGGGTTCTCTCATGGGAAAGTCCCAACTCATAAAACTATCTCTCCAACCCATGCTACATGGATTACATTGTGCCTCTCCATGCTCCCATCCTGCCCTACTGCCCCGTTTCTCCAAGCATCATCTCAACACCGTGAAAAATAGGAAATAGAGACATAAGGGTTGACATGCAAATGTCGAACCATACTCTCTCAATAGTAATTGCACAGATCCATGCTCTCCTCATCGCATCACACCAGCATTTTCATGCAAGGCATGGATCATACAAATGTGAAATGTTGGGTAGCAACTATACTCACCCAAAATCAACCAAAGACAAACAAGCTTCTTGTCACCCCATGTCATAGATATGCAAGTATAATTTCAACCACTTGCTTCTCAATCTCACCCATCCATCCAACCTGCAGTGATGACTCCTATCATGCTCCATCTTACTATCCACCCAATGAATACCATCCCTCCCCAACTGACAATATTTGCACTCCATGATATGTTGAAGTGCAACCTCCTTGAGGTCTCTCCATGAGATCCTTTCACACATCGGCCCGATAGAACCCATGAGGTTCGAATATGCTACAGGCGTGCTTCCTCCTTAACCGTGAAATTCTCATCAAGAAGACTCCATCCCGATATACGAAATAGTCTAATTTCCACAAGAGTGCCTACTTATTCATTTTCCCCATCCAATGATTCATAAGTGAAGGTATCATCGAATACCTGGAAGAATAATTGGGCCTCAAATCATCAACGTTTCCCTGACAACTTTGTTGATCTCCATGATGGTGCATCTTTGTCTCATGGTTTCCATACACAATGTTGAACTCAGTTCCGCATTGTACCGATTATTAGGACTACGCTCATCCTATCTCCAAACTCCACACTCCAACACAAATTGTTGTGTGCATATTAACAATGTAAGATCGGGATGGCTATACATCTCTCCCTTCGAATAAGTCAAAGGGTCCTCTCGTATAGTGATAATCGCCGCCCAAATCAAGAAGATGCTCTAACCCTCTGGTCATGAAATTTCCCCGATGGCATGACCCCACAAATCTCAAGTGTTGAGGTGATGAAATAATAAGGATGGAATATTTGCAAACATTGGATCACCGTATACTTGGGAACATCTGCAAAGCTACAAGAGTTCCTCCAACCGGTGCAATGGCTTCTCCACCACCGGTGATAGTGATGGTTTCTCCTCTACCGTTGTACTGTCGGTATCTCGTTAAGAGCCTAATTCATAACTAATGTAATAAATATAGTCATTAATAGAATAAATACAAATAAATGTAATTACTAAATAATTCAATTAGGATTATGTTAAGTAGTCATTAGTTAATCAAAAAGGCATGTCTAAAAGACATGCTCGTTCATGAAAGGTCACCGCATAGGTATAAAAGCAGGATTCCCATTGTAACTTTCAAATCGTCTTATATCATATCAATAAATATTTATTATTATAAATACCTCTTGTGTATTTTTATAATTAAAGCCATTTTTGCTATTAAGCCAACAAATCTACAAGTCTTGCTGCTATAGAAACCAACCATGTTCATGCAGCTATACAGTCATAGCCAAATTGAAGCTATGGCACACAATATTTGCCTTACAAGCCTATGAGCGTAGTGTATTATTTATGCCTGGAACATTTTTTACCATACAATGTGCCATTATGTGAAGATCCCTAAGGAAGTAAAAAATTAATAAAATTTGTGAAAGCTTCAAAGAACAGAGAATTCATGCGTAAATCACAAACGTTATAAAAAATTCTCTTCATATTGTATTCGTAGTAATTCATAATAGAGAAAAATGAACAATTTCATAAGAATGTGAAAAAAGAAAAAGACAGAAAAATGTTGTAAAAATGAGAAAGTAGCCGCTATGCCAAGGAAAATCAAGTAGAACATCCATGGAAAATTCAAGCAAATATATTCCCCCACCAATGCGTAATAAAGGAAAAAAAGGAAGAGAAATGTTGGAAATGAGATAAATACTGGGCAGACATATATATGTGTATACAAGAAATGAAATTGACACGGTTCAAATAAAAGAAAAAAGATATTGAAAAAAATATTTATGATGATGATCCAAATAAAAAAATGATGTGGATGAGGACTATTGTGAGAAACAAGAAATGAACAATATCGTGACAATGAGGAAGAAGACATTGTCGATGATAAAAAGGAAATTTTAGAAGGAACTCATTTGGTTTATTATCGAGAAGGACAAAAAATTCGATGAAGGATATACAAGACTTCGTATATCCGTCAAAAAGTGGTGTGTTGTTCGTATTTTACCCCACCACCCTCCAAAAAGCCCAAAACAAAAAGAGCGACAAGAATATCAAAGCCCTTCAGCCTAACAACTTTTTTGCCAACCCATTTTCCGTTCCTTTTCCCTTTGCACCACCTAGGATGGTGGGAGTGCTTCCACATGGAAGAAATTCTATAAATATTCCACGATTACTAGTACCAACGCTTCAAATATTCTCGCATCCATGGTGCTCGGCGGGTCTAACTCGCACTCCGTCGAACCCCAATTCCAATAACACCGTGGGGAATGATTTTTTTGAGCGGGTGGATCTAAGAAAGAGGAACTAACGCGTCATAAATGCATTGTATATCGATGCCTCGCTGCTCGCATGCGTTCGAGGTTCAACCTCACCGTCAGACAACAAGCACATGGATTGAGCACTTGCATGCCTCCGTGAATAAATCTGTAAGTCTAAAATTAATTCAAACTCAGCAGCAATCCATTGAATCTTGAAAATGGTTTTTGAATGTCGATAAATGGGTTAAATACTATGAGATCGATGAACATAATACCACTCCTAGAAAGTGTACAGAAACTATTAGTTACACCATCCGGAAAATTTATCTGCACGTTGGTAATTTTTCCGTTAATAATTCTCAACCTAGTAGAGGTGTCCTCCTCTTCCTCGCATTCCAGTTGTACTCAAAGCGACTTGTTGTGCAATGTGTGGTGAAGCTTTCGAAGAATTGTTCAACGATGAATTGTATCGAGTGGGTGCATAAGGAGTAGTTTCTATGAATAACTCTCATCCCCATGATTCTGAGGACTTACCTCAAACCATTTGAAAATTTACATTGTCTTCTTCTTGGTGGAAATAAAATTGAGTGCCCATTCTGTGGAAACTTGGTCCTTCCAACCGTGGAGATTTATGTGCATTCCTCTTTGATGCGTTAAGAAAAAGATGATCAAGTTCCAAATACGCTAACCATGTACTAGGTATACGCTGTGAATCTAGTGAAACTATGGGATATGATAATACATTATTCAGACAGTGAGCTCTCACTATGGCCGCATATTACGAGTCAGCTTTTTGGAGTGAGGTTACTACAATCCTACATCTACTATACCCTTTGACTAACATTGCTGAGGCGAAGGATTTTCTTCTGTCAAGAGGTTGCTCTCACAAGTAAAATCTTCTTTAGAAGTCAAATTATATTTTTCCATTTTCTTTCTAGTACCCACTGCGAACATAGAAAAGGATATACGCACCGATTTAACACAAATTTTAACATATTCATTCCAGATGTTTTCCGTCACCGACGCAGAACAACTAATCGGTCCCTTTTCGTCGCACATTTTAATGTTGGGATAACATCCGTCGATGCAAAGATATATTCGTATATTCATACTTCCAGATATATCCCCGGTTTACGACAAAAAAATCTATAATCTCGCTGCTCCCGCTTCTCACATTAAAACCTCGATGCCAGAATATCAACCATCAAAAATGAATTTCTCGTAAAGCACGATGGTGTGGCCATGATATCCACCGCCGATGGTCGCCTGGGCCCCTTCCGTTATCATCACCTTGCGAGTGTGTTGGCAATGCTCACTCCGTTGCCCTTCGCATCAAAATTTTGAAATCCAATATTACTTACATTGTCAGGAAAAACCCACCGCCATCAGTACCGTCAAACATGACCACTTACGTTCGAACCGATTCGAATATTCATATTAACTATATTCGATATAGTTACGTATAAAGTATGTATATATATATATATATATATAATAATTTAATTAATTAAATTTAAATTTAAAAATAAATAAATAAAAAATAAAAAAATAAAAATAAAAAACAAAGGAATTATGAGTACGAATTATATGTTAAAGATAGCAACATAATAAATTTGAAAGGCGATTAAAGTGAAGGAAATTGGTTTTAAATTTAAGCTTTGAGGACAAAGATTTTCGAGGGAGGCAATGTTATGAACCTAATTCATAACTAATGTAATAAATATAGTCATTAATAGAATAAATACAAATAAATGTAATTACTAAATAATCAATTAGGGATTATGTTAAGTAGTCATTAGTTAATCGAAAGGGCATGTCTAAAAGGCATGCCCTCGTTCATGAAAGGTCACTCGCATAGGTATAAAAGTAGGACTCATTGTAACTTTCAAATTGTCTTATATCATATCAATAAATATTTATTATTATAAATACCTCTTGTGTATTTTTATTATTAAAGCCATTTTTTTCTATTAAGCCAACAAATTCACAAGTCTTGTCGCTACGTAAACCAAATCTATGTCTGCTACGATGATTCTTTCTTCTCATCATGCACCTCTTGAATCATGCATGACTCTCAATGTCAGCGTTTCGGATCATCTTGCAACATGGCGTTCTTCCATCGATGTGGCATCGTCAGAATCGCGGTGGTAATTTCTCTTTTCCGAGTGATAATGCTAACATCTTCCTTTGCTCTCATATACTTTTTCATCATTAAATGGAAATGTCTCTATGGAAAGTGTATCTCGTTTTCTTCTATCAAACCTCGCCAACCTTTGAGTGAAATATGCATTAGGAGTCACTCGTGATGTTTCATATGGTCAACCACCAACTTTTCGTTTTTCACTCTCAAGGTGCAAAGGTCGCAATCTCAATAGCCTCTTCTGCTACTAGGGTGAAGCCGGAAGAGACTATAACTCCTTCATCCAAGATTTTGTTGTGCTTGTGGATGACCCATCAAATCTAGGCAAGAAGAATCTATTTACCGTGCCTCTTCTATTGTTGTTGCGGGATCTTTGGTTTTCTTTGATCCGGAAAAATTGTTGGAGAGTTAGATTCTCCTTGAATTCTCCTTGATTGATATTTGTATCTCCGTAAGATAATCACTCATAGTCTCATGCTCTAAGTCCCCTCCATCTCCATGCCATTCACCTCCTTCTACAAAGAAATTAGAGACAGAGAGTGTTTTGGAGCTCTTTGCTTTGTTGGTTTTTTATGCCGCCGATAGGAAGTGCTTGACCTTCCTCATCCGAAACCTTCTGAGGTTCCTTTTTTCCTCTCCCTTCTCATTTATTTGACCTCCTTAGAGAGATCCCGCATATATCAAGAGAAGTTTGAAAACTTAATCCTCCGTCATCAGATCTTCATTGGCTTTCGTCTTATGTCATACTTGTAATGCTCAGGAAATGAGACAAAGATCATGCTATGATACCATTTTAATATCCCAAAATAGGAAAAGACATTAATATATAAAACACAATAGCTAGAAACTATAGCAATATGGAAATAAATTGAATACACCATAAAAATAGATAGAACAAACAAATCATTTTATTAACATGGAGGTGAAATACAATGTACAAAATTGCTCAAAATAATAGCACTCAAGCTCTGCCAGACACAGAGTGACCTTGAAGTCCTCTCTACCAAAGGCACCTAGAACGTCGATTTGTTGGAGGCTATACTACACCGTTCGCCGGGAAATGCTGGAAATATAAGTGATCGCTAAAAAGGAATGCATAGATCATATTTTTCTAGAGCTCAAATGATGTTGGGATTTCAGATCCGGCATCAGATGAAAACTCAAATAATTCCAGAAATGATTTCCGCATTGGATCACCTTGGGAAAATCACCCTCCTAGAGCTTGCAATACATAATTTTGGGCATGAAGATTTCCAGGTATGAATTGAAAGATAAAAGGGATTAAATCATACACTAAAGGCATGAAGGCCCGATCCCTTCTCTTGATCTCCGCTAGAATCTTGGAGATCTAGCCTCCTTCCTCCTCTCAAGCGTGCCTATCGAATACACAACATCGGAATGGACTACATTGTCTAGAGGACCGAAGTTGTAACCGCCGCTAGGTGATGGAATAGAGCTCACAATCGATGGAAATATTCTCACCAAAGTGAGGATGATCCCTCACAAGATTCCAATCTGGAAACTTGGAACTTCCCCTCCACCGGATCTACAAGGTTGGACTACAAAATTTCGGGGGAATCGTTGTCGCTGAGGTGTAAAATGATGGCCCGATCCGTATGTCACAATGCTACTCCTAGAAGACCGAAATGAATGCACAAGGTGAAAGGATGATCCCTTCACCGATTTCCTAGCTAAAATTCCTCTAGAAACTACCTTCCTCCTCTCAAACCTCAAGTAGGAATGCGACTTCGAATTTGTATGCAAGGAAGAGAGGGCTAAATGGCACCAATTCCCGCATGATGAATGGCTGCTCGCAGAAACTCGCAGTAGGCATCGAAGTCGTGGACAAGAGTGGGATTCTCGCCGAGAATACCCATGTGCTAAACAGCACCGGCAGATTTAGCTAAAGCAATTAAGCGTGCAAAGAAATGTCAATTGAAAATACAAGATATAAATCTAGAATCATGCTTTCTATGGTTGTCCTCACCTTTCCTTTTATGCTTTGTGAGCCCCCAGCTCGGGCCCACCTCATTACCGCACTACATGTGGCCACTACTCTCCATGAAGATCGTGTTGTCTCTCCACATCTCTATCATCTTTTGCATTTACCTACCCTCCATCATGTGCATTTAATGCACCACTTCCTCCATCATCGCATCATTATTTCTCTACGATCTTACTTTTACTCCTCCACTCTCTCCATCATCTTCCTCATTATTGATCTATGATCTCCACTCTTCCTTCATTAATAAGTTTTTCCGCTACTCCATAATGTTTATCCACTATCTAACTAACCCACCTTCACACAAGAGAAGTGGATTTTATTCACTTAAGGGGTTTATGTGGTCCCCTCCACCCTTTATTTACTTAATTAATTAGAAAAGTAAGAACTCTAATATTCCAATTAACTAATGGAAAATTGGAATATTACATGTTTTCCCAACATTAAACTTGGAATATGTGTCACATGACCTTGGTCTTATTTTGCCTTTATTATCCTTTATTACATGAAATCCAACTAGGTTTGTTACACATTTTCTTCATGATCCTAGGGTTTTGTCATAATAATATTTTTCATGAGTAAAGAGAGTCAATATCATTGGTGTAAGACCCTATCGGGGAAATTGTATCATGTAACATAGATTATTTTTATGTCTAGGAAGTCAAAAAAGACCTCCAAATCACAAGTCGGTCCTTCCACTGACAAGTTTCCTAGAAGAGGATATTCAACCCATGGATGTGTATATATAGTAGGGAAGCAGATTTGACCTTATCTATGACACATTCGATCTGAAACTATAAAAAGTTCAATTTGAAGAAAGGAACAAGAATAAATCAAGAGTGAAGGTCAAAGAACCAAGAAGAAAACCAAGAAGAAGAAAGATATGATTTTTTGAGTTTCTATTTTCTCACACATGTAAAGGAAATAGAATGCACGTCAAAGGATGTTGAAGAAGACCAAGTGAAGGGACTAAACTGAGATCTAAAGAAAATTGGTTGAGGATTGATCCTTGTTGACTTGGTTGATCTTTAATATACTAAGAGGTTCTTAGAGGGTTGAATTGGTGCTTGGAGGAGGACTTGATCTATGGTTTTGGGTCTTTGTTTTCATTTGATTGGATTCTATATGAAGAGAAGAGATTTTTTTGGTTTTTCCCTCGAGGGGTTTTCCTAGCTTGGAGCCCATATTTTGTGTCCCATGTATTTTATGATCTTTATGGTTTTTTATATCACACTATTTGATGGTGTAAAATAATTTAACAAAGAACACAAAGAAGCTAACTAAAGCCATAATTATTTTTTTAAGGATGAGAGGATAATTGTTTAAAAGAAGCTTCAACATGGGATCAGAAAGCTAAGGGTGAAGAAAGGAAGGCAACTTGATATCATCTTGTTGACATAAAAAAGGGATCACAAATTCAATCATTTTTAAAGGGACACATGGAAATAAGAATAAGACCTATTGACCTATAAGGAATATTACTACATCAAGATTTCATTGAAAACCTCATCTTGTTAAGAAGGACTGCTCTCTATTGAAGGAACAAGAATAAGCTCAGGTAGATATCTAGTATAATAAATCATCTTGAAGGACAAGAAGCATTAAATAATCTTGGGATCATCATCCACTTCTTGAATTTTTATGAAGACATTATCATAGTTTCACATCTCTAGAAGTCATCATTCTAGGGAATTTTTGAAGTCTTCAGAAGATCTTAAAAGCATCAATATAGTTGGAGAGATCATCAATAAGGACACTCTTTATTGAAAAGTAAGTATCACATTGTCTTTCATGTCTCAATCTACATATCATGTACAAATTTTGCAAGGAAAGCAACGAGCGTATCGATCAACAAAATTCCTAGCATGGAAGAAGAGGATTGACTTAGTGCTCAATAAATGAAGTCATGGAATATGTTCTTTGATGAATTTATTGCACTAAAAATATAATACTCAAGAGTTAGAAAAATGGGAAGAAGGTATAAGTAAGGTCACAATGGATCATTATTGAATCCATAAAGGACCATCTTTACTCTTTGTTTCGATTTGAAGACACGCAAAGCCATGTATGATAAGTTATGAAATTGCACTTCATAAGTACATCCTAATGTAAGATATCCTTGAGGAATCAACTATATAGAATAAGGAAGTCAAAGGATGAATACATGGCCACTTATTTTTGAAGATATTAAAAATAAGGGACAAGTTGCAAGGGCTTTAGGAAGTTGTTTCGATTCGAATGACTACTAGTGTATTAAATGTTTTTCCACCATATTGGAGCAATTTTGCAACCAAATACCACCAAGAAAGGATACTACTCATTTGATGATTTATGCTCAAAGTATCTTGGAAGAAACTAGAATAAAGGCAAAGGATGACACTAGACCAAATGAGAAGTATCAAGCTTTATTGTAAAATCTAAGAAGAAGAAAAAAGGAAATTTTGGAAATTGCAAAGGGAAACCGCATATGTCCAAGATTTAATTCTTTGGATGTAATGAGTATGGACATTTAGAGGGATTTTTTGAAACAAGAAAAAACAACATAAGGACTAAAGTATCAAGCTCACATAGTTGAAGAAAAGGTAACCTGAGAATAAGCCAAAATAAGAAGATACCAAGGATATTTACTATTGAAGGAAGCTCTATTTAGCATTGTGTTCATTTTCAATTTTTTCTTTATTTTATTAAAAAATAGAAGTTGGGAGTAATCATGCATAGTTGCATTCTGTAATAAGTCTTTATTTTTAGAAATATGGCATCATAGAAGGAATCATATGATAGTATAAGAATTAGAGACTATAGACTCAAGTTGCTTTTTTAGAAATCATCTAGTTTTTTAAGAATGAAAATATTGGGACCATATTGCATATTATAGTTCATCCAAGTATTTTCTAACATAATGTTAGAGGTAGTCATTCCCAGAAAGAGGATCATCAAGATCGAATAAGAACTAACATTTAGGAAGGCTTTTGGAAGAAGCATTATGATACGACTAGAATGTATCTCCATCTATATGGAAAGAGTATAATTGAAGGATGGCCACATGGATGGTTGAATGAAAAATTGAAAGGAAAAAAATGAAGTATTTCTACTCAAGGAATGAAAACTTAGCTTCAATATGGAGGAAAGAAAGATTATTCAAAGAAAGGATGCTGACGATTGTGGTTGAAGAAAAGGTATGCATTTTATTAAATAACTCTTCTCTAGTTGCAGAATTCATGTCTACAAGGATATTGCAGAAGGATTTGATCATAAGAATGTGCTTGCAAGTCTTTCATATGGTTACTCGATGCTTGGAAGAAAACTTTTGGCATACTTTTGAGTATGCCAAAGAAAAAAAATCTTTCCACAAAAAGACATGAACTAGATATGATGATATTGATAAACATTAAATATGGTTTCAAAGAAAGAAAGAGAGTTGATAATGACAACCCAAAAGGATAAAATTGTTGCTCATCGGACATTTTGTTCCATGGGTACCTTGATTACAAGAGATTAGCATAGATAATGATATTTACAAAGATAAAATATAGGCTATACGAAAGGATGTTGATATCAATAGTGTTTAATCAGAGAGGCCATCATATTGAGGTAAATTTTGATATTGATGTTTTGGTTTTGGTTATCCAAACTTGATACACGTTTTGGCTATCTAGAGGATATTGCATAAATGCATAATGGTAATTGAAGCAAGTACATTTAAAACTATTGGTCTTGAACTAAATCGATATAGATTGGGTGGTTGATTTGTGGTCAAGATTTTTACATCATCTTGAGATTGAAAGGTAATAGTACAAGAAGATAATCTCGATGAAAATGAAGATCACTTTCATGTTTAGAGGGAGTTATGATTAAGCTCTACTTTAGTAGGCTCAATATAATTTCCTTTAATCTATAGATGAAAATTATTTGAAATTTTGATGGCTTTAATCTCATCATGGTTTGGATCTAATATATTCCATAATATGAAAGCTTAATTTCATGAAGATACAAAGACGAGGAGGAGCCATGAAGCACTGAAGACTTTATGAAGACTCCGTAGTTGATGTATCGATGAACACACATTAGAAATATTCTCAATTGAAATGAAGTAAAAGAGTCTCATATATGATTTAGAGGGAGTAAGAAGTTCTTTAAATGTTTGAAAAGGTGCAAGGTTATATTCCCCTAATGAAGAGGGAATGAGAATTCTCTCTAGGTTGAGAGGGAGTGATTTTAGAAGACACTGTTATTCTCTTCTTTCATGTTTCATGCACTATGATAGTACTAATAGTCATATGTCTAAGTGAAGGACTCTGTAGGAGAATAGTGGATGAAGGATTAGATAAGCACCGAGATTAATATTCCTTAAAGATAGAGAATCTAAGATAGAAGTTGAGTAATACTTTTAGGATTGTATGCTTATCCAAGACAGAGTGGTAAAAGAGGATTGATATTCTTTTGGATTGGGAATCCAAGATAATAATAGTCCTAAAATGACATACCTAGAACATTTAGATGGGTATGTATCTTGAGAGGTAGTGTGGTGTCTCACATAAAGCTTTCCCAACATTATGATCTATTATAAATAGAGTTTGTAAAGTTAAGGCCTTGTTATGTTGAAAATGTTGGTTAGTAAGATGTTGATGCTTAAATATGGCTTACCACACTAGTACATTTTTACCGGTACCCGTACACTTCAAAGGTTAACACTTTGTCGTACTGCCTAAATTTAAATTTTTACTTCAATTTTTTCAAATCCTCAACAACCGTCACTATACCAACATTTAGGGACATTGTCACTTTGTTTACATTTATGAATGTCGTCGGGAAATGCGACGTTCTAAACTATTCGTTGGTATTATGACGTTTGGGAGACAAAACTTGAAGAGCGACGTCTCTAACATATTTGTTTCATTGCGACGGTTTGGAGAAACGTCGAATGTGATGTTTCTAAAATACACGCTCTGCCTTGCGACGCTTTGCTCCAAACTCACGCAAGACCTACGTACATTTTAGAAACGTAATCAAACCCCATGCCTCACATATGAATCCAAAAAATTTTTACAATGGCGTGATATTTGATGGTAATTTACACCATCTAATGGCTAATACTCATTGTATAAAATCATATATATGATTCTATAAGGTGAGTGCTCATAAACATAATTAAAATTAAATGATAATATTTATTAATATAAATATGAATGAATAGAAATATAATAAAATATTTAAAACTATATCTTAGAGTGATAAATTATAACTTTTTGGAAAAAAATATTACTTATCATTAAGGCAAATCTAAATTTCAATTTATAACCTTTTGTTGCATAATAATCGTTTATGATTCTATAACATTAATTATGAAAAATAAATTACACCATTGGTTTATATAGATATTGTGATGCTACTATGTACATTTACTAGCTATAGAATGTTATAATAAATATATTACACCATTGGTTTATATAGATATTGTGATGCTACGTCTATGTACATTTACTAGCTGCTGCATCGTTATAATAAATATATTACACCATTGGTTTATATAGATATTGTGATGCTATGTCTATGTACATTTACTAGCTACAGGTGATTTGTCGGAGATGGTGAACTCTACCACACCATACCAATGGTCCACAAATCCTTTACATGGAGACATAATCACCTTAAACAAGTTATTTAAATGCTGTAACCTATTAAGGAAGATATAAAAGAAACATTCCATCCAACATTTTCTCCTACAATGACTACTTCTCGGCCACATGGCCTCTCCCAACATTTCCTCCACAAGACAAGATCTAAACCTCTTCAACAATATAGTCACCCTATTACATCGTCCATCTAATTCATTATTGATTCAACCTCTATCAACACACTTACAATATTTTACAAATAACATGGTCTCCATCAAAAAACATTCATACATTAGAAACTACACTATCTTTCAAACCTATATAAACTTCTCAACATCACACTCTTTAACAATCCCTTTATCCTTAAATAAAAATCACAAATCATCAATTTCAACAATAAATTATCTAAAAAAATTCAATTAGAATCCCTTTCATTAGTCCACATTAGTAAATGAAAGTTTTTTCACTTTCAAGGACGAAATTTCTCGTGCAAAAGAAAAAAATTATACTAGCAATTGCACCGAGAGGCAAAGGAACACCGATATGAGAGTGGGGGATGTGGTAGGCAATAATGAAGAGAAATATAAGACAATGAAATACATTAGAAATAGTTTCTATATATTTTATAAACAATGTAGCAAGAGGTTAAATTTAAAAAGAAATTAAACCAAGGTAAATGTCCGAGATCAATGGCAACTTGCTGTGCACAAGGTACACAACAAAGGACAAAACCTAGAAGCACAAGGTACATAACAATGGGACAAACCTAGAAGCATGAAGAACATGCTTTACCTAGATGATAATCTGCCAACAAACTAGGTATGAATCCCATGCTCAAAGATAATATTTGTCTTTCTTTCTTTTTTTCTTGGAAAATAAAATATATATAATAATTTGAGTACATCGATTAATGTGAAGTTTGAATGTAAGGTTACATTTTCCAACACCCCTCTTAACTAGAGGTATCTACACTGTACACTCGTACAAGGTTATTCTCCAAATTGAAGAGTTCTCATAAGAAGAGTTTGCCTCGTGCACATTCATATGTACCGTTTGTTGGTTTCTCCTCGTGCCTTCAAGTCATCAGCGCGCGTCGTGTCGCGCCGTGTGGTGCCTACCCAAACACGTTTGGGTCGGTCATTTCGTTTGAGGGTGGCCGGGTCAAATTTTTCTAAGTTGTGACCACAGGTGCCTCAGCACGTTCGTGGCTCGCTTGTCGTTTTCCCCTTTGTTCCTTTGTCTTGCCGGCGCGCCGTGTGAGGGCACCCGCCCAAATTACGCGTTCGGGCCCGGCCGGTTGCTTCGTTTGAGGGCGGGGGCCGTATCAAATTTTGATAAGTTGTGACCGCACGGTGCGCCTTTGCACACCCGTGCGGCCCATTTTCCGTTTTTCTCCCTTGTGCCTTCGCTAGTCGTGCCCGCCCAAATGCGCGATGAGGGCGCCGCCCAAACACATTTGGTCTGGTCATTTCGTTTCGAGGGCGGTCATATCAAATTTTCTATGCCAGACTGCCAGGGTGCCTTGTGCACATTTTCGTGGCTCATTTGTCATTTTCCCCCTTGTTCCTTTGTTCTACGGTGCCTCGTGCAGGGTGCCCACCCAAACGCGTTCGGGTTTCGGCCGGTTGTTTCCGTTTCGAGGGCGATCGTATCAAAATTTCTTAAGTTGTGACCACACAAGTGCCTTTTACACATTCATGCAACCCACTGTTTCTCCCTTGTGCCCTCGTTCTAACAAGGGGCAAGCGTGTGAGGGCGCCCGCTCAAACGCGCCTGCCTGGGTTCGTTCGAGGGTGGCCGCATCAAATTTGTTGTTGTGACCGCATAGTGCCCTCAATGCTCGTGCAGCCTGCTTGCCATTCTCTCCCCGTGCTGTCGGTCGCGCACCGTGTCGTTTTGGGGCGCCCGCCCAAACCCGGCTCGGCTCGGGGCCGGTCAGGCGCCCGCCGAAACGCGTCATTTCCGGTCGTTTCCCGGTTGAGGGGATGCTCGCATCAAACTTTCCGAGTTGTGACCGCACGGTGCCCTATGCACGTTCATGCAGCCCGTTTGTTTGCCTCTCAGGCTCTCTGCCGGCGTTGTGCGTTGCGAGCGGCGTTATGTGAGGGCGCCGCCCAAACGCGCGTTCAAAGGTCATTTCGTCGAGGGCGACCGTATCAAATTTTCTAAGCTGTGACCAAGGTGGGGTGCCTCAGGCACGTTCATGCGGTTGTCGGCAGCCTTTCCTCCCCTTGTGCCTTCATCTCACGGCGGCTGCCGTGTGAGGGCGCCCCCACCCAAACACAAGCGGTCGCAGTCGTCGTTTCGCTTGAGGGTGTCCGTATCAAATTTGCTAAGTTGTGACTCACAGCAGCCTTTTTCACGCTTGTGCGGCCCGTTTGTCATTTTTCTTCCGTGCCCCTCATTCGGTCGTGTGCGCCATGAGGGCGCCCGCCCAAACGCGTCATTTCCGGTCATTTCATTTGAGGGCAAGTGTATCAAATTTCTTGCCAGACCGCACGTGGCATGTGCACATTCGTGTGGCCCGTTTGCCGCTTCTCCCCGCCTAGTTGTGCCTTCGTTCGCTATGGGAAAGAGGCCGCAAGACCTGGAGCCCTTCGCCTTTCATTGGGGAGCATGGCTATTGCTTGGTTATTTAGGCCAATTCCTAATTAAATAGAAGGGTGGAGGTGTGGGAATGCAAAACCTTGGAATCCCTCATGGCTATCAGGAGGGGAAGATCTCCTCCTGAATCCCGTACGATGTCCGCAGTTTAATTCAAGGGTGAGGCGTGTGAACAAAACTCTCAGAATTCCTAATGCCTAGAGATTAAGACAATGTTGTGATCCTCATTATCTAAAAAATATTACTTTGTCCGGGCATGGTTCTTATACAGCCACCCAACCAAAGAAATTGAATAGATGTCTTATTGCCGCATATGCACATATTGACAACAAAGAGAGATTTCAATTCATGAGCATGTGGCGTGGGGAACAAAACCTATGTAATCCCTAAGGTGGGTTAATTAACCCTATGCCTACAATGTTTCATCGTTTTCATATTTGATTGTGTAAGAGATAACTCGTAGCCATATCACATAGGCCCTATTCACTTACGAAGATTCCCACCGCCCCCAATTTGGTTGATCTTGCTCACTTGAAAATTTTGAATTTTCATTGATGATTGATTTTCTCTCGCTCGAATGCAAAAGGAAGATGAATTTCATCTTTTTTCTCCATAATTTCCACATTCGACATCTATTAATGTAGCTATTCATCTATGCTCATCAAATCACCACAAGTTGTACTTCTTCTTTTTTGCAATGGATTTCGATGTTGATCTCGACGAGATTTCTCCTCCTCAAAAAACATATCCTAGTTGTAAGCATGGTTGTGGTATGTTGATGTTCAAACAAAAACTACAACTTGTAGCCCTCGATCTGCTAGGGCCAACTTGATATCAAATTCGGTGTATCTATACTCCTTCTAACAATCAAAGGGTCAAGGAAATTGACCAATATGTTGTCAAGTTTTATCTTATCCATCTCCTAAAACTGCTGCTAACTCCACCGTTTTTGATCTCAATTTTTCCAATTTCTTTCCTTCTCTCATATGATACCGATCTCGTCTTTCTTCCCTTCTAATTCTATAATAGTGTCATAGTGATGCCAACCAACTTTCTTTCGAAAGCCTTTCCTATAAGTGCACAATACTTGTGACTGGCCGAAGCCTCAACACTTTCGCAGCATCCTGGAATGACTCATTCTCTTCTTCTCTGTCATATGGTGGGGGAACCCTTCAAAACTCTCTTTAGCCTAGAAAGTGTTGCAGCACCACGCTTGGTTTTGTGTGGAATCATTCCTCTAATTGTCCAGTCAAATCCTTCTCTTACTTTATTTTCATTTTCCCATACCTAACCAATGAGAGCACAAGAACACCTATTTCTATAAAAGCACCTATAACTTCTCTTAATTTATTGTCATTTGCTCCACAAATAACCAATGAGAACACAAGAACACCCATTTATATAAAAGTACCTAATACTTTGTGGGTTTCACTAATATCCCCTTAGTTAGTGTGTTCACAAAAGTAGCCTAGATCCTAAAGTGATTCTCGTACAATGATAATCCACTAGGTGTATTTTTTCTTGAAAAACAATGCATGGATAGATGTCCCATTTATGTCCAAGTTCCACCAAAATCATGCCTCTACCTACCTAGTAACTACATTACATTTATTTCATGACAAGACTACCCTACAACCCACCAAATTTCTATCATATCCTTGACGTCAACAATTTGTTGTTCAAGATAGTAATAAGTTGAACAAATTAGTCATAGAGCTTAGGATATTTTCCACCTCTAATGTTTATAAACCAATAGATATAAAATTTCTAAAGCATGTGGGAGCCCTTGCTATCACCTTTCCTACATTGGTCTTCATCTTAAAAATCATGGAAAATGTCCATAGACGAGTTATCCTTACTAAACCAAAAATTTAATTGAAAATAATCATTCATACCATAACATTACTACTTCCTTTAACCACATAAAACTTATTTTTAAGTTACCATAATTCATCTTTAATATCACATAATTAGATATAAAATCATCAAACAAAATCCGTAGTTTATGAAATAAAAATTCAACAATTTTTATATAATTAATAATTAAATAAATGTCTTAGATATAAATCTCATTAATAATTATTTATAATCAAAATAACACTTATTTACCCAAACTCCTTATTAACCCCAAGAAAATTCTCACACATTTTATTTAATGGAATTTGAGTGGCCTTGCAAACACACGTATTTGGTCAAAATGTCAAAAATTTTCAAATATCAAAAGTTTTAATTTCTGCTTCATTTCCTCTTCAAAATGTCTAAAATTTTCAAATATCAAAGGTTTTAATTTCCTTGTTCATTTCCTCCAACCCTGATGGTTTTTCTAGGGGAAGGAGGGAGTGATGCACACATCGTCGCCATTTTGAGGAAGGATGCAGCCATACTATTACAAAGCCTGAGGAAGGATGCGCCCATACCTGCTGCAGTTTGAGGAAGGATGGTAAGTTAAGTTTCTCGTGTTTATCCAATGATAATGCAATGCCTTTAGGTTTCTTTATTTATTTGTTCTCCCATTTGGTTTTGTTACTTACTACTTTCCGCCATTTGGTTATGGTGCATTTTATTAGCTATGAGAATTTGGTTATTTCTAAGGCAATGGCTATTTGGTTTGCATATGTTTTGCTTGCTGATATGTCCATTTGGTTATTTTGTCTATGTTATTCTAAGAAGTTCTTGTTTGCATCCGCGCAATGGTTGTTTGGTTTCTCTTTGTTTTAGTTTGCCGATATGCCCATTTCTCGAATCCTCGAACTCATCAACTCTTTTCTTTCAAATCGATAACCCCACATAAAACTGACAACCCTTTATGCCCATGTTGGTCTTCAATCACAGTACCAAGCTTTGCACACCATCCTTATACCTAAGAGAAAAAACCTACGACCATCACGCAAAAACCCTCGTCTATCACATGCATGCCCATGGTACTATCTTTCAGTAACCTCATGAACAGATTTTCGATCCAAAGGCAGATGAAGCGTCACGGTTCACTCTCGTGCAAGGTCAATGACTCGCTCGCAAAATGTTATAAAAAAGCTCGTGCGAGCTCTTCGAATCGAGTGGGCCTTGGGATGAGCATATTGGAGGTGAGCCACGAGGTAAGGAGTTCACTTATGTTATACAAAAGGCTAAATATGATCCGTGTGAGCCTTCTTAGCATTCCTACAAATTATGAGGTCTTTTTCCATCGGTGGTGGGGCTTCAAATACGCTTATTTTTTTGTCGTTAAATTTATGTGGTGTAGAAGACACAGAGGATTATATTGTGACTAGATCATGGGTGATGTGGGTACGAAAGAAGGTCATAGGTTTTGCAAGTCCAATCTGACTTGTCCTGAAAGGCTACTAAGTATACAAGAATACCCTCCGAGGGGAGGAAATTCAAGCAGCCCAAATGCAAAATATTTGCATATTTGTGCCAATGAGACCATTCATGGTGTTGAGTTTAAGGACTACTCCTACGCCCAAAGGGGACACTCGCCTTTCAAGTTGCTAACATGTCGTCTAACTTTTTCTCCAAGCCCGTGCATGTCTCTAAATTTGGGGTCATCTATGTTGGAGCTCGAAAAAACGTCGTCGCCAGGGTAACCATTGCTATAATCGTAAATGACCTATTGGGAAACGCTCAAAAGAGCAATCTCTGCGTCGGATTACAAAAATTCACGCCGAGAACAAGCCCAGCGCGTTCCCACCTTGCTTTACATAATCTATATGTGTGGCCTGGTGTTTGAGGATCTCCTCGCACAATGGGGGGATTGAGCGAAAATAGAGAAGAAAAAAATGTTCGAAGGCCAAGATTCTCTATGAGGCGATCGATGCAAAGAAATGGAAGTGACGAAGGCTCAAAGGATAAACCGCTCGTGTCTCCTCGATGAATGTGCCATTTACACTCGAGAATTCCGAGCTTGAGAGTGATTTGACGTCATCAATAGCATAGGCACATATGTTTGGTGACATCAGATTCTGAGGAACAGGCCTTAATTTATAATGCAATGCTACCGGCAAGTGTGGAGAACCGGTATCATTTATGAAGGTCTTCTGTGCTAACCATTAATTGAGTCTCGATGCAGTTCGTGGTCTCAAATTTGCAAGGCTAGTTATGATCCGCTCTTTACACCACCAGTTTGAATGCTTCTTCATGCAATGCACAACTGAGTGTATTCACAGTTAGTTTGAGTTTTATTACTTCTGTTGAAGAGTTGAGAGTCTCGAGGAATCGAGAAGGTTTTGGGGTGGGGAAAGTTCAGTTGATGAATTTAGAAATCGTAGTAATCGGTACATCTTCTAAGTCAAAGGAATTGTAAAGTACCTGTACATCTTCCGAGTCAAAGTATTTG
This sequence comes from Pinus albicaulis, assembly GCA_034641835.2. Lineage (NCBI taxonomy): Eukaryota > Viridiplantae > Streptophyta > Pinopsida > Pinales > Pinaceae > Pinus > Pinus albicaulis. Next base: position 730,786,818 of record CM076573.1, on the reverse strand, counting down.
AAGAATCTTCTATGTCTATCCTGTAATAATTTTAGTCAATTTCTTTGTTAATGTCGCTCTTTTCCGGTCCTTTTTTATATCCTATTTGTGATTCTTGGTGTAATATTGTTTTTCCATTTAATCGAATTCAAGAGCATTGAATATAATAACCATGTAGTTGTACTATTACATATATAAAAGAAGAAGCCATGATATGTTGTCCGTAATATGATCTATGGAGTGCTTACATCAATTTTTTCTTACATATTGAATGCTACCTTCTTCGGTGAGTGAGGTGTTAGATCAGTAGTTTGAAAGTTTGAAAGTTTGGTATTTCTAGAAGTGAGTTACGTCTTATAGATTCATTCTATTATAGCTATTTTCACGATTTGTCACTATATGCTTGTAAATTAGCAAAAGAGATCACATCCAATGGAGGGTGACCTTTTCATGAGGGAAAAAGTAGCACTTTTGTTGAATCTCGAAATATTTTTATCATACGAATAATTGTGGAGGGTGGTATGAATAAAATAACTACTCGAGGCTTGTTGATATGGGAATAGTTGGAATAAAATTTAATAAGATAGTCTCTTTAAAAGTGGCAACAGAAGCCTCTTTTAGTCAAGTGCTTTGCAAACAAGCTATGTGGCTGAATGAGGATAACTAACGGTGACCATTATGTTACCCTAGCAACAAAAGGTTGCAAGTATAATAAATAAGAGACTACGCAGGGGTTTATTTCAACATGATCCCAAGTTGAGATGATTCCATGGTTCATCTTTTAACCGTATTGTTAATGAACTTAATTAAGAGAATTTATCACCGCTTTAAATGCATTAATAATAGTCAAAGTAGCTAACAAATTATGATCCTCATTCGTCATCGCAATTTCCTAACCTAATCGAGTCTTGAAACATGATAAAAAAATTAAAATAGTATTCATAATTACAATGGAAGCTACCAAATCAATTACTATTCGCAAATCAAGCGCAACATACCGATGTAACGTACTGTGCATCACATGCATGTCAAATAATCCAAGATGGAATACACGAAGAGCCCATTTTAGGAATAGAGAATATATTGTATAAGGTATGAATGAAGAATATTTTTGGTTACAAATGAGGAGCCCGCTTATAAACTAGGCAAAGTGGCCCTTATTCATGACCTTTGGGACATCTTCAATAGCTAATTATTATTTATATATTATTTATTACTTTTATATATTATATTCATAACATTCAACTTGTATGATTGTTGGATAACTTCAGAAGTTGAATGACAAAATGGAAGAGAATTCTACATTTGTCAAATAATTGATGTTCTGAAAAAATCATGTATCTATTATGAGCACTAAGCATTTATATTATGTGTCAGTGTGGTCGACACCTTGCTAATGTCTCTGTTGAGGGATGCCCATCTCGTTTTTCAGTTATTTACAACTTGCCACCTGGATATCATCAAAAGAGAATATCAAATGAGAACTCATAGTGGATTTGATTGGCATTGGTATCGAATATATTTTCTATTTTTTTATATTTGCCCCCAAAATCAACCCTTTATAATCTTTCACTTTGAAAATTAGTATGCAAGGACAAACAAAAATAAGCAATCGAATCTTTTTGTTAGCCAAGAGCACATAAAGTTATGACATCTCTCTCAATATAATGGAATATATTGAAAATACATGTTTTAAATTTTTGTTTTTAAATTAATTTAAATCCTCAACTTTTATGTACAAACTATTATTGCATCTTATATTAAGATAAAAGTACCATATCATTAATTTGCCTCGTTGTTCTTAAGAATTTGAAAGGCTCCTTGAACGTTCATGTCTTGCTTACAATTTTAATGATCCGTTTGATGGGCTTATCAAGATCTAATTTGTTAGACATATATGTATATGTTGTTCAATAATTTGTGTTTGCGCAAACATTCGGAAAGTGTTTGAGGTTTATCCTATATATTTGATCTTGCAAGTAGTTATTTTGTGGGCAATTGATAGATTCACTAATGCATGATCAGAATCGGGTGGGTTTTTTTTCCACCAATATGATCCCTATCTATCATCGCAATTTCCTAACCTAATATGGAGTCTTGAAACATGATAAAAAATTAAAACAGTATTCATAATTGCAATGGAAGCTACCAAATCTAAAATTACTATTTGCATTCAATTACAAAGATCCAAGCAAGTTAACCACTTAGCCCAAACATTTTGAACCTTAAATTTATGATATTATGGTATTTCGTTGGTTGCTCCCAAAGTTATTTACTACCCATACAAGTCCAAAATTATATGGTTAAATCTTGGAGCTAAACCGTAACTCAAGAAGGTGATATCTAAATCATTTTTTTAATATTTTTTAGTTTTGCCCAAGAGCGACGTTTGCATTCCGCTTTCCAAGAGTGACGTTTACTCCAAGAGTGACATTTGCATTCCGTTGAAAGAGTGACGTTTTTTTGTCAAAAGAGCGACGTTTATTTTTCGTCGAAAAAGCGACATATTTTTTCGCTCTAAGAGCGATGTTTTTTTCGTTGAAAGAGTGACGTTTATTTTCGCCAGAGCGACGGTTTTTCGCTTGAAAGCGACATTTTGTTGTTCATCGAAGAGCGAAGTTTTGTTTTTCGTTGGAAGACCGACGTTTTGGAAGCCAGCCTAAGAGCCGACAACCGTCTAGAAACGTCGGAAAATGTGTTCCCTTTTCCGACACTATTGAAAATGTCGTTAATCTGCGACGTAATGGCTAACCATGTTTTTCCCCTCGCCAAACTATCGCTTCTTGCGACGCCTATGTGTCGAAGTCAGCGATGAATTGGCCGTCGGAAATTAGCCAAATGTGCTAATGCCAATTTGATTCTTATTATGAGAACTCATCCGCTCGAGGATATCCTTGTATCACTTGTATAGTTATGAATACCTCCCTAGTTAAGAGGGAATGCTGAAATGTAACCATTTTTGGTCTTCATGATTTTTCATTGTAATCGTGTCATTATGTATACCTATGTTACAAGAAAAAGAAGAAGAAAAATAATATTTTCAAGCATGGGTTTCATGCTTCTTTTCATTGGTTTATCAAGGTTAAGCATGTTCTTCATGCTTCTAAGTTTTTCCACATGTCATAAGAATATTTTTCATGAGTCAAGAGAGTCAATATAATTTGTATAAGACCAAGGTTGGGAAAATTGCAATATGTAAAAGATATTATTTTTATGTCTAGAAAGTCAAAATACTTCCAAAGCACACCCGACCCTCGCCGTAACAAGTCGGTCTAGAAATGGTTATTCGACCTCCAAAATGCAGATATATAGAAGCAACACCTCATTTGAGACACATTCGATTTGCAACTATAAGAATTTTGGTCTCAAGGTAGGAACAAGAAGAAATAAATAGTGAAGGTCATGGAAGCAAGAAGATGAAGAAAGGTATGACTTTGATTTTATTTTGTCACACGTGCAAAGGAATTAGGATTAGGGAAGTTGTTTCCAGGTCGGTGTTGCGGGTGTCGGTTGCGTATCTGCTGAAGGGTCGAAACCGAGTTTTGAACTAGATTGATGGAGGATTGGCCCTTGTTGACATGGTTGATATTTAATATACTTGGAAGAGGTTTAGCATGGAGGGATGACTTGGTGCTTGGAGGAGTGACTTGGTCTAGGGTTTTGGGTCTTGGTTTTCTCATTTGATTAGATTCTATAAGAAGAGAAGCGGTTATTTTTGGGTTTTCCCTCGTAGGCTTCCCTGGCTTGAGCCTATATTTTTTTTCCTTTGTTCTTTATGAGCTTTATGGTTTATGCTTTTTGATAATTATTCGATGAAAATAATTTTAAAAATAACATGAATAAGCTCACTAAATTTCACAAGTAATTATTAAGGATAAGGAGAATTGTTTGTACAGATGCCCGGGTATATTCTCAACAAAACTAGACCCATTTGAACCCGCCGAATCACCATCGCAAATAGATAAGGGCTCAATTGGGCCCGATCGTGATCTCCCAATGTTAATTATGGTTATTTTTAGCCATCAAAATTTTGTGTTAGAAGGAGGACCTCGAGACAAGTTGTCCTTTAAGAGTTTTTTATTTAATTTTTATTTATTTTGCAATGGCTCTTCTCTCGACGTGCATCCTCAAACACTCTAATGAAAATTGTAATACTCTTTTTGAAGGTAAAGTTTGATGGTAAAAGTAATGCTTCCACATATGATCATGTTTGAAAATTATACTTTTTCTGATATTGATGAAGGTATTATATGCAAGATATTTACTCTAACTTTTCATGAAAAGGCAAAAAGATGGTGAATCATTACCAATTGCTCTATTCGTGCTTAGACAACTTAACGCAATTCCTTCATGCATTTGAAGGCTATGACTAAGAATAGGTATGTCTTGAACTCAACATTTACGAAAATTTGAAATTGAATCTATAATAGTTTTTACAATTAGATTCAAGTTAATTTGTTTAAAATTTAAACCTAAAATAAACTCGCATATTGAATTAATGAAATTGTTTCAATATATTCTTCGCTTACTTTCATTTACAAGTAGTTTCAAGAACCGAATATGTTACTTTTTTTAGGTATATTTGTTGTTTAATAACCTTTACTTAAAATGGTATTGATGATCCTCTACACAGACAATGCAAAAATTACTAATGAACAATTCCAGAAATACATGAACACATTCAAAACAAAAGTTGATCTCGAAATTGTTCTGCGTCATTCTACTTGAGAAATAGCTTTTTCCAAAACATAATAAAAATGTTGATTTTAATGAAGAAAACAATCTGAAATCAGCAATGAAAATTGAAAAAAAATCAAGAAAGAGGATCATTTTAACAACATTCTCTCTATAGAAAATACCTTTGATCTTTCGGTTTATGTCAATGACTTTCAACCACACATTTAGAGTAATTAGATAATGATCCTTAGGAACATTCACTCAACCCAAATTATTACATTCTTAAAGTCACTTCAAATCATAACGAATATAATCTTTATGCTAAGAGAAAACATTCATGAAGAAATAAGACTGAAAACTCAGGAATAAATTTATAGCTCTAACGACAATGTTGCATGCAGAGAAATTTTCAAATTTGTATGCGTTTGAATAATTGATTTTATCTATATCACGGTCGTTTTGCTAATTATGATTTGCTTGATAATTATTCAACATTTCTTTCTTGCACAAATGTTTTTTTAAGAAAAACAAAGGAGTAGCCATAAATCTAGTAAATAACGAATTTCCAATTAGTTTTAATCAGAATCTCTAAATCACATATTTAATAGCTATGATAAATTTCATGTATGTCACTATGATCATTTTTCTGGTTTTAATTTAATTTATGAAAAGGAATAGAATGCTCATAAAATTGTGAAGTCATTTATGATGACTATTTAGACATTGATAATATTGAGTTATTTCAACTATCATTAAATTTTGAGTTTTTAATCTTCAAAGTCAAACTATATTTCAAAATGAGATATCTTCTTCTACTAATATCACTACAAAAATCCTCATCTTGAATCACCAAAATTCTCATGTTGAATCACCAAAATGCCATAATGCCTACAATTTTTGTGAAAATAAATCCATTCCAATTTTTGTTTTGACATTAATAGTTCCCAATCATAATCCTGAACCCCCTTTGCAGATTTACAAGTAGATGCTGATATTAATTCAAATTACATTATTTCAACTAATACTTGGAAAGAGGAAATTTCTTCAAACAAATCCAACTGTCGTGTAACAATACCTATAACATTAATGTAACGATGTAATTCTATTATTTATTCTTTATTTATTATGGGTTTTTCTTATTTTTTACTACATTAATTTTTTCAATTTTTTGATATTTTATGTTGGCATTTTGAGAGCGTTGAATATTTTTCCAATGCATTAATGGAAGAACATGGAAAATCAGTTTCAAGACCTAAATTATGAATATTAATAATTTCAAAGTTTTCAATTTCACTTGATGTTCATGTCCTACCACTATTTATATCTTTCTAAAATAAATCTTCAACAAGCCTCAACTCTGAAAATTCAACATTTTATTTTTACCATGAATCATATTTTTCTGCAAATCTTCTGATATGCTCATTAGATTTCCATTCTGACTTCAATGATCCATTTGAAAATTATTTTAAAAAAGTCAGTTTTGCAAATATTTTTTGCTAATACTCTTCCCTTGTACATGATATTAACATTTGCTAAAGTCATAGCATTTAAAGGTAAATCATTTGAATTTGGCTTGTCGTCTTCCCTTGAATCTTCTCCACTCATTAACAAAAATTCCATCCTAACTTTTATGATCTAATTGGAATGTGGTTGGAGAATTTGTTTTAGGAAAAGATTCTGAAATAAACTTATTTTTCTGAATCTATTAGGAATAGATGTACATAATAGGTTGAATCTTTTTATTTATTAATTTAGTAATATTTTTATTTTTATTACTAATTTTTATATGTACATATGTGCAGAAATAAATGAGTTTGAATAGCTCCATTGGAAATATGATTCTACCTAGTTTTAAAATGCTTTGTAGAGCAAGAGTAGGAATAGAAATAGATTTAGTTTTTTTCTTTTCCTTAGTTCCTATATCTATTTTATTGATTTTACTTTCCTTACCAAATAATGTAGATATGTAATAAGTGAGCACCAAGCTTTTAATTTTACAAGGGAAGAATGGTTCAAAGCCATCCCAATAAAATCTACTCGCAGACGTGTTCAGGGAAGTATTCATTCATTCATCATAATTTTAAATTTTGATAAAAAATGGTCTATTCCGAATTGAAAATAAATAAATTTATACATGTTTTTTACTTTATATTTCCTTTGCTTTGTTAATTTATGAATTTGAGTTATAATGATGTTGTGTGATCTAATGATGCTACTAAAATTTGAGCATCACTGACGAAAGAATAATCATAGAAACAAAGTGCTTGACTCCTGACTATTTTGTTTTGTTAAGTGGATAATTGACCCAAGGTTTTTGTGGGAAAATGAAAATCAAATTTACAGCAAATTCGTGGAAATGAATCTTGTCCATTGCCATATCCTCAACCAATCTGATTCTAAACTCCTCATTCACAAAAAAGTGTGCCAGGACTGACTCTCTACATATTATTTGTGGATTTTTACGTTAGCTTTTCCCATCCTAAGATGTCACCCCATATGTTTCTTTGAGCACTCCCTTTTGTTTCCCTTGAGATTTTATCTTTGGGATGAATCAACTGTCCACATAGGGTAACTCTGTGATAATTCTTTGTGGGTACTCCCATTTATCGTCTCGTATTCATCCTTGCAAATCCTTCACTTTATCATATTTACACCTCACCCTAAATAAAACTACCCCAAATATTTATTAGAGTGCCTTGTTTCATTTTACCCAGGATTTATATATTCGGGATGACATAGGCTGCCTTGCAAGATTGTTTTATGTGCCCTTCCTTCATGCATCCTTCCTCTCCAATCACATTAAGCATGTATCACCTATATCTTCCACATCACCCCTGAGGTATTGATCCTAGAGGTTTTAGTGGAAGCCCCTTTGGTTTTTTTAGAGATCTTATCCTCAGGGTAACATAGTCATCTGCTTCAGCTTTTATGTGGATCCTCCCCCTTCCACGTGTCATTTCCTTCATTTACACAAATTTTTTCCACCTTCTATCCTCCACATCACCCAGAAAAAATATATCCCAAAGGTTTATAAAAGCATCTTATCCATTTATCCACATATTTTTTTCACTGAGACAAAGATTTGCACGAAATATCATGCAAATTATTCAAGCCACAATTTTTGTCCTGGGACATATAAATCCTGAATATTTCTAAAGGAGTGTATTTTTTTTATTCAGGTATTTTTAAGGTAGGGATGACATGGAGTGTCATTTTAACACAGTGGCACACAACATGAACCCATGAGATCACTGCACCTATCATTTGCCACATCTCCACGCCATTTCACAGTCTCTTATTAATCAACACCTATGCAAAGATAACCTAGATATGTGTTAATTTGGGGATTATTTCACGATTTATATATATATGAACCCGCTACATAGACTAGGATTGCAAAATTGTTTAAACTGGATTTAAAGAAGTTTTGGGGTTGATTTATAATCAAAAACCTTTCATCTCACTTGTATCATACGAGTGTAGGTTTTAACCCTGTACAGAAATTATCCGCAAACAAATTTTTAAAAATAGAAAATAAACAATAGCGAGAGCATAAAACATAAAACAAATTTACACAGAGATTTTTCCCATGGATCCCAAATCGGGACTACCAGCTTGATTTTTCATTATTTTCTTTTTAGTGTTACAACACACATATATACATGTTGAAGCATTCATAAACCCAAATCCATTAACCCTGGATTAGAACATAACCATAGTTCCCTTGACTGGATCTACAAAATACTAGGGGCAGAAAATTATCATGCCCCAAAACCATGTGCAAACCCATGCACAAAACCATAGGCGGGTCCGCCCACCTAAAATAGGTTCTAAAAAAAATTTCCCCCATGTGACCCCCCTGATATGCCCAGCGCAACAAACAGGGAGGGACGTTTGTGATTATACGTGGAATGAATATAACACACACCCAACATTCTCCCACTTGTTGTTTTCTTTCCACAGGGGGTCACATGAGAGCTTAGTCTTTAGTGCAGCCCTGCAACATCCATTTTTTCTCTACACCAAGAGAACTTCTGAGTGCTCACAGACATCGTCAATGCATCTGAAACATTCTTCAAAGTGTCCACCTTTACTAGCAACACCTTTTTATCCTCAACCATATCTCTCAAAAAGTGATATTGAACATCAAATTTCTTTGTCTCTGAATGATAAGCAAGGTTCTTAACCAAGAAAATTTCACTTTGGCTATCACAGCCTATCCTTATAGCTCGTTGCACCAACCCCATACTTGAACAAAATCTCTGCAACCAAACTGATTCCTTGCTTGCATGAGTGGCTTCCATGTATTCTACCTTTATAGTTGAAAGAGCCACTACAGACTGTCTTTTACTCATCCAAATGATTGCACCTCCAAATAGGCTAAACACATACCCACTTGTATATCTTCTTTGGTCCATATCTCCAACCCAGTATGCATCAACAAAACCATGGATGTCCAAAACTCTGTCCAATCCCGGTCTTCCCTGGTAGCACAAACCATAATCACTAGTGCCATGCAAATATCTGAAAACCTATTTCATTGTCGTCCAATGCTCCTTTCCTGATTTTGACATAAACCTGCTCAATACTCCCACTACATGTGCAATGTCTGGTCTAGTACATATCATTGCATACATCAGGTTACCCACTGCACTTGAATATGGAACACAGGACATATCCTCCTCTTCTTCTTATATCTTTGGACATTGTTCAGCAGATAGCTTTACACCTACAGGAATAGGAACCTTCATCAGTTTACTATCCTGTATATTAAACCTTTGCAATATTGTCTCGACATACTTCCTCTGGTTTAAACAGAGCTTCATATTTCCCCGATCTCTCTTAATTTCCATTCCCAAAATATAGTTTGCAGCACCAAGATCCTTCATGTCGAATTTTGAGAACAATTAGGTCTTCAAATCCTGGATAATTTCTTTGTCATTTCTAACTAGCAACATATCATCCACATACAAGACCAAATAAATAACATGGTCACCAATTAATTTAAAATACACACAGTGATCCTCTTTACTTCTGGTGAAGCTAAGTCCCCGTATATCGGTATCAAATATCTGACACCACATCCTTGGTGACTGTTTTAACCCACACAAAGACTTTTTTAACCTGGATACAGTTCTTTCTTACCCTTCACCGCAAATAATTCAAGTTGCTTCATGTAGATCTCCTCTTCCAGATCCCCGTGAATAAATGTTGTCTTCACGTCCATTTGTTCTACCTCAAAATTAAATGCAGTAGTAACAGATAAAAGTAATCTAATAGAAGTAACCTTGGCAACAGGAAAATAAATATTATCAAAATCAATTCTCGGCACCTGGGAATAAACTTTTTCTACAAACTAAGATTTGTATTTCTCCACCTTGCCTTCTACATTCATCTTCATCTCAAACACACATTTTCTCTCGATGGGCTTCCTTCCAGTTGGAAAATCCACCAAATCCCATGCCTCATTTTTGTGCAAGGATTCCATTTCAACAACCATGGCCTCCTTCCAGAATTTTCCATCCTATGAATCCATTGCCTCCCTGACAGTTATAGGATCATAATCAGTGATAGTTAAAGAAAAATTTGAACAGAAATCAGATGGAATATACCTTTATGGCTACCTTTTTTCCCGAACTGATCTTCTCACAGCTGGAGATTGTGACTCTTCCTCTTCTGAATCTTGTTCTGTTGTAGAGGATGATTCATCCTCCTTCAGCTCAAACTCTATCTTCTCAGGTTCCTTTTGTAGGACTTCATGTTTAAGAACATCTTTCACTTCTCTAAACACCACATCTCGGTTGTACACAACCTTCCTTGTTTCTGGGTTCCAAAGCTTATAACCCTTTAAACCATCCTTATACCCAATAAAGATGCACCTTTCAGATTTATTATCCAACTTGGTCCTTTTCTCCTTTGGAACATGTACATATGCATCACATCAAAATACCCTTAGATGTGAAAGAGAGGGTTTCTTACCATTCCATACCTCATGTGGAGTCTTATCCTCCAACGCTGATGAAGGTGATCTGTTAACTAAGTAACATGCAGTCTCCACTGCCTCTGCCCAGAATTCTTGTCCTAAACTGGTACCACTGAGCATGCTTCTTGCCTTTTCCATCAGTGTTCTGTTCATTCTTTCTGCAACTCCATTTTTCTACGGTGTGTATGGAGTAGTCTTCTGTCGTGCTATACCACACTTCTTATAGAACTCTTCAAATTCCTTCTTGCAGAACTCCCCACCATTATCTGTCCTCAACGCCTTTATCTTCTTCTCTGTCTGGTTTTCCACCAGAGCCTTAAATTCTTTAAATCTGTCAAAGACTTAAGATTTCTTCCTCAAGAAATATATCCATGTATTCCTTGAGAAGTCATCTATGAATGAAACATAGTACACAGACTTTCCCAGTGATGGAACTGACACAGGTCCAAACACATCACTGTGCACAAGTTCTAATATCTTGTTTGCCCTCTTAGCACCAGAAGGAAAACTCACCCGATTCTGCTGCCCATATACACAATGTTCGCCGAAATCAAAATCTAGAGAGCTATTAGACATACCTTCTACCATACCATTTCCATGTAGTATCCGAAGGCCCTTCTCTCTGATATGTCCAAGCCTTTGATGCCATAACAAAGGCTAGGCTTTCCTCTCCACTTTAAGGAACCACAGAACTATTACACCCATCAATAATAGTGCTTCCCTGAAGCTTGTACAGAGTTCCAATCCGAAATCCCTGCATTAATACCAGTGCTCCCCAAACCATCTTACAGGCATCTTTCTTGAACATTGTTTTTACACCTGTAGCATCCATCTTGCTTACAGAAATAAGATTTCTCGCCAATGTAGGAATGTGCAGAACACCAGGAAGTGTTCTAATCCTTCCACTTTGCAGCTTCAGCTTGAATTTTCCACGTCGGAGAATGCAGTCTTCACCTTCATCCCTAAGAATAGATCACCACCATCATACTTCTCATACTCGCAAAACCATCCCTTATGGGAGAAGTGAAAAGGATACACACAAAAATCAATCAACCATGCCTCATGATCTACATGTGTATTTGAAAAACATTCTAAATCCCCACATTCATGCGAGGTGGTTTTTCCCTCTATTTGAAGGAACATCATTAGATCCCTTTCCTTTCTCGGAGGCTTTATGCTCTGTGAGTCCTTTTGAAGTGCCCTTCCTTCCGTATTTCCGACACACCTTTACGGGGATTTTCCTGGAGATTTAGATATCCCTCTAGATTCGAGATCTCACTCGAAAAATTATTTTTGATTCGTTAAGAACCTTCCTCGTATAGATAAGAAATCTCATTTTGGCCCTCCATATTCTCGTCTCATTTCTTAAAGCGGTAGTGAGACAATTTCATCAAAATTCAAGGTAGTTGTTTTTCTACCTTTTGCAATAACCATACTGTCCCACGAATCTAGAAGAGAACAAAAAAATGATGCACTTATCTCCATCTGAGATTTTAATATCAATAGATGACAACTGACTTACCACAGTATTGAAGGCATTTAAGTGCTTTGTCACCGAGTCTCTATCCTTCATCCTCAGGTTATACCGATTTTTGCGCAGGAACAATTTATTCACCAGAGACTTAGATTGGTACAAAGTCCCTAAATTTACCCGCAAATTCTTCTTCGTAGCTTCCCCAGATACATTCAACAATACCAAATTTGAGATACACAACCGTATTATTCTCTTTGCCTTCCGATCCAACTTCGCCCAGTCTTCATCCGACATTGTCATTGGTTTAGTAGATGGATCTACCGTGATCCACTGATCTTTATCCACTGGCAGATCCTCCATCTTGAGCTTCCACAACTCAAAAATCTATCCATTAATTTCTCTATCTCTATCTTTCCATTTATCACCATCTTCTTTCACCGCAAGAATCGATCCTGTAGATCTCCCACTGAACAGGGTCTACCATAGGCCTGAGCAAAAAACCCCTCAGTAACAAAGGCATCCCCTTTAAGCCAAAAAATATCTGATACCAAATGTAGGTTTTAACCCTGTACAGAAATTATCTGCAAACGAATTCTTAAAAACAGAAAATAAACAATAGCGAAATCATAAAACATAAAACATATATACACAGAGATTATTCCCCTGGATCCCAATCAGGACTACCGGCTTGCTTTTTCATTATTTTCCTTTTAGTGTTACAACACATATATATACATGTTGAAGCATTCATAAACCCAAGTCCATTAACCCTGGATTAGAACATAACCTTAGTTCCCTTGACCGAATCTACAAAATAACAAGGGAAAAAAACCATCATGCCCCAAAACCATGTGCAAACTCATGCACAAAACCATAGGCGAGTATGCCCACCTAAAATAGGATCCAAAAAAATTTCCCCGGGCCGCTGCCCCAAACCCCGTACAGGGGGCTACCCACCCCCTGCAAACCCCTGGACAAGGGGGGTTGTCACCCCCCTGCTATGCTCGGTGCAAAGAACAGGGTGAGGCGTGCGACTATACGTGGAAAGAATATAACACACACCCAAAAACAAGGAACATAACTCAAATCAAAATTTCCAAAGAGGATATTCATAGCTTCAACTTAAAGCGAAGTGCATTCTAGCAAATTTTCATTGTTTTCAATCATTATTTAAAGCACGAATCTAAAATTTTTGATGATTCCTATTCATTGTCGATATCTTGATCATGAAACCATTTCTTTCTTGGTAAGTATTTTTCGTAGGCTTAACACTTAACTTAGTTTAGCTTCAATAAATTGATGATCATAAGCAAATATGAACCTTGTTAAAGGTGCAACTTCTTCATGATATTTATTTTTGTATCATAAGAAAAGGTTGCATCTTTAAAGCATGTAATTTGGAGAGAATCGAGATATGTAAGGTAAATCATAATGAGATTCTTCAAGGTAAATTTCATATGCTTATTTCTATCTTCTAGTGTTTTTCATTCTAATTTTATTTTTAGTTTTGTTTTAGTATTTTCTAATATAAGCTTAGTTTTTGCAGGTTTTTATTGGCCTTGTTGATTTTGACTATGTTGTCAATCCTTCAAGTTTAGAAAAGCAGTTGTGATGGTATTCAAATTGAAAACAAGTTACAACAAGGAATCTTTGTATATTACCTTCTTTTCATTTAGTATCTTGTTCTTTTTTTTCAAAAATTATTTTGAAACAAGATATTTGCAACAAAATGACATTTTGATGCAACTTCGTATTTTATTCATAACTACTCCCTAGAAATAGGACTTCCTTTCGAATAAAAGGGATGATTTATTCCAAACCTTACAAAACACAATTTATTCTCAAGCAATTAAAGATACATGTAGCAGATATTATTCTATGCTGAGTTGATTTTTCTCAGCTTTAGTCACCCATTTGGAGTTTTCATAAATTCTTAGCTTATTCATTTGCTTTCCTTTCAAGTTTGCATTTTATCTCTTAGTTTGCAAATTATCGTTAGTGGTTTGATCTTACTTCCACTTTACTTTAGTTTTACTTTTTGCAAAATTTACGAGGTTCTACATTGGAATTCTTTGTAGCAGTTTGATTTCACTTTTGATTTATATTGGATTTTGTGATATTTTCAAAATTTATATGAGGGAATATTTTCTATGCAACACCAGTTAGTTTACATGGATAAATATTTACTATATCATTTCAACTGGGTTTCATTTATCTAAAGGTCATCCTTACCATGTTTTAATTTTCTCGTACATCCACCATTATCTATGGGGAACATTTATGAATCAAGTATTATAAGTTCACCATTATAAAGGAAATAAATGTTTACAGTCTTTGCCTTGAATCCCTCCTATACCCCTCCATATTTAAATCCTCTACCAAGAGAGGACTAGTGGGGTCAAACTTAACTAGTGTCATATCTATTTCTTTAAATATAAAATCTCTTGTACCACGCTGCTCTCTTCGCCCAATTGCTAAAACCAATTCTTCAAATATGCTAATCAAATAAGTGGCACATAAGAGAGTTGAAGGCACATATGTGTGGTAAGTACACGCAAAATTTTCAGGGCTATGGACACTCACTAGTAGTGAGGCCATGCGTGTATGGTACCAAGACACCTTCATCGAGGCTATGGATGCTCTTGGTAGCGAAACAATGTCAGGAAAAAGAGGTATTTTCATATTTGATAGATGCATACTAATCCTTTAAAACTACTTAGCTATATTTTCTATGCAATAGTAGGGAAAGGATAAAATAATAAATATCCTTTGTATTTGGATTCAATGTTTTAGAACTAGGCATTCAAGTACTTAAATTTTAAAAGAGTTTATCTTTCTTTGATTCATCTTATGTGGGACCTTTGGAAATGATGTAATATGTGAGAATAATTTGGAGAATTTTATTTCAATCTTTGATAAATTTAGCCCTATTATCTAAACCAAAGATAATTACTTCATCCTCGTGTGTCGCCAATTATTGAGACCTCAACCACCCCCTATAATTTCAAAAATTGAAATTATGGGACCCCATGTAAATTTTGACTAAAATCGCTTCTTTAAATGCTTTAATTTTGTTAATTTTGGGTGATTTTCACTTTTCTTAGTTTTCATTTTTTATTGTTTAATTGCTTTCATTTCGCTACCAACTTTCCAACATTTAAATTTCGCTTCATTTTGTTGCAGGGTTTAAAATATATCCTTGATAAAAGTTTAGTCATTTTTTTACCCCTAAACATGAAAACATGTAAACATATATTTTACATTTTGTTTTATAATCTGTATAAATTTATTTAATTAAAACATATAAATTTAATTAATTTTTTTAATTTAATTATTTAGTTAACTTTATATAATTAAACTAATTATTAGTTAAATAAAATTAATTTACATATTTAATTAGATGATTTCTCAATTTAATTAATTTATTAATTAAATAAATTATTAGCTTTATTTAGTTAATTTTTTTTGTTAATATAATTTAAAACATTGTAAGCACATTATAAAAAATAATTAATTATAATAAAACAATAAAAAACAATATTTATTTAAATTAATAATTAAAATATTTTTAGAACCACCAAGTCAGAAGCACATACATCATCCTGGAGTTTCATCTCGAGAGTTTTTCATATGGTGCTCCATTGAAAACTCCCAAGATGAAACTCTTAGAATTCCGTGGAGCATCATACACAAAAACATCATATATTAAATGGGAGACTTTGAGTTAAACATGAAAAGGGAGTTGCATGTGTTTGTTGTTTATGTGATAGTGGAGAGGGGTCCCACTCTCCACTTACATGGACCCTCTCCTTCCTGGTGTTTCTGTGGAAACTACTCTGAAAACATTAATTCAAGCAAATCTGACCTATTATCTCAAAAATTCAAAAGAAATCAAGCCTTTGAATCTACAACCAAAATTGATTTCCCGAGTTCATTTTGGGGAAGTTTCATTTTCCAAGAGGTTTTGTTGTTAGCTATTTGTTCCCATATTGCTGAGTTGTCAATCATATCTCCATAGGGAGCAATGGAAAGTATGGATTTTCTTTTATTTAATTTATTAAATTAAATTTTTAATTAGAATGTTGTGTTGAAAATTTTGTATTTTAGGTTTTGTGTGCTAATCTTATTTGTTTTTAATTATGTTTTTGGATTATTTTTGTAAAGCTTGTTGGAGAAAATCAGGCCCAAGAGTCTTTGACAATTAGATTGGAGAAATAAAAGAAAAAGAGGGGATTTTCTATCCAAATGAAATCTTATCTCAAATCCTCATTTAACCATCTTTCAACAACTCTCTTTTTCGGAGTATTTCATTTGTAAATTATAAATAAGATCTTGGAGAATGAAACTAGGGTCCAATTTCTGAAACAAAGAAGCTCTTTACACTATTGTATGGGTTAGATCCTTGGTGGAAATTTAATATATTTGGACTAAATCTAGGAGATGTATTACAACTCCAAAAATGTAATGTTATCATGAAAGTTTTTTAGAATTTTATGTACTCATGAAGCTTTTAGTAGACATCGAAATATTGTGCACTATTGTTTGGGTTGAAAGCTAATTGATAGCCTTCATTTAATTCTATTTTGATTCTATTTTTTATCAAGACAAGTATTTGATGTTGTGTTTTGCACTACTGTAAATTCCATTTAATTATATGCTTATTTAAATCGTTGGAAAGTTATCTTTTCAAGATGGATCTGATTGATATCAAGTTGAACAATGAATTCAAATAGATATGCATGTAATCATTGGGTACTATTTAATTGTTAATGACACACTTATATTTTTTTAATCATGATTGTAATATAAGAACTATTTCTTTAATGCAACAATATTGATGATTTTGAAATCATTTTATTTGAATTTAAATGTATGAATAAGAGAGATCTGATAACTATTTATCGAATAGATGTCTGTTCATATTTGTTTGAAAAAGTGATAGGTCTTGGAACTATTTCCTTGGCCTGCTAGCTTCTTTTTTATTCTAGATTCAAGTTGTTCCAAATTTCCTTTTATTTTTCTCTTGATTAGGATAAGGTCTATTGCTTTCTTGATCGAGATAGATTAGGATTTATTTTTTGCTACTTTAATCCTAGATTAATTTGCACTTACATTTAGGAAGCATTTTTAGAAGTCTCCTTTCGTAGGAGCAACCTCATTGATGGCTTGGTTGATCCCTTTTGTCAACTTAAGGACTTCTTTATTACAAGCATGTTGCAACGTGTTAAGATTAATCTCTCTTCTTGTTGATAATTAATTATAAATATCACAAGTCAACAAGGAGAGAGAGTGGAAATTGGACCCATTTGAACCGATTGGAATCACCATCCTAAATGGATAAGGGCCTAATTGGGGCTTTGGCCGAGTGATCTTCCCAATGTTGATTATGGTCATTTTTGGTCATCAACAAGTCGATAAGACCCACACATCAAATTCCTCTAAAGTATCAAATTCACATCCTCATATGAATTTCCCACAAAGCATATCCAACCTCTAACTAAGGCATGATAAATAGGAATATAACTAAAGAATGGCTAGGAATTCATAATTCAATTTCTTACTAACAGCTCATTCACGAATTTCTAGATAAATGATCCAACCAAACCATTTTCCATTAATCCTTAAATATATTCCACACCAAAAGGAACGACCCTTACATTCCTGGAACAATTGAAATTTGACTATGTAACATTTGGGAAATGGTTCTATGTTGGGCTAGAAACCTTCCGCTTAGATGTCTCATCTAAGAGATTTTTGTTTTGTCAAAATTGCCTAGGATTGGTACTTGGCCTTGTTTTCCCAGTGGTTAAGGAAAATTTCCTAGGCCTAATTAATAATTAAATATCACAAGGTAGCCCAATTTGGTTGATTACCCAATGTTCCACGGGGATGTGCCTTCCAGTGTGGGGTGCATGCACTTCACGCTTCCCATGCACCTGGGATGGGGGTTACATGGGGAAACATTTCCCCATGTCCCCCTTTTGGGGAGACATGGGGAGACATAGGGGAAATGTTTCCCTAGTGTGGGGGGTGTGTTTCCCCAAAAGGGGTGCTTCTAGACATAAGGGGATGCGCCCCCTTAAATTTTGTCTAATAACCATTTATATAAATATATAGATCTAATTGTAAAAAATAAAAGTAAAACTAAAAATTTAATTACATAACAAATATAAAAACCTAAACTATTTTTCAATACCTAACACACTCATTAGAGTTACCAAGCTTACCCTTGCTCAACTTACCTCGCAACACTATTTGACTTACCAGTTAATTGTTGCCTCTCCTCCCCTGCAATGCTCCTTCAATGCTCATTGTCCATTTTTAATTTCTAGTTTAATTTTTGAGTCTTGACTCTAGATATCGATGACCCAAAATTAATTCTTTTACTCTTCATTCTTTACTATTTTCAAGTATGAGTTATATCAATTTAATATTCTAGTGTTCAAAATTTAGTATCTACTATAGTCTATTTTTCTTAATACCAATTAGATTCTAGAGTGATGAATGATAAATTTAAATTTTAAATCAATTTAGAAGCTAAAATGATGAATGATGAATTTATTTTTTAGATTCTAGAATGATGAATACGGATCAATGTATTCAATTATTGAATCTAGTGGTGTATGGATGAATAATGAGTATGAATGATCTATGTATCAATATGAATGATGAGTATGGATTAGCCTATTTCATTATTTGATTCAATCATCTATGGATCAATTTATTTATGCTTTCATTATTGAATATGAATTTGAATTTTGTGCCTCGTCCCCCATAAATTTCCCTAAAATTTGAGGGTACTCCCACATGTCCCCCTTTTGTGTGTCCTTGCACCTAAGTTCCTCTGTCCCGGAGTCTTGGTGGAGCATAGGTAGTACCATAGCACCATTTTTTTCGGGGGATTGGGATTGTACCCAAGTCTCTGCAATAAGAGTGAATTTGTTTTACTTCTTGACCACAACTCACTTGACACACTCACACAGATAACATAGTAGTATTTTTGTGTGTGTGTGAATTGTTATCATTTTTCCGAGGAACGAAATATGCCTCCCTCCGAGGAACAATAAGTTATCAAGCCATTATAGCTCATCATGATCCAGGATCTTTTCTTTGGTGATGTTATCATAATTACATAAAAAAGAGCATGTAAAACCATAAATACAACAACTTAAATAAGAATTGACACATAAAACATACCATAAATACAATGCACCAATTTTTGATAATGAAGTTCACTCGATGTGGGCTACGTCTTCGGGCCCAGCTGCAAAAGTGGAGAGGTCTCTTCATTCATTGCAACAAAAATAAAGGCAAGTACATGGAAAAATGCATAATTATACATCAATCATGAGAATGACCTAAAAATGGGTTGCTTAAATCCCAAATCTGACTGCACCAATGAAATCCTTACATAAAATTAGAACAAATAGAGCTAGTTCGGTTATATTAAATAAAAACAACTCAGTTTAGATAATATTCAATATTCCATAGTAGAATATTTTAGGGAATATTTATCAATATTTGCACCACAAGGTTCTATTATTGGTTCCCTCAACCCCATCTGGTTCCACAACTTTGTGTTCATCGGCTCTCAACTCCTCCCCCATTTGAATGGCAATAGTGAGTTTTTGTATAAAGGGTGATGGTTTTCGTTTCAACATTCTTTCTAGTTGGCACATTGAATATAGACCATTGGGTCCGTGATTCTGAGGTTCAGCTCGACGAGACTCTATTTTCATATAATATAAACAAAACACTTTTAAATATTGTCATTACAACCATTAATAACCCATCCATATATATGTGTGTGTGTGTGGTATTAAATATGTATATAACACATAATCGTATGCCAACTTGTCACTCATTTGACAATTCTACCACTTGCTCTGTAAATTTAATCATATGCACAGGTCGACTAGGCCCTGTTGGCCATCGGTTGGGTACCACATGGCACCATTTGATTGGTCCCGTGGACCCATTCTATTGGGCCACTCCAATACCACTCCAATTTAGCGGATGTTGCCATATTTGCGAGTTCCACCAACTTTAGTCACAACTAAACCTTATCCCAATTTTAGTGGACGACACAAAATTTGTCTACTAGTTTGGTCAAACCTCTAATTTGACACTAGTCCAAACTTTTACGGGTACCAATTAAATTTTTTTTATTTATCAAGTTGGTGGAACTTTGAATGAGCATAAATTTCACATACGAACTAGTTGAGACGTTGTTTTGCTTTGTTGGATTCCTTGCGATAAAGATATTCGATTTGGTTTTGGTTTCTTGAGATTTAGGGACTTTTTTGGGCCTTTTAGGATTCTACCTAGATCATTCCTCCCAGCAGAATATTTGGTCCTGCAAAGTATAAATAGGTATTTCAATTTATGTACTCCCCTTTTCTTGATATGCTTACCAAATGTCTCGACATGCCATACTTTCCTTTCCTTCACCTTTGTACTTCATAACTAAAATGATCAAGCCGACACATGTATCCATATGGAAATTTGTAGCTAACAATGCATGTATCTGTGCAAGATTCAAGAAATAACTAACTTTCCAAAAGTTTATAAAACCCTCATGAGTCGGGATTTTATGACAAAACCCATACCCTTGATATCCCAACTAAAGGCCAAAATATCATTATGTTGCATACCCAAGTGATTTTATACACTTCATAACTTTTAAGTTTTCCCATCTATGGGGTCTTTAAAAAACAACATTTGATTTATGATGCGTGGCCATACTCAACTACCTAAAATGATGCATCTACGGCTTAACCAGGCTAATGGACTTTCTTCACATGGCTAGCTTCTGTTGAATTTATTCATTGATTATTTCCTTCATAGGTGTTTTCATATGCTACATGTCCTTCTTTGGCGTAGCTATGGATGGAGCTCCCAACATGTGATTCCACCCTTGTTTCAATGGCTACAATGGTTTATTCCTCCATACTTTCTTGACCTACTCTTGTGTCCCCTTCTTAGGTGGTATATTTCTTCCTTGAGCGATCATCTTTGGTGCAAATGCGGCAAGGAAAACTTCACTAGTTATTCCTTTAAAATCCACTTGTCATTGGAAGGTGGTGATGTGATCTCGGCATCTTGCACTAACTCTAACTTGTCACTTGAAGACTCCCTTGTCTACGTGGGTTTCAAGTGACACTAGTGCACCAAATTAGAATCATAATGAGAACATGAAAGCGAAAGAATCACTAACATTGTTTACCTCAATTGTCGATTCGAAGTGGGTGATGATGGCTTCGATAAGCCTTCCTTAAGTACAGAATTTTCGAGTCTCTTTTGTGGCTTGTAATTGATGTTGGAATCCACAACTACTCTTCTCCACGCTTCTTGTAGAAGTCTTCTGCATTCAACATTATTTGCTTGAATTCTCTAGTGATGGTGATTTGTGAATGAAGAGAGCGAGATGAGAGAAGAACATTCATACGATCGAGATGGATATTCATGAGGTTATCCTCCATTTCAGCTATTCCTGCAGAAGCATTGTCCTTTGATTTCTCTTTCTTCTTATTTCCATTGTGATTATTTTCTCATAATATGCAAACAATTTATCTACCATGTACGCTTTATTTTGTAGAAGCATTATGGAAATATTTTTCATTCTCGGTGCAAACATCATCATTCTCCATTTTCTTTCTTCGTGTGGCACATCCAATCTCGAGTAAAGAAACCCAGGTTTCCTTCGCCCTCTTTGAGTTTAGCCTGGTTTAACATCCACACCCATAATTCACATCCACAAGAATATTGCTTTGATACCAACATGATATGGGATATTTTATTGATGATGTTAAGAAAAGTGCATAAAAGAGTATATAAAATCATAAATGCAAACACTTAAAGAATAAACTGACACATAAAAGAGACCATAAAGACAATGCACCAATGTTTGATAATGGAGTTCACCCGATGTGGGCTATGCCCCTTTGGGCCCAGTTTGCAAAAGTGGAGAGGCCTCTCCATTCATCTCGAGAAAAATGAATTTTTCAAGTACATGGAAAAATACATCATTATACCTCGAAATCTTGAGAATGGCTTTGAAAATGGGCTACTCAAATTCAAAAAGCCCAGCCACAGTGAAATCCTTACTGGTCTAATTAAAATGAGTATAAAATCACTTATATTTTGCCACCATCAACTCTAAGCCCCAAATAATCTTCAAAATTCCATAGTAGAATATTTTTAGAATATTTTGGAGAATTTTCTTGAGGAATATTCTGTTATTCACACCGCATGGTTTTTTTCTCCTGTTTTGTCAAACCCATCCTGGTTTTGCGATGATGTGTTTCGTCGGCTCTCGGGCCTCCCCATTGAATGGCAATAGTGAGTTTAAATATAAGGGTTTCTCAACATTTCGGTCGGCCATTGGAGCTGGTTGGCACGTTAGTGTAGACGTTGGGTCTCGGTGGGTCATGGTTCAAACCACGAGACCTTGTTTTCATATATAATATGAATGAAACACTATTTAATAAATCATTGTTACAACCGTTGTTAACCATATATATATATATATATATATATATATATATATATATATATATATATATATATATATATATATATATATATTCAATTTTATTTGAAATTTTGACTAAACATAACTTTTCGCATCACAGAACTCAAATTGAGGTATCATTTATGTCGTTTAGTTCCTTGCAACAAGGTCTTCGGTTTGGTCATGGTTTTGTTGAGATTCAAGAATTTTATTTTTGGTCCTTTTAAAGGGACCCTCCTAGACAACATAATGTCTTTAGAGGATGTTCTTTATTCAATTACGAGCTTTCGATACATGTACACGCTTTGTTCCACCAATCCATCCTCCATGAGTACATATTTTGTACGATGATACGGCAAGTTGATTTTGTGTTTTCAACTGTCTAATTCGGGGAAGAAACAACATGAGACGTGTATTCATTTTTTGGTTGGCATGATGAACCTATGAATCCACTTCTTCTTGGGTGGTTGACTCTAAGTATTTCTTCTTCCTCTTTACGAAGGGTGTGGATGCAGGAAAGCTGCCATCCTTTTGTTTATATGCTTGGATATTTTTTCTTTTTGGATTCTTTTGTTATTTAGGGTGTGTGTTACGCAAGTGTCGAGTTTAGAAGTATGTTTGGAGTCGAAAGAGAAAAAAATACATTGGTGTTATGCTTGAGTTTGAGCCAAAAACCATTAAACCTACAAATGGCGACCTTAGATTTGATGGCGAGAAAGAATCGCCTGCGAAGGATTTGCTTCTGCATTTGGAATTTTGCGATTTGTTGATAATGTAGGGACCCGGGATTTTTATGGATCATGGTATAGGAATATTTTGGGGTTATTAAGGAGGAAAAAATGTCATTTCCTTTTTATTTTGCATCCTTGTTAAAAGAAATTAATTAAAAGATAAAAATGGGTAGAGAAACCCCAAATATTTTCTCCATGCAATGTGAATTTACTATTTGTACAAAAAATCAAATTAGGAACCATCAAAAGAGAAATTGAAAAGCTTCTGCCCAAATGAAGCATTATCATCATATGACCCATTTATATTAAGAATGTTGTAGACTTTCCCAAAGAACTTTTTCTCCACCTTAGTAAACAAATATAAGGAGTGGAAAAGGAGTGATTTAGCCTAATACCATCCTTCCAACTAGAGAGAATACCTTTCAAAAAAACAGTAACATTAATCACCAAAATATCTCAACCATTCAACAAAAAAATCAACATAACACATACCTTTTCTCATCATCTCTTGCACTAAAACCATGCTTAGATCATATTTGCTTAATTAATTTTTTGAGGGATTCATTGATTTGGCTCCCAAACCCATGGGAATTGAGAGATTGAGAGAGGGGATTTAGCTACTGTAAGGACCTCGATAATGAGGGATTAACACCCTTGTTTTCCTCCTAGAATGTCTCTTCCTTGATCCTTTTTTATCTTTGAAATTCTCATTACCAAAGTATAAGCTAGACTCTTTCTTGTGTCTTCATCAAACCCATACAGGTACTCACCTCAAAAATAGGTTTTTTCCTTGGTTAAAATTCATAAAGGTCTCCGCCTCTAACATATGCTCTGAAGACAATGAGTCTCCCTTATATATATATATATATATATATATATGTATGTATGTATGTATGTATGTATGTATGTATGTATGTATGTATGTAGTGATTCTTGTTCCGAAGAGAGGTTCCAAATTAGTATGGAAAATACGTTGTATAAAATTAAAAGTAAAATAAAAGAATAAAATTAATTATTAAACCAGATTAGATCCATCTTAACTCACAATTTATCAAGCGCCCCAAGGGATCAAATCTATGAATGTGAAAACCTCTTTTCTCCTCGAAAGATTTGATCCCTCTTGGTGCTTGATAGATCTAGAATTAAAATGGATATAAACTAGCTATATAAATTTATTCATATTTATATTCATATATGTATATTATTATTTATTATAAATTCGATATATATATATATATACTCTTCTTCTTAGTATTTTTTTTTTAACAATCTTCAATTTTCAAAAGAAAAAAATAATTATTAAAAACGAAAAAATATTTATGTTAAATTATTATTAATAATTATTTTTTTCTTAGAATCTAATTTTGTTTTCATTTTAAGTGAACTATTATAAGGTATATATTAAAATTTCCTTGCTATATATATATATATATATATATATATATTTTCTCTTTTATTCTTTATTCTTTTCTTTTCGTATTTTTTGAATATTATTTTTCTATTAAAAATAAAATAATGTAACTTATATATATATATATATATATATATATATATATATATATATATATATATATATATATATATATATTTTAATTATTAATTTATTTTCTTAATATTAATTTATTTTCTTATTTTCTTTATAATGTATACAATATATAAAACAAGTTCTTTTAATGTATATATTATTCATTAATTATAAGTTTTTTTATTTCTTTCTTTCCATTTTGATAAATTATTCTAGTGGAACATCCACAATAGTTTATGGATATTTCGACAATGGTGAATCATTGCTCAAAAACACTAATGATGGCAAGACATGTTGGGTTATTATGTCATTTGGTTGGGAAATGGCTTGTCTAGTTGAAATTATGTAAGGGAATGGGCAAGCTTGGTTAAGTAGGCTTTGATCCAAACATAGGTTTTCTTCAAGTAATAGTTATGATCTAATTCCTCCAGTTCACTTTTTTTGCAGTTGATCTTGCTAGCCCCCTAATATTTTGCACCTTTATCTTTACCATTTTGTGGGTAGTTTGTGTTTGGTTCCACTTGTCTGCTTCTTTTTCAAGGAACTACAAGTATTGTGGGGTCAATTTATTTTTATGTTTTCTATGTGAGGGTTCCTTCCCCTAGTTTTTTGGAATTCTCTTTGGGTGGCACTTACACTATCTCCTTTGCTTCATGTGTTTGTGGGTTCCTATACAAATAATGAGCTTTTTGAATGTTCAACTTAAGCGATCTATGTAGTTTTTTATTATATCAACTATGTCATTGTTATGTTTCCTCTAGAGGTTCCCAAGTCATGTAAGATGGGGGTATACCAAATTCTTATGGGGCATAGGAAATTGCATAGGAGAACCTCCTTGCACCCTTGTTGCACTAGGGTTGAGAGAGCTATAATACAATTCATGAAGAGCTTCCAACAAAATCCATATCCTAAAATTCAAGATGAAATTGAAACCCCCATTAACTATATCGAGTAGAGGCAACAACAAACCTTATCCCATCAAATTAATTACGAGTTTCAAAGTCAGGTTGACGATATCAAGTTCTCCTAATCTAGGGATACCAAGATATTTATATTGATGTAGTTTTACTAATAGGTCAAAACTTTAGTTTCCATTACTTTAGAAGAGAAGAAATTTTATGGACCTAAATGAATTGAGATACTTCAAAGATTGGAGTCTAAATTCACTATTTATTCTCACCTTCAAATTTTATGATGAAGGATTTAATAACAAGGAGGAAATTTTGGAGCTCTTGAGTACATCCACCTCCAAGAGAACTAGCTCCAATCCTTTAATCATAGAGAATGAGTTGAAGGATTGAAGTCTAAGAAAAGGAAAAGTACAAGTGGCCTCCCCTTAGTTAGGTCCTCATATTTTATCTTCATTTGTCTATGTTCGTATGTCCCTTTTTAACTTAGTTTTTCAATTATGCTACTTAATTACTTATTTTTTAACAATTTTGTGTCAATATAGCTCTCTATATGACATTGTTGGGTTTGCTAAGATATATTTTCAGAATTTTATGGTCTATTTTTTTATTTGGTTAGATAATTAGTTAACGAATCATGTCCATTATGGAAAACCTCGATCACATATGCATGTATTATTTTTGTATAGTATAAAATTAGGCCAACTTTAAAATAAAAATAAAAATAAGAAGTGTATGTTGTTATGTGTTGGGAAAAATAAGTTCAATGTGAACCTACCTCTTTGAATTCTTCCCATAATTAAGAAAAGAAATATTATTAAATATTTAAATCATGCGATACCAATATTATTTAATGTCATATATAAAAGTACAATAATATTAAAATAAATTCTTGTCATAATTTAAATAAAGTGTATAAAATGCAACGAATTTGACTAATATTTTAATTTTTAAAATTTTATATTTATTCAAAAATATTTTATTTTTAAATCTAATGATTCATTTTTGGACACTACATCATAATTGTTGAAATTCAACAAGAAAATGCAACATGCACACTAGTGTGGGATCACAGGTCACACAGTGATGTGTCCTAGCGATACATTAGTGTGCAACCAATTTATTAAATAAATTGGAAAATAAATTGTAATCTTATCTCATAACAACTTGTAATAGTTAATAAGTGTGATAGACTTAGTTAGCTCAAGAATTTCGATTTGAGGGTCTAAGGATAGGCATGTAGAGTGATTCTATTATTAACAGGGTTTAGTTGTAGTTGTAGCACTAGTGTAGTGTGGGTGGGATCAATTAACTCATAATAATTGAGTTAAAATCAGTTTAACTAGTTCAAACTGTTTGATGAGCTAGTGGAAGATCAGGTGAATTAAAATATATTTAATTCATCAGTAGTGATCTACCCAGTAACTGATGATTCACTATTTATAGCTGCATGCATGTTAATTATGGTGGATACCTAGTTGAGACAAAGTTTCAAGGCAAGTAAACTATCAGTTGTATTTTAGGAAAACTACTCAGGTGTAGTTATAAAACCATGGGAATCCCATGATGAATTGTGAAATCAAGGAAGGATGAATTTCCTAATTAATAGGGGTTTAATTTTCTAGGGATTGCGTAAATAGGGTAGGCTAAGGGTAGGCTAATAATTGGCTATGTGTTTGTGCAATTTTGCCTAGATCAGTGTGAAGAAATTGGTAGAGTGTATGAGGTTGTGGTGATCACAAATACATTGTATTGTTTCATGATTCCTTGGTTGATTATACAATAAATATGGAGGGGTTTTGAGCAATTTATTTCCCCAGGAATATCTGTTGTTGTGTATTAATTTACTTCTTTCTATTACTTTCATGTGATTGAGCGATCGTGATTTATATTCCACAGATTTTGTAGAAGGATTCAATATCTTGCTTGAGTACATTGCATGATCAGATTGAGTCCATTGATATAATTTTTACATGGTATTACAGTTGTGTTAGAGATTTTATACATGGTATCAAAGCACCATGAATCACAATAGTGGAGAAGAAATTGAGTTTGTGTTGAAAAATATGCAAATTTGCAAGTACTTTCTTTGGAGCTATAAGTGGATCAAGATGTATTTCAATGGCTTGAGACTCAAATATGCACTCGAGGGCAGTTCGAATTGTATTGCATGGACATAAATGATGGAGGCACTGTTGGAGGACAATGGGTTGAAGGAATTCATAGATAATGGTATTCCCAAGCCCGCAGCAACAGATGCCCAACTTCTTGATGCATGGCAAAAGAAGGTAGCAAAGTCAAGGAGGATCTTGTTAGAGGGAGTTCAACATCACATTGTCTCAAGTCTCCATGGAAAGAAAACTCCATATGTTATGTGGAAGGCCTAGATAGATCTGTTTGAAAGAAGCAATGACCACAAAAAATTGGCACTCAAGGACAAGCTCAAGAAAATCAAAATGAAGAACAATAAAAACAAGGATCCAGGAGCTACAACTGGTGAAGCTTTGGCCTCACAGTTTGAGTTGGACTTCTCTCTCATCGTATGCACGACGTCAAATGTGATGGGATATATGTGGTACTTGGATATTGGAGCATCTTTTCACATGACGGGAAATAACTCTTTAGTAGCTTGGAGGAGAAGGATCTTCAGATGCACATCAAGATGGGTGATGATGGGAGGCATAACGCTATCGAGATTGGTACAATTACTTTCCATAGAAAGTCAGGTAAAAATTTCATATTAAAATATTTCATGCATGTACCAGGCTTGAAAAAGAATTTAGTCTCAGTTGCTATGTTGGAGGATCTTGGATATGATGTGGTTTTCAGTGAACGAAAGGCATTCCTTCGTCACAAAGCCACATGAAAGGTCAAGAGGATTGGGGTTTGTATGAAGAACCTCTACAAAATTGATGTGGACGGCTATGAAAAATTGAGCAGTAAAGCATAGAAGGTAGTGAGGCATGATATAGGTGAGTTATGGCACATGAGATTGGGTCATATACACTACAGTGCTTTGAGGATCATGCAACAAATTTCTACAGGTCTTCCAAAGGGTACCCTTTCTTAGATAGAAACATGTAAGTTATGTACCAAAGGGAAGTATATTAAGGCCACCTTTCATGAGAAGGAGAATTGAGCAAAAAAAATCCTTGAGAGAGTTCACCTAGACGTGTGTGGACCATTCATGATTTTTGTTGATGATTTTTCTAGAAAGTGTTAGATATTCTTTCTGCAGAAGAAAGATTAGGTGTTCTCCAAGTTTTGTGAGTTCAAAGCAATGGTAGAGAAGGATACAAGGAAGAAGGTGAAGGCCCTAAGGAGCGACAATGGTGGTGATTATATCTCTAATGAATTCAAGAAATTATGTGCCAAAGAAGGAATTCAGAGAGAATTGATTGCACCTCATAACCCACAAAAAAATGGGGTTGCAGAAAGAAATAGCATATCAAGTGTGGGAGCAGCACATACTATGATACATGATCATGACCTACCATTGCATCTATGGGAAGAGGCATGCAACACAATGATATTTGTGAAGAATCGGAGTCCTCATTAGATACTTGGCATGAGTACACCAAAGGAGGCTTTTTCAGGTAAGAAACTGGATGTTTCATATTTTAAAATTTTTGGCTCATATGTCTATTTCCACGTGACCAAAGATGCCAAGAAGAAGCTAGAACCAACATCACAGGTTCGGATATTTTTGGGGTACATTAATACTCCCCACAACTATCGGGTGCATTTGTCAGGTAACAGGATAACAATTTTCAGGAGAGATGTTAGATTTGATGAGGAGAAAGCCATGTGATTGTCCCTTAAGAGGGAGCATGAGTTGCATGCAGATGAGGAACTCTTAGATCCAAAGGATGATCCTCAAGATGTGGAGCAACCACAAGATGAGGATCATGGAGTGTCAGAAACCACTCATGTAGAGCCATCCACCAAAAATGGTAGGAAGTGCACTAGAGAGGCTGATAGATTGATGCTAGATACCACAGAGCATGTAGGAGCACCTACATCACAGCGCAGGTAGAGAAGGTCCCCAAATAGGTATGCTAGATACATGGCTCTTATGAGCGAGTGTATTTTGACAGAACCATCCTCTTTGAGGAATCAGTGCAACAAACAACATGGGTTGATGCAATGGTTGAGGAGTATGAATCCATTATCAGAAATAATGCATGGGAAGTGGTCCCAAGACCAGTGGGGAAGTCAGTGGTTGGATCCAGGTGGATCTACAAGGTGAAGAAGGCAGCAGATGGGAGTGTGGAGAAATACAAGACTAGATTTGTGGCCCAGGGGTTCTCAAAGGTAGAGGGGTTGACTATGAGGATACTTTTGCATTGGTTTCAAGGTACTCATTGATTAGATCTATCCTTGCACTCTCGGCATAGATGGGATGACAGATACATAAGATGGATGTAAAAAAAACTTTCTCAATGGATTTATAGGAAGTAGTGTACATTGAGCAGCCAAAAGGTTTTCAAACCTTTGACAGGGAGTCGCATGTGTGTAGACTCAATAGAGCACTATATGGGTTGAAGCAAGAACCTTGTGCTTGGTACACCATGTTCGACAACTATTTCACCAGGTTAGGCTTCACAAAGATTGAAGTGGATGTGAACCTATATCATATTTTCGTTGATGGTAAGTTTTTTATTATTGTACTTTATGTTGATTATATTATATTAACAAGTGATGAGCAACTCATAACTTCTTGAAAAGAGGATCTTGCAAGAGATTTTGAGATGAAGGACGAGGCTCCTGCATTATTTCCAAGGCTTGGAAATATGGCAAAGATATGTGAAGCTATTTGTATCTCAGGGCAAGTATGACAAGGAGATTTTGAGGAAGTTCCACATGGAGGGAAACAAAACCATGGAGACTCCTCTTGCAGGTAACTGGAATAAGGATGATGCTACTTCAGGTGAGGTATTGGATGCTATTCTTTACACGTAGTTTGTGGGTTCACTTATGCATTTAGTGAACACACGACCATACATATGCTATGCAGTTAACCAAATTAGTCAAGCTATGGTTAAGCCTACTAAACTCTTTTGGAAGGCAAGGAAGCATGTGTTGAGATATCTTAGGGGCACTACAGAGTATAGATTATGGTATAGACGGGTAGAGGGAGTGAAGCTTCAAGGCTTCACTGATGTAGATTGGGCGGGTAGTCCATCAGACAGGAAGAGCACATCAGGGGGCATCTTTAGCATAGGATCAATAACAGTTTCTTGGTACATCAGGAAGCATAGATAAATTGCACTAAGTTTAGCCGAGGCAGAGTACATGGAAGCTAGTCAGGCTGCATGTGAGGCCATATGGATGAGGAAGATACTTATTGGTTTGTTCGGTCATCAGATGGATCCGACAATGATACATTGTGATAGCCAGAGTTGCATAAAAATCTCGACTAATCTAGTATTCCATGAAAATTCCAAGCATATTGACATCCAGTACCCCCATCCTAGAGATTGTGTTTATGTTGTTACAGTACATTACCATGGAGGATCAGGATACAGATATCTTGACGAAGGTGCTTGTGAATAGAAAATTCGAATACCACAGAGGCAGGTTTGGGGTAGCAGATAATCCCTTTCTTTTTGAGAGGGAGTGTTGAAATTCAACAAGAAAATGAAACACACACACTAGTGTGGGATCATAGGTCAGACAGTGATGGGACCTAGCAATACATTAGCGTGCAACCAATTTATTAAATAAATTGGAATATATATTGTAATCTTATCTCATAACAACTTTTAATAGTTAACTAAGTGTGATCGACTTAGTTAGCTCAAGAATTTTGATTTTAAGGTCTAAGGATAGGCATGTAGAGTGATTCTATTATTAACAGGGTCCAGTTGCAGTTGTAGCACTAATGTAGTGTGGGTGGGATAAATCAAATCACAATAATTGAGTTAAAATCAGTTTAACTAGTTCTAACGGTTTGATGAGCTAGTGGAAGATCAAGCGAATTAAAATAGATTTAATTCACCAGTAGGGATCTACCAAGTAACTGATGATTCACTATTTATAGTTGAATGCATGTTAATTCTGGTGGATACCCAGTTAAGACAAAGGTTCAAGGAAAGTAAACTATCAGTTGTATTTTAGGAAAAATACCTAGGTGCAGTTATAAAACCATGGGAAGCCCATGATGAATTGCGCAATCAAGGAAGGTTGGATTTCCTAATTAATAGTGGCTTAATTCTCTAGGGATTGCGTAAGTAGGGTAGGCTGAGGGTAGGCTGATAATTGGCTATGTGTTTTTCAATTTTGCCTAGATCAGTGTGAAGCAATTGGTAGAGTGTATGAGGTTGTGGTGATCACAAATACATTGTATTGTTTCGTGATTCCTTAGTTGATTATATAATAAAGATGGAGAGGTTTTGAGTAGTTTCTTTTCCCAGTAATATCTAGTGTTGTGTATTAATTTACTTATTTCTCTTGCATGTGACTGAGCGATCGTGATTTATATTCTACTGATTTTGTAGAAGGATTCAATATCTTGCTTTAGTACATTGCATGATCAGATTGATTCCATTCATATAATTTCTACATGGTATTATAGCCGTGTTAGAGATTTTCTACAATAATTTAAACTACTTTCCTTCCTAATTGATTAAAGAAAAATAAAATATTTGTTTTTAATTAAAATTTTAAAATAAGAATAATTACTTAACATCAATCTAAACTATACTTAAAATTATTAGAGTGTAGACTTCTATGATTCATGATTTATACTAGGTATTTTTTTTAGAAGTAATCACATATAGATTTTAAAGTCATTTTAGACCACTTACTATGGTTCATCATTAGAACATGGATCATTAGCTAAATCATAGAGATGCAACACAATCCCAACAGTAAAAAAATTTTTAAAAAAATATTATAATAAAAATGAACCTTAGAAAAAATAATAAGGTCAAAATTAGAAGATAAAAAGCCTTAAAAATAAGGAATAATAATAAAGAATAAAATTAAAATTCTCAAAGAAAAATTAAAATCTAATTATTATTATTATTTCTAAATATATTAGCTAGCTATTTTTTTTTCTAAGTAATACTAAATTCTATTATATTGTACAAAAAGATAGAATCGAGCTTCAGAACAAGGGTTGCTGAATTAACCAAACCCTGTTGGGTGAAGACAGTTCAAAGATTCAAAATGTGGGTTGTCCTTCAGGGGGGAACGAGCCCTCAGTGAGTTCAACATTTCAAAAAAAGAGCTACCCTTCTTGGGGAAACTGGCTATTAACAAAGACCTGAGTGACTAATTTTGCTGGAAAATAGAAAGATAGACAAAAAAACAATAGAATGGCATACAAAAACTAAGAATGAGGAGAGCCAAGAATCTGCAGCTACCGGTCATGTATGTCACAATTCTCCATTTGAGGATTTTCTTCAACTATGAAGCATCCGTAGTTGGACAAGGCATCATCCTTCTTGGAGAGCTTCGAAGCCAGCTTTGGAGTTGAAGTGGAGTGAGCACTTTTGTCTGCTTCTGTGAATTTTTGTTGGGCACCTACTAAAGAGCTGCTACCTCCACTGTCTGAAGCATCCTCCATGCTTTTGATGATTTTCCTTGGCCAAGGGGAGGAGGAGCGCGAAAGAGTCGACTTGCATGGGCATTTCCTACTGCCGGAGCCAGAGTGGCTAAGCTGCATCTCCGGGAGATGAATTGAAATATGAGCCGAAAACAATTAAGGGTCTAAGACCTCTATTTCTTCCAAAGCCACAGAGAAGTCCAAGGAACTTTCTGCCATAGCCGGAGTGGGAGGGTGAGAGGGAGAGCCTCTGCCTCCTCCGCGACGGAATTGCATTCGGTGTTTGCATGACATTGTGTCGATGGGATGATGGGCTTGCAGGGAAGGAAAGGAAAGCTCAGAGGGTGGTTGAGAAGCATCATACTTGGCGGAGGTGAGATAGAGGCTTGCAGAGCAGAGGAAAGAGGTGTGGGCATTTCCAGCTGTCGGAGCTGGAGTGGCTAAGTTGCGTCTCTAGGAGATGAATTGAAAGATGAGCTGAAAAAAATTGAGGATCTAAGAACTCTGGTTCTTCCACAGCCATAGAGAAATCCAAGGAGCGTGCTGCCACAGCTGGAGCAGGAGGGCTAGAGGGAGAGCCTCTGCCTCCTCCATGGCGGCACTACATTCGGTGTTTTCACGACATTGTGTCGATGGGATGATGGGCTTGCAGGGAAGGAAAGGAAAGCTTAGACGATGGTTGAGGAGCATCGCACTTGGCGAAGGCAAGAAAAAGGCTTGCAGAGCAGAGGAAAGAGACATAACGGAGCGAGAGAGAAAATTGGTATGAGAATTGCAGTGAATGGGAATGCGAATTGGAGCCATCGGCCATAAATGGCCAAAGTGCAAATTGCAGAAGCCAAGGTACAGAATGCCAGATTGGATGCTGCAGGTGTCAGCATCCTTCCCAGTGATGTGTTTTTAAAGCCATCACGTGGGAGGCAAGTGTGACCTCATGGTGAGGCCAAATGCCATCGCGTGGAGAGGCCAGGTGACCATCAAAATCCAACAAATTAATCACCTGCATCCGGGGATTAGCTAGCCAATTTTAAACATAAAAGTGTAATATAATAAAAGAAAGTAAAGGAATAATACAAACTAATCATGAAAATAAAAATAATAAATATACTAAATCAAAGAAAAGAGTTAATAAAAGAGGGAAATTTATTAACATTATAAATAAATAAATGAATAAAAACACTAACTAGTAATAAAGCTAGTGGATCCAACAACGACTATCTTGTCAACCATCATCCATATTTAGCCTCTTAGGCCTTTTTTTCATCTCAATCGCCTCCCTAAACTTATGGTGATGGAAGTGATCAATCTTGGCAATGCACTCAGAATCTCAATACTAATGTCGTTCTTAGTTTTTTCTTCATGCTCAGCCAAAGCTAAGGAGCCACCCCTACAATGCTTTATGTTTGCTGCATGTTCTTGAATCCTTTGATTAATGGAATGACCAATTTCCCCAATGTAGGGAGTCCCACAAGAACATGGGATCAAATACACACCTTTCTTGTCATTGGGATTCACCACCGGGTCTTTGATTGATCTTAGGGTACTACGGATCATGTTTAAGGGTCTCAATGTGGAAGAAAAATTGTGCTTCCTATGAACTCGAGCAACCTTATCGGTAGTTCCTTGAATAAAGGAAAGTTGAACATTGGAAGCAAATTCTCTAAGTTCTCTCTTAATCTTAGGATCATTGCTTCCATTTGAAAGACTTTGATACCTAGAGATCTGATATACCCATTCAATTCAAAAACATTGAAGAGATAGATTTTCTCACCCTCAAAGTGATTTTTTTTCAAACACCCATAAAGAACCACTAGCTATTTAGTGTTTAGAACCCACTTTATATAATCAAAATTTAAATAATTTTTAAAAAACTAAATTATGTATAATTATTTTAAAAACAAATATTTAATTATTAAATCTATAAAATTGTTAAAATATTAAAAAAATCATAAATATAAATATAAATATTTGTTTTCAATTAAATTTTAGTTTATTTAAATATTAAATTTTAAGAAAATAATAATAAATGTAAATGTATGTAATATTTTTTAATCAAATACCAAATTTAAATGAAAATTAAGCATAAAACATGAAAATCATATCATTTATTTAACAATTCATATTTATTCGTTTCATATATCATAAATGTCTTTTAAAATAAAATTTTATGATTTTTTTTTTAAAACAGATAGCAAATTTTTTTGAAGCTTTACTCTCATGTTATTATCTACCAACATTATGCTTTCACACCATTTTTCCTCACATTGTAATTCACATAAATTTCACAGCTTTTCCATTCACATGAGTAATCTTTTCAAACGTGCACACCAATATATCCCCAAGACATGGAGGAGGTGTGGTAGGGTTTTTTCATTCCACATTCTCGTGTTTGATGGTTTATCTAGGCTCGTTAAGTTGTTTAGAAATGAAATGAAAATTCAAACGTCCACAAGACTAAAAATAGTCTATGGGTTCCTTATTTTTCGTCTTTTGTATTTCAGTTCTTTTCTTATTCAAATTGATGATGAGCTGGCCCAACCTTCAAACAATCTCATCGTTGAAAAGACAATTCCAAGAAACAGATGCTAACATATTCCCATAACTTTCTCCAGTATTTGAATGCATCACATTCCAAAATGAAATGTTTTTCCGATTCCACTGCCCCAAACTTGAAAAATTTACACACTTGTGTTCTTCCCAAGCTTCTTTAGGCCTTTTCCACCGTCTTCTTTCACACCGATGATGATGCAATTTAGTTCTTAATTGAGCAATAAGAACCTTTTCCCTCCACTGAATGTTAGCTCCAATGTACTCTTTTTGTTGGAGATCGTGGGTAGGGTTGAATTCTTCAATGTAGTACTTCTTTCTACCCAACTCTTTTCCCCATAATTGTTCAAGAAACTTCTCCATAACAAAATTTCTACCCAACTCTTTTCCCCATAACTGTTCAAGAAACTTCTCCATAACAAAATTCCTTAGCTCCTTGCTATTTGTGGGACAAGCATTGAGGCAGATATTCTATTTTTGCATCCATGTGCAGTTTTGTCTCATCCATGTTTTCTTTCTTTCACTCATGCCTTCCTTGAAGATAACATTAGGCCATCTACCTATTCCCATTTTCTTAGTGCTTTTCAGATATCTTATGAGCCGCACCATAACAATTGCTTAAATGAGAATTGCTCCTATTTCACTCAACATTATCTCATAAGATACCGAACTTAGTTTTTTAAGTTAAAAATAAAAAAATTAGTAGTTTTATAAATTAGTTTTTAGTCTTGTGAATATTAAAATATCAGTCATTCAAAAATGAATTTGTCTATTTTAAATATCAACTTGAAACTGAATTTATATCTCCAACTCACTCCAACCATAACACACAAACAAATTTAAATACATTTGGCAACCACTCCAATAAAGAGAACCCTTATCTTGTTTCACCGTTGCAATTTTACCATTTCAAATTTGCAAATCAGCAGAGTCAGCCCGCCAAAAAAAAAAATGATGCATCTTCTTCATTTCTTGCATGTCATCATGAAGATTCTCAGTGATGTCCGTACTCCAAAAGTTCAACCACTAAACCAGCATTAATATAAGCGTATGGTGACTGCGTGAACGTAAGAGAGAAATTACGCCTTAAGGCATTATTGTTGAAAACAACTTTCCTCGTGTCACTTGTCCTTGTTTTGTTTCATTGGATCAAATGTTAGACGATTGAAATGTTTTAAACCATTAGATCCGGTGCATCCTTTATCTAACCTATCATAACTACTTAACTAACTCACCAAACCTTATTAATTTCTCTTCCATTTTAAGCCTCAATTTATTAGAAAAAATGTTAACGACTTCCATGGTTTTAGTAGTTTACGATACCCTCAAATTCTGCAGTGTACCAGATATAGATCGATCTTGCGTTCTTACTTTCCCACCGGTCAGGCTTTCCTGACAGAAGAGGAAAGAAAGTTCAACCTTGCGTTCTTACTCTCGCACAGGGCAGGCTTTCCTCACAGAAGAGGAAAAAAAGTTTAACCGACGAAAAGGTAAACCTAGGTTTCGAACTGTTTCTCACATCATCCACAACCAAGACCACCAGATCTCCAGTGTTCTAGTGCCTCATTCAAGCGCAGAAAAGCTAAAATAAAGTCTTAGCATAAGGCTATGGTAGAAACCTGGAAAAGGCCAGTTAACATTTTCTTTCCTCTCTACTTTCTTGCTTTCAAGCATCAAAATAATTACAGGTTAGTAAATATTTTATTTTCTCTTTGTTTAAATTGCATCCATCCTTCATGTGGCTAGTGATATATCGAGGGTTTCTCACTGAATTTAGTTCGGCTAAATTTGGATCACAGGTGCGCACAATGTTGAAGGTCAGTTTTAATCATCTCTCACAACTACATTTTTTTTTTTTAAGAATCATGGTATATGATTGTTTTATACAGAGAATCAGGGTTGATTATTAATTACTCTTTTGCTTTTTCTTGGGAATGACTACTTTGTATATTCTGGTATTGTGTCATATGAATGCGTTGTATGTTCTGGTACTGTGTCATATCAATATCAATATGATTGAATATGGATTTGCTGTAAAAATAAATGTATTTGGTGAAATTGCATTGTATGATGTCTTGATATAATTGACTCTAGCTACTGTAAACATGATGTAAATATGATGAGAGTAGTTGGGTTTATTGAATTTGGGTTTTTCCAATTCAAATAATAACGCTTGGTATTTTAAGAAAACATGCTGAAGGATTCATGTTATATGGTTACTTCAGATTTCATGATATCTAAAAATAGTATAGTGAGTATTCTGAACTCTCAGAGTTGATTTGAGTAGGTATGCGAGCAAAAGTGTTTCAGATGATAAAGAGTTACTGGTTCCATATTTCATTGAACTTGAATAATGTTTAAGGTGCAGAATTACCAGGTGTATTGAGCTTGGAATTAGATAATCGTTACGCTAACTGCTTTAATTTATATCTTTAAAATCAAAGTAAATATCGTGAGACCTATTCATAACTTCCCATTTCAGGGACCCTGCAAGGGAGGCAATCCGTTTCTATTGAGAATTTATGTTGCAAGGAATGCAAGATATGCAACCGCAAAATCAGCTTTTAAAAATGGCTATCTTGTTGTAATCTTGATCTGTCATATCTTTAATGCGTTAACTTTAGTGGAAAAGTCCTATTGTTATCGATCAAGTTGTGGGGTAGGCTCGTGTGGATGTAGAAGTAACTTCCAAGCAATTCGAACCTTCTTGCAAGTTGGGTTTTATTAACATATAATTAATTAGAACAATTGAATGATTAAATAAACGATATGATGCTAAGACAACAACGCTAATAGGATGTGTTGATACTGTTCGAAGGAAATGAGGAGGGTTGTGGATAAAATATATTTATCGGTAAGATATGTCGGCGCACCACAAATGTAATAGCTGGCTGACGGGGTTTCCTTATTATTTCACTGATATTAATCTCACCATATTACTTTGAATTGTCCGATTTAATTTTCATAATATAATGGCAAAAGCATAAAAATAAGGGGTATTAATGGAAGGAAGCCCTTAAAAAGTATTAGTACTGGTACATAAAAGGACTGGTTGGTAACGCATGTAGATACGATTTGGTCCAATTGAGGATAAGATAATATCTACCGAAAATAGTTAGTTGATGTGTTGTTATTAGAATATTGTTGATGTTTTGTTGCAGCAAAATTGATATCATTAAATTAGAGTAAATTAAAGAAACTGGTCACGGGTTGTAAATTTTTATTAGACAATTTAAGAAAAATTCTAAAACAAAAAAAAATGATAATTATAATTAAGAAAGATTCTCTTTAATCTAAGTAAAACAAAAATAAAGATAATAATTATAATTATTTTATAAAAAGTATCAATTAATAATTCTTATTATTCTTTTTTACTTGATGTATAAACTACTCTTTCCAATTTAATGTATAAATTACTCTTATAATTTTCACCTAAAATTGAAGGGAAGTAGTTACATCATGGATAAACTAATGTTTTTCTACTTTTGTTATTTTTCGATTTTTAATTTTGAGAGATTATGGTTTTATATTTTTTTCAATTACATCCAAAAAAAATAATTATATTATTAAAAAATCTTAATTTAAAATAATTATAGTACAACTTTACAAAACTTTTATATGTGAAAGTTTCACATAAAATTGAACATAAGTAGTTACATAATATATAAACTAATATTTCTAACTTTCACATGCATACTCTAGAAACTATGCATAATTACAATTAGTCATTAAATCATTAATTTGTTTTGGGTGATATTGTTATTTTTTTATTAATTTAGTTTGTATAAGATTAAAATTTTATTTTGTAATATAAATAGATTGAATTTTACTTTTGAAAGATTATGATTGTATATTTCTTTTAATTAAGACAAAATAACTATATTATTAAAAAATCTAAATTTAAAATAATTAAACTACAACTTTCCAAAATAAGTGAACTATAGCTTTCCAAAAAAAAATGTATGTTAAAATTTCACATAAAATTGAACATAAGTAGTTACATAAAATATAAACTACTCTTTCTAACTTTCACAAACATACTCTATAAGCTATACATAATTACAGTTACTCATTAAACAATAATTTTTTTTGGGTGAGATTGTTATTTTTTATTAATCTAGTCTTAGCATATAGGTTATACATAATTGCAATTACTCATTAAATAATAATTTTTTTGAGTGGGATTGTTATTTTTTATTAATATAATCTTCAGCGCATTTGAGTCAAACAAACATATATTTTTTCATATTAATAAGATTACTTAATTTGTGTTGCATTATTTTATTTTATTTAATAGTAAGTAATTATAATTTTATAAAAATAAATAGGTTTATTTATTTATTTTTTTGGTGATAATTATATTTAAAAATTATAATATATTTTTAAACACTTTTTTTATAGATACAAATTTATTTTACAAAATTTATGTAATTTTGTATAAAAATAATAAACATTTTATAAATATAATAATTTCTTTTTATATAGCATAAAAAAAATCATTTTATATAACATAAAAGTATTAAAAAAATGAATTATTTTATAAATAAGAATGTTTCTCCTCTTTCTGCATCATTAAAACTGTTGTTTTGTTTTTAAAATTTGACATAAATTTTAAAATATATGAAAATTGCATAAACTAGTGATATTATAAGGATTCAATGGAGTCAATGCTTGAATAAAGTCAATGTTTGAGGTTTACATAATATTCTTCAATGCTTGAAGAAGTATGAAAGGAGGTTTACATAATATGAATAGACCGTTGGCGCTACAAATTGGCAGACCATTGGCTACAAATTGGCTTGGAACATTTGAAAATTTCCATGCTCCAACTCATCAACTCGCTTGAGGAAGCAGTATTGTAGTAAGATTTAATTTTAGCATGTTGTTGGCTTTTGTTGATATTTATATGTGTTTCAACAATTGTGAAAGAAGCTTTAATTAGTGTTATATGTCATTACACATCTATGTGTTTCAACAATTGTGAAATAAACATTAATTAGTGTTATATGTCATCACACATTATTTAGTATTATATGCTATTTCCTTACGGCGTTTCCTTTGCAACATCTGGTGCAATTGCTAGTTATGTTTATGAAAATCTAGCGATTTGAAATAAGGTTATATGGCGATTTCATGAATAAAAATCAATTTGAGAGCATGAACTGGTATTTGAAGAAAACGATAAATTTTATGGAGAATATGAGAGTTAATTAAAAGTGGATGGGAGACCAAGCATAAGGCATTTCCCATGTACTTGCAGTCAAGGTATCTGGGGTGTTGTGGTGGGTTGCGTGGGGATGAGGGAGGAGTATTAACATTATCATTAATCAAAGCTTACTAAAATGATGACAACCCACATTTCTGGTCCTGGTGTGTAATCATTTTTTTTATCCCCAAAGAGTGTGAAAGGTATCAATTAAATGCCTCTGCTTTTATTTGTCAGCAAGAGGGGTTTTTACACCAAATGGCCCAATGCTATGAAGAACAAAATTGGCAAACACTAATTTTAAAATTGAATTGAAAAAATAAATTTTATATATATATATATATATATATATATATATATATAATAAAAATAAAAATATCAAAAGATAAATATAAAAAAATTAAAATTAAATTGAAAAAATTAATATATATATATATATATTAAAAAATAAATATGAAAAAAATAAAAGGTATATAATATAATTATAAAAGAATAGGTGAAAATAAAGAATATTTATATTTATATTTATATTTAATATAAAAGTTTTAAACATTTTTGTTTAATAATATTTATATGTAGTTTAATAAAAAATAAATAAATAAAAATAAATATTGATAGCTTTTGTACTAGGATAGGTTCAAATTGGAATTTTATGTGATCCTAATTTATATTTTATTTCCTATTTTAAATAAAAATGAAAACTTTATAAATTGATAGTCGTTTTTTCACGCTTTCGCATAAAGAATTTAGTGGGAAATTTAGTTGCGACGTCAGTTTCAACTGGCTCTCCATTTTTAGGCCACCTTCCAGCTTGGAGGTCTAAGGGTTCTTATTTAAATTTTACTTTTAGTTTTTCTCTCTATTGCCACTTAATGAAAGAAGGCATCCCTATTGTTGAGTAGGGCCCGAAGACGTAGCCCACATTGGGAAAACTCCATAATCAATTCCTTGTATCATGTTTTCATGTTTGACATGTTCTTTTCTCTTCGTTTTATGTGCTTTTAGTTTTCCTAGTTAACATGCTCTATCATCTGTAATTCTTTATGCATCTTTAAGAAAAGGATCTTGGATCATCAAGGGAGAATATTACACTCCAAAATAATCATGTATATATAATTAATACAAATATTTTGTATAAATATATATGTGAAATGGATTATGTATTATATAATGATAAGATTATACATCATAAATGGTTTAAATGTCCATTTTCTAATTAAAACATGATATTATTTATAATGATTATGATGATGATGACTATTATTATTATTACCATTCACTAAGACCAATATGGTATATCAAACCTAAAGAAAGTAAGAGATTAATTGAGATTCTTTAATATTTTATTTATATAATTGAAAACAAGTGAGAGGAGCATTCCCATATCACCATAATTTTACTGACATAACAAGTAAAATGGATCTTCAAAAGAAATGGATCTTCCTTCTTGCATTAAAACAACACCAATTCAATTTCCCGAGGCATCACATTCCACAATAAAGGCTTTTGTGAAGTTTGGCGTAGCTAAGACTAGTGTTTGACACATTGCCTCTTTAAGATGTTCAAAGGCATTAGATGCTTATGGAGTCCAAGAAAAAACATCTTTTTCAGTAATGTTGTTAGAGGTGTTTCTATTCTCCCATAATTCTAAGCAAATTTGCGATAATACCCAGTCAACCCAAGAAAACCTTGTAGATCATTTATGGTTGTGGGGATTTTACATTCCTTAATGGCTTTAATTTTGTTAGGGTCTACTTTAACACCCTCATGAGATACAATATGACCCAGATATTCCACCTACTATACTCTAAAGAAACATTTGGAGGCTTTTGCATATAATTATTTCTCCTCCAATATAGTTTGAGCACCCTGTCAAATATTGAACATGATCCTTCCAAGACTTGTTGTAGATTAGTATATCATCAAAAAATACTAATAAAAATTTTCTAAGGCAGGATTTGATGATGGAATTCATCAAAACTTGAAATGTAGAAGGTGCATTGGAAATGCCAAAATGCATGACCAAAAATTCATAATGGCCCTCATGAGTTTTAAATGTTGCTTCCAGAATGTCTTCAGTCTTCATTCATATTTGATGATATCCTAAACAAAGATCAAACTTGGTGAAGTAAATTGCTCTATGTAA
The DNA here is from genome assembly GCA_034641835.2 of Pinus albicaulis. NCBI lineage: Eukaryota > Viridiplantae > Streptophyta > Pinopsida > Pinales > Pinaceae > Pinus > Pinus albicaulis. The sequence continues at coordinate 730,743,577 of CM076573.1, read as the reverse complement.
TTCATCCAATAATTCATCAATGAAAAAAATGGGAAATTAATCTTAAATAGTGAGCTTTTTGAGATCCCTATAACTTGGACACATGTGCCATGGTCCATCCTTCTTGTGCACCAATACTACTAGAGATGAAAAATAACTTTGACTAGGTTGAATTATACCAACCTCTAGCATTTCTGCAATCATACGTTCAATTTCACTCCTTTGGGCATAGGGATATTGGTAAGGCCTAATGTTTGGAGTACCACTTCCTAGAATCAAGTGAATGGCATGATCATGATTACGAATAGGTGGGAGGCCTTTGGGAGTCTCAAATACCTTGGAATGATTGCCCAAGACATTTTGGATATTTGGAGTAATAGATGATTTCGATGTTTGAACATCTAGTGAGCACAATTGTGCAATTACGCCATGTTGTTCTTTATTTAGAAGCTTTGTCATTCAGTTAGAATTAATTATCTTTTCCTAGCTTCCCTGCAATACCCCTTAATTCAACTTCCTTTCCTTCCCAAAAAAAATTCAAGAAATTTTTTTGAAAATTGAAAGGTATTGTACCCAAAGATTGTAACCATTAGACTCCTAGTACAATATCATCACCACCCATTGTAATGGAGAGCATTGGAATATTAAATACATATTACTCCATGGTCAACTTGATATTATGGCACTTTCCAAAGAAATTTATAGTTCCTCCATTTGCAAAACCATCACTTGACACTCTGGTGTTGCGTATATGAAGAAATTCAATTTCTTGGCTACCTCACAATGAATAAATTATGGGTACTACATGAATCAATCACCACTATTACCTTTTTCTTCTTGATATGTCTTTCTATCTTGAGAGTTTGAAGAGTGGTAATTCCTTCTAATGCATTACAAGATATGGTCAGATTCATTTCTTCTTTCTCTAGGGTTGGTTCCTGGTGTATATCCTCTTATTTTGAAGTTTATTATTCCTTTTATTCCTCTTCTTCATGAAAATCTATGTAAAATAATTGATTCTCAGCACACTTATGACCTTTAATGTATTTTCTATCACAATTGTAGAAAATCTAGTTTTCTCTTTTTTCTTCCAATTGTTGTGGTGTCAACCTTGTAGGTTGTGGAAGGCTAGGAGTAGAAAAAATTCCATATTTATAGTTGTGAGTGGTAGGATTCCTTGTCGCCATAATTTTTCTTTCCAACCTGAATTCCTTCTCCAATGAATCTGGTTCCCAAAGGCGAACCTCACGTTGGATGTTATCCTTTAAAGTCCCTATGAAGACATCAATCTGGTTCTCCTATGGAATATCATTTACCCTTATATTCAATTTTTGGAAGTCCACAATGTGCTCCATCATTGAACCATTTTTTTTGAGATTTATCAATTGGCTAAGGAAGGTGTTTCTCTTTGTATCCTCATAATTTTCTATCATTTCCTCCGTAAAAATTGACCAAGAGGCAATTTTTTTACGAGAAAAAAATCATAGAAACCATACAAATAGATTGGGTTATAAATATAAATTTGAAATGCATACCTTTTGTTTGCTTTTCACATTATGGAGATCAAAATATTTCTCCATCTGTAGTATCCATGTTACAGGATCCTTTCCATCAAACTTCCTCATATCGATCTTCAGAATATGGTGGGTCTTCAATCCAATGTTAGAGTCTATAAAATCATGATTAACATTTATTTTGTTCTCATAATGAGTTTCCTCTACTACCTTTTCACTATTAGGAAGATTTTCTTGTAGCAACTTTGTCAAACCTTCCTTCAAACCTTCCATGTCTTTCTTCAAATATTCCATTTTGCCTTTCAGTTTTTCTTCTATAACATTTATCTTAGCCTCCATTCCATTCTTCAAACCATCCATATTAGCTTCAACGCCATCCACGCCATCCTTCAAACCATCCATATTATCTTCCATGTCTGCTTTTAAACAATCTATGTCACCTTTTAGTTCATATTTTGTTGTTCTTTGTGAGAGCGAAATTTGTTGCACTTGTTCCTGTAATTTTGAAATATCATGTTGTAATTCTTCCACGTCATGTGTCATAGTAGAGATTTTTGAGAGCTTAATGGGTGTGGAATTATTTTTGGGGGGGATTTTAGAACCCAATACTTATATCTATACTTAAATATGCCCTTGGAATCACTTCAATCTGATTTTTCAAACAAAAGTTATGCGATTTTAAAAAAAATACGCACCTTTTTCTTGATTTTGAGGATTCGATATTGAACCTGATGTATCTTTATGATTTAGGATCCCCAATATTTTAAATTACGTTTTTTAATATCTCTATGAGTCTTATTTCCAATGCCACAGGTAAAAACTAATTTGGATTCTTCAAGATAAATTTATGCCCGATCTCCCACTATGACATGATTATGGACTTTTTCATTAGAGTGAACTTGTACGAAGTGCCACGTGTCGTTGTTTCAAGCTTTGGCCCTAAAATTGCTACAAACAAAACTAAAGTCAGTGAAATTTATGTTACTTTTTACATAATTAAAATCCGATGTCTGAAATGAAAGTTATGACGATTTTCCATAGGTCACTTGTTTGAGACTGAATTTTGGAGCCTGCAAAAACCCTAAATTCCCTGAACCATATATCCAAAAATATAGAGAACCAATATCTGAAATTTTTACACAAATTTCACCAAGAGTTCAACTCCACGTGGTAAGAATTTCAGCTTTTGAATTCTTGTAGAAAAAACGTTATAGCTAAAAGTCCAAGATGTCCTGTCACAAAAAGGCAAAATCAACAATAATAATAATATGGGGAATACATGGGTACAACAATAACAACAAGGGGCTACACAAATAATAACAATAAGGGGATACACTAGTCTTATAGGGACCTAACACTTTATGTGTTCTTCTTAAGATTAGAAATTTCCTTATACAGAACTAAGGAAAATGTTTCTATCTTTTTGAGCTGACATTTGAGTGAAAAGTGGAGTGTCAATTAGTCAACTCACGCTTTTACCTCTTGAATCTCGTAAAAATCCAGTAACACCTCCCTTTAGGAAAAAAATAGTGTTAAATTAGGGACTAACACACCTTGTTGAGTCATAGGAAGAGTTAAAACGCCCCTTGTTTGTTTCTAGGGTGCATTACCATTGAAAATTGGCCTATAAATTTGGACTTTCTTCAAGTCAAAGTTGCCTTGTCCTCTGAGATAATGGGGAGGTCATCTTTTGTATAACAGATACCCCCTAAAGTTTGAGGTCATAGAAGAAGATTATGGTCAAAATACTTTACACATTGTAGTTGAAGAGAGAGAGGATTGGAGAGTCAAAACTATGGGAGACCTGAAAACAACAACATATGTCAAAAATATAAGAACATGTCCTAATTCAGGCATTCCCATGCTCAGCAATTGAATCAAAGTGATTCTTAGGACATGTATTAAAATCATGTCCAATGATAGGCACAATGTGGAAGTTTTTTCATAATATGATCAATCTGATGAGCTGAATCTGAAAGCAATCTACGCAACTTGGGAGAGGAAACAAGGCTGAGTGATGTAAGCCTCCACCCAAGGTCTTGGTCGTTGCTACTATGAATAACATATTTCTGTGCATGTGAATAAGGGAGTAGAAGTAGAACATGTGAGAAATCACTTGATTACCAGTCAATGATGATAACTATTAGTGGACACAAGGATGACCACCGATAATGATGATGGTCTCCAAGATGCACAATACAATCTAGAAAGTGTGAATAAAATTTGTTGGATTTTAACACTCATACATTCCTTCAACTGGGAGCCAATAATAAAACCCCCAATCAAATGCAGGGTAACCTACCACTGAGGATTGCAAGTTTGAGGGTACTTATATGTTTATGGATCTGCTTCCTATATAATATGTTGAACTCCATAGGAAGAGATTTGTCAAAGGTAGGTAATGAAACAGGACAAGAATTATTGTTTTGGAGATAGATTAGAGAAATGGGGAAAATATACTCGGGGGAGTATAGGCATATGATTGTATGGTTCTTACAGGAAGCAGAGTAGGAAATTCCCTTGAATAATAGAAGAATCGACATCAAGGCCACCAGGAAGCTTAGACTCAAGAACACAAAATAGGGTTAAGAAACAAGGATGCAGGAATCATTAGGGTATCAAGGCTAAAATCATAGGATGGTAAGGTTCAATAAGAAGCTATAAAAAGAGGAATTTGCTGAGGGGGTGCCATGTTCAAGGGAGTGGCAAGAATACTCCTGCCAAAATATCCTTCAGAATATAGATATTGAGTCATTGTTATATCCATTTTTTATCAATATGATTAAGTTTGACGAGTCAAGAAAGGTAAAGTCGATGGTCTTTTCATATTTATAGAGTATGAAAAGATCGTAAAAATAACTCCAAGGGTTACCTTTGTCATGGTTGATGACCGGGTGTGAAAAAGGGTTAATAGTATACCTGACACAATTCCTTTTCAGTAAGTTATTCCATTGAGTCTGGATAAAGTGAGACACCTATGCTCAACAGATGTTTGCCTCATTTTGTTAAGAGTATGAGGAGAAAAAGTAAACTATATATTCTTCATGAAATTTTAATGATTCAGACGAATAAAAATCGATATGTCTTTTTCAGTTTAGAGAGCGAGAAAAAGAAATAAAAATAATTAATAAAATATTATTTGTAGGAGTTTTACGAAGTGAAGAAAGATAGCCGAGGGTTTTTCGGTTTAGGCGAAAAAATTCCAAAAAATAATGTGCTAATATGGAGTCAAATATGGTTGATTCTGCATAAAACACTAAAATATCATGAGAGCATATGTAAAATTTGATAGAATAGTGAGCTGCTGTATTTTTAAACAAAACAAGAATGAATTGCTCCAAAATAGAAGACTAACTGAGATGAGTCATACCTCTAGAGTGACTAAAAGAACAGAAGCAGACCCTCATTTTGGCCATTTGAAATTTGTGAGTGCTCTGGAGAGATAAAGGAGTAGAACTTTCCAGAACTATTGTGAGCATAGCAGGAAACCATTCAACTTTCTATCAATTCCAGGTAAGAAAATTGATCCTTAGCTTGCATTTATTTCCTTATTTTATGTTTTTTGATGGTAGTTTTGGGTTATTAAGTGAGCCCTAGGTGGTTTTTCTAGAAACATGATATCCCATGCCATGGAGCATGTTAGCACACTCTTCCCACAAAGGAGGAGCGTGTTAGCATGCTCCATGGAGGAAGAAGGGACGTGTTAGCTAGCCAAGCACAAGAAAAACTTAATTTCCTTAATTCCCAAGGATAACTTGCTAGCTAGAAACTGATCAAGGGCTCTTAGTTAAAATCCCATTTACCTCCTTCATAAGGGCCCCTCTTTGTCAATGTTTTTCCACTAACTAAGCCACCACTAATTCATTAACATGTTCTAATACAAAAACTAATTGATTTCAAGTTGATCATTCATGGTATAGATCATAATATTTACACAAGGAAATTACCAATTCCTTGAATTCATCTATCAACAACCTACACATCTTGAGTTTGAAAGGTTCCTTGGGGTTACTAACACTATCATCAAACCCTAACACAATGGAAAAATGTTCTAAACACCTGTTTTTTCATACCTAAGTTAAAACCTGCCCAACCTCTCCATATAATTCCAAGTGTCATAGGAATTGATCTAACCTCTTTGATATAGCTACCATCCTATATTTATTATTCACCCAAGCGGGATTAATTTCCACGAGAACTAGGTCAATAAGACTTGTTGGATCCAAAGAGGCTGTAAAAATAAATTAATTAAAGGATAAAGATGGATATATAAACCCCAAATATTTTCTCCATGCAATGTGAATTTAATATTCCTACAAACAATCAAATTAGGAACCATCAAAAGATAAATTGAAAATGTTTTCCAAAAATGAAACATTATCATCATATGGCCCATTTATATTAAGAATGTTGTAGACCTTTCCAAATAACTTGCTCACCACCTTAGTAAACAAATCTAAGGAATGGAAAAGGATTGATTTAGCCTAATACCATCCTTCCAACTAGAGAGAATAACTTTTAAAAAAATAATAGCATTAATCACCAGAATATCCCAACCAATCAACAAAAAATTCAACATAAAACCATGCTTAGATCATATTTACTTAATCAATTTTTTGATTAATTCTCTTGATTTGTCTCCCCAATCCATGGGAATTAAGAGAGTATCTTCAATAAAGATAGAGAGAGGGGATTGAGCTACTGTAAGAACCTCGATAATGAGGGATTAACACCCTTGTTTTCCTCCTAGAATGTGTCTTCCTTGATCCTTTTTTATCTTTTAATTTCTCCTGACCAAAGTATAAGCTAGAATCTTGTTTGTGCCTTCATCAAACCTGTATAGGTACTCACCTCAAAAATAGGTTTTTTCCTTGGTTAAAATTCATAAAGGTCTCCTCCTCTAAAATATGCTCTGAAGACAAGGGGTCTCCCTTATATATATGAAGTGATTCTTGTTCCAAAGAGAGGTTCCAACTTAGTTAAGGTTAGATTCATCTTAACTCGCAATTTTTCAAGCGCCCCAAGGGATCAAATATCTGAAGGTGAAAACTTTTTTTTTTGGTGTCAAACTTGAGAAAATATTTGTTCCTTCAAAGATTTGATCCCTTTTGGTACTTGATAGATCCAGAATTAAGATGGATATAGACTTTAATTATATAAATATATTCATATATGTATATTATTATTTCTTATAAATTTTATATATGTATATATATACTCTTTTGCTCAGTAATTTTTTTTAACAATCTTCAATTTAAAAAAAAATAATAATTATTAAAAATAAAAAAAAATATTTATGTTAAATAATTATTAATAATTCTTTTTTCAATTGAAGAATCTTTTTTTTTTTCCTTTTAAGTAAATTATTATAAGGTATATATTATTATTTCCTCGCAATATATAGATAGATATATACATTTATTCCCTTTTATTCGTTATTCTTTTCTTTTGTTTTTTTTATATTATTTTTCCTATTAAAAATTAAATAATGTAACTTAAACTAATTATATATATATATGTATATCATTTTTAATTAATTATTTATTTTCTTAGTAGTAATTTATTTTCTTATTTTCTTTATAATATATAATATATAAAACAATTTATTTTAATGTATATATTATTCATTAATTATAAGGTTTTTATTTCTTTCTTTTCATTTTAACAAATTATTTTAGTGGAACATCCACAATAGTTTATAGATATTTCGACAATCATGAATCATTTCTCAAAAACACTAATGATGCCAAGACATGTTGGGTTATGATGTCTTGGTTGGGAAATGGCTTGTCTAGCTGAAATTATCTAAGGGAATGAGCAACCTTGATTACGTAGAGTATGTCTGAACAGAGGTTTGCTTCAAGTAATAGTTATGATCTAATTCCTCCAATTCACTTTTTTGCAATTGATCTTGCTAGCCCCCTAAGCTTTTGCGCCTTTATCTTTACCATTTTGTGGGTAGCTAGTGTTTGATTCCACTTGTCCACTTCTTTTTCAAAGAACTACAAGTATTGCAGGGTCAATTTATTTTTATGTTTTCTATGTGAGGGTTCCTTCCCCTGGTTTTTTTGAATTCTCTTTGGGTAGCACTTACACTACCTCCTTTTCTTCATGCGTTTGTGCGTTCCTATACAAATAATGAGCTTTTTGAGTGTTCACCTTAAGTGATCTATGTAGTTTTTTTATTATATCAACTATGTCATTGTTATGTTTCCTCTAGAGGTTTCCACGTCATGTAAGATGGGGATATACCAAATTCTTACAAGGCATAGGAAATTTCATAGGAGCACCTCCTTGCACCCTTGTTGCACTAGGGTTGAGACAACTATAAGACAAGTCACGTAGTGTTTCCAACAAAATCCATATCCTAAAATTCAAGATGAAATTTAAGCCCCAATTAACTATATCAAGTAGAGGCAACAAAAAACCCTATCCCAACAAATAAAATACGAGTTTCAAAGTCAGGTTGATGATGTTGAGTTCTCGAACTCTAGGGATACCAAGGCCATTATATTGATGTAGTTTTACTGATAGGTCAAAAACTTAGTTTCCATTACTCTAGAAGAGAAGAAATTTTATGGACCTAAATGAATTGAGAGACTTCAAAGATTGGAGTCTAAATTCACTATTTATTCTCAACTTCAAATTTTATGATGAAGGATTTAATAACGAGGAGGCAATTTTGGAGCTCTTGAGTACATCCACCTCGAAGAGAACTAGCTCCAATCTTTTCATCATAGAGTATGAGTTGAAGGATTGAAGTATAAGCAAAGGAAAAGGACAAGTGGCCTACTCTTAGTTAGGTCCTCCTTGTATTTTATCTTCATTTGTCTATGTTAGTATGTCTCTTTTTAACTTAGGTTTTCAAGTATGCTACTTAATTACTTATTTTTTAACAATTTTGATGTCAATATAAGTCTCTATATGATATCGTTGGGTTTGCTAAGATATATTTTCAGAAGTTTATGGTCTATTTTTTATTTGGTTGGATAATTAATTAAAGACTCATGTCCATTATGGAAAAACTCAATCACATATGCATGTATTATTTTTGTATAGAATAAAATTAACCCAAATTTAAAATAAAAATAAGAAAGAGAAGTGTATGTTGTTATTTGTTGGGAAAATAAGTTCTATGAGAACCTGTCTCTAAGACTTCTTTCCATAATCAAGACAAGAATTATTATTAAATATTTAAATCATGGGATACCAATCTTATTTAATGTCATATATAAAAGTACAATAATATTAAACTAAATTCTTGTCATAATTTAAATAAAGTGTATAAAACGCAATCAATTTGATCAATATTTTAATTTTTAAATTTTATATTTATTGAAAAAATAATTTAATTTTAAATCTAATGATTCATGTTTGGACACTACATCATAATTTAAAATACTTTCCTTCCTAAATAATTAAAGAAAAATAAAATCTTTGTTTTTAGTTTAAATTTTAAAATAATAATAATTACTTAACATCAACTTAAACTATACTTAATAATTATTAGAATGCAGACTTCTATGATTCATGATTTATACCAAATATTTTTTTTTTTAGAAGTAATCACATATAGATTTTAAAGTCATTTCAAACCACTAAGGACATGGATGGATAGCTAAATCATAGAGATGCAACAAATCAATCCCAACAATAAATTAAAAATATATATATTATAATAAAAACACTGGAATTTAGAATCTAATTATTATTAATATTATTAGTTAACTAATGTTAAACATAATAAATGTAAAATGTAATATAATAAAAGAAAGTAAAGGAATAATATGAACTAATCACGAAAAGAAAAATAATAAAAGTAATAAAACTTAGAAAAGAAATATTAAATCAAAGAAAACGATTAACAAAACAAGGAAATTTATTAACATTATAAATAAATAAATGAATAAAAATATTAACTAGTAATAAAGCTAGCTGATCCAACAACGATTGACTTTCCAACCATCATCCATATTTAGCGTTTTAGGCTTTTTTTTAATCTCAAATGCCTCCTAAACTTACAGCGATGGAAGTTATCAATCTTGGCAATGCCTCAGAATCCTAACTTTCCAACCATCATCCATATTTAGCGTTTTAGGCTTTTTTTTAATCTCAAATGCCTCCTAAACTTACAGCGATGGAAGTTATCAATTTTGGCAATGCACTCAGAATCTCAATACTAATGTGGTGCTTAGTCTTCTTTGCATTCTCGGACAGAGCTAAGGAGCCAACCCTACAGTGCTTTATGTCAACTCCATGTTCTTGAATCTTTTGATTAATGGAACAACCAGTTTCCCTAATGTAGGGTGTCCCACAATAACATGGGATCAAATACACACCTTTCTTGTTTAAGGGTATAAATGTGGAAGAAACATTGTGATCCCTATGAATAGTTCCTTGAATAAAAGAAATTTGAACATTGGAAGCAAATTCTCTAAGTTCTCTCTTAATCTTAGGATCATTGCTTTTCTTTTGAAAGACTTTGATACCTAGAAATATGCTATAAGTTTTCTCACTGTCAAAGTGATTTTTTTCAGGCACTAGTAAATAACTACTAGAACCAAATTTATATAATCAAAATTTAAATAATTTTTACATAACTAAATTATGTAAAATTATTTTAAAACAAATATTTAATTATTAAATTTATAAAACTATTAAAATATTTAAAAAAATCATAAATGTAAATATAAATATTTGTTTTCAATTAAATTTTGGTTTATTTAAAATTTGCAAATCAGTAGAATCAGCCCTAAAAAAAAAGCCTGTAGCTTCTTCATTTCCTGCATGTCAACAGGGAGATTCTCAGTGATGTCCATACTTCAGAAGTTCAACTACTAAACAAGCATTAATAGAAGTGTATGGTGACTGAGTGAACGTAAAAGAGAAATAAAGTTTACGCGAATCTAATCGTAAATAAAGCAGCTTTGGAGAACTCGAGAATCCAAAAAAATCTGATATAAGCTTATGGCGATTTCGTGAATAAAAAACAACTTGAGAGCATGAACAAAACTGAAGATACTCGCTGTTGATCAAAATGATACTCGCTGTGGGTTGCGTGTAATTTAGGGGAGGAATATTAACATTATCATTAAACAAAGCTTACTAAAATGATGACAACCCACATTTCTGGTCCAGGAGTGTAATCATTTTTTTTCATCATAAAGAGTGAAAGGTATCAATTAAATGCCTCTGCTTTTATTTGTTGGCAAGAGGGGTCGAGTGTGGGTCAGTTTGAGAATAAATAGGTTTTAACATAAAATGCCCCAATGCTATGAAGAACAAAATTGGCAACATTAATTTTAAAGTTTAAAAATAAAAATATATTTTTTTTTAATAAATAATAATAATATAAATGTTGAAAGATAAATATGAAAAAATTAAAAATATATATAATATAATTATAAAAGAATGGCTAAGGATAAAGAATATTTATATTTAATATAAAAGTTTTTTAAAATTTTTGTTTAATAATATTTAAAATAATAATTATATTTAATTTAATAAAAAATAATTAAATATTGGTAGATTTTGTATTAAGATGGGTTTTTAAATTGGAATTTTGTGTAATCACAATTTATATTTTATTCTTCATTTTAAATAAAAATGAAAACTTTATAATAATGGAAATTGTTTTTTACTTTTTCGGGTGTCATGTTTTCATGTTTGACTTCTTCTTTTCTCTTCATTTTATGTGCTTTTAGTTCTCCTAGTTAACATGCTTTATCATATGTAATTTTTTGTGCATCTTTAAGCAAAGGATCTTGGATCATCAAGGGAAAATATTACACTCTCAAAATAATTATGTATATATAATTAATACAAATATTTTGTATAAATATATAATATGTGAAATGGATTATTTATTATATAATGATAAGATTATACATCATAAATGGTTTAAATGTCCATTTTTCTAAATTAAAAACATGATATTATTTACTGTAATGATTTTGATGATGATATTATTATTATTACCATTCACTAAGACCAATATGGTATATCAAACCCAAAGAAAGTAAGAGATTAATTGAGAAGATTCTTTAATATTATATTTCTATAATTGAAAAAGAAAAGAGGACCATTGCCATCAAGTCAATAAATTTGGTAGTGTGGCAAAGATATTGAAAATTAGAAGAGATGTGAATAAGAGTTTGACAAACTAGGAGAAATTTCTTTCCATATTTAAACTTAGTATGGAAAAGGTGATTGACTCTTTAGTCCCAAGGTGTTTTGCTAATGACACGAGATTTCTCTTGAAGCTCATGAGAATTAACATAACTTTTACCTTAGCATTGGTTAAGATTCTAGTTATACGGTATTGATGAGCTCCTTCTAATACTTTAGCTTCCATTTTTCCCTCAAGCCTCTTTATCCTACCCTGACTATCCTTAAATTTGGAAGTAATAATATTTTTAATATGATAAAAAAATTAAAATAATAATAATAATAATAATAATAATAATAATAATAATTATTATTATTACTATTACTACTACAAAAAATAATAATAAATAAAAAATAATATTATAGTATTAATATTATGATTTAAAACCAACTTATTAAAGAAAAATTGATGGAAAGAAAACATGCATCTACAATCACAAATAAGTTTTCATGTGATAAATCATATCTTCATTTCCTTTATTAAAAAGACATGGTTATTTTTAATATGTCATCTTCTAACGAAACAAGGGTGGTTGGTAGGGAATGGGATGTTATCCCATTCATGTATTTTCCGATATGAGAAGGAACGTCTTTGGCCTCTTGTATTCAAGGCTCGGAGTAAGATCCCTCACCCCTCACGGGTGCTCGAATTTTGGTGAACATAAATTCGCTACTAGGACGACCTTGGGCCTCACCATGTTGTTACTCTAACAAATTACAAATTAACAACGGATTTAAAAAATGTTATTGATCTTTGACACTCACCACATGTTATTGCTCCAACAATCATGATGCTTAGCAGTTGCAAAAGAATGTCGTTCTTTATTCGTTAAATTTACTTGCCGGGAAGTGTAATTAGTTCTCCTACACATAAGTTCAATTCCAAGGTATGTTTGGCCCTTTGTGATGAGTTTAAGAGTAGGCAACCATGGGATAGATCTTACTCTGGTGGTCATAATTCATTTATATGTATAGCTTGTAAATTTGTTGGCTATAGTCTTGATGTTATAGTGACAACTAGAAGATTTGATCTTGGATCTTGCCCAAAAGGTCTCCAACGAATTACCTAATTCACCATGATTTAGAAAAGAAAAAATTATCAAAGAAAATTTTAAAATAATATCCTAGAAAAATAAAAAGTTCTAAAATTAAAATTTCACATGTTTTATCTCGGGTCTACATACATGAACCGGGTAGGAATAGATACTAACGCTCTTTGTGATAAGGCTTAAGGGTGCGCTCCCATACCTAAAGAGTCTAGAAGCATCAAGCCCACCTCTCCACTTGAGCTAGAGCATCTATAATCTCGGCGTGCCAAACCGGAGCCGCAACTACACCCACACAGGCAATCATGCTGTGGGTGTGTGTTGTATTCTATCCATGACTAGCCAGTGGAAAAGCGAGGTTAAGAGAGGGCGGTCGGCCCCTTTCATTTGCAGGGGCGGCCAGCGAGGGGTCAGCTGAGGTGTGTGGCCCCCGCACCCAGATGAGTTTCCAGAGTGGGAAGACCTACCTGTAGTTTTTGTGCATGGGTTTGCACATGGTTTTGGGCATGATAGTTTTGTACATGGTGTTTTGTAGATACGGTCAGGAACTATGGTTGTGTTCTAATCCGGTTAATGGATTGGGGTTTAAAGATGCTTTGGCATTTATATATATATGTGTTACTGACATTGAAAGAATATGACGAAAAATCAATCTAGTAGTCTGGTTTTTTGATCTAGAGAAAATCTACTGGCTATATATTTGTTTTATGTTTTATTCTCTCACTTTATTGTTTATTTTCTATTTTAAGAATTAGTTTACAAATAATTTCTATACATGGTTAAAACCTATATTTGGGATTATAGTTGTTTCATATTCAAAGGGATGCTGCCTTTATTAACTGTTTAAGTTTTTTCTAGGGCCTATGGTAGACCTTGTTCGGTGGAAGTCTGCAAGATCGATTCTTGCGATGAAAGAAGATGGTGAGTAGTTGAAAGATGAAGTTGATAAATTTAATGGTCAAAGTTTTGAGTTTTGAAACTCAAGATGGGTCTGTTGATGGATAAAGATCGATGGATTGCGGTAGATGCGGTGTTAAACCAATGACTATGTCATATGAAGAATAGGTGAATTTAGATTAAAAAGAAAAAGAATAATACAATTGTGTATCTTACATTTGGTATTAATGATTGTATACGGGGAAGCTACGAAAAAACTTGTCGGACAGAAGTTAGGGACTTTGTACCAATCTAAGTCTCTGGTGAACAAATTGTTCCACCACGCAAAGTTGTATAACTTTGAGGATGAAGGATGGAGAATCAATAACGAGCATTTGAAAACATGATTGATCACTCATTCATGTACGAATCAAACTGATTGTTTGGTCACCATAAAGAGTTTCTTTCACCATTAGCTTTTCATTTGTTATGAAAGCAAATCAACACTCCCCGATTTTATGTTCTGTTACTTCCGGAGGCACTATGCATGCTTCTATTTTCTTATCAAATTTGGTGCTCCAATGCCAAAAATCTCACACGCTCAAATATTTTCCATAATGACACAACGATCATTATTCAATCGATTTCTTCATTTTATACTATGTGCTCCAAATCACATGGGTATCGATCATGGTTTTAATAAAATTTTCTTATGAGTGTATCAATAGCTAGGTTGTTTGAACAATTCACAACAATAAATATTGCCTTAGCAAAAATTTGGTGCTAAAACAAATTTCTAATCCCATTAAACACCAAATTTTATTTGAAAAGAAATTTCAAGACACCAAATTTTTGTCCCAACATAGAACACCAAATTGCCATCAAACAAAAAATACATTTAGTAACAAATTTTTAAAAATTCACATTGATCAATGACTCACCATATTCTAGTATTATATCCCTAGTTAAATCAATCGTTTCACATTCATCATGGAGCCCCTCGAGAATTTAGCACTTTGCCTCATATGAAATGACGAGGACGATGAATTAAGCACAAAAGGTTTCCTAACTTCAATCTATGGACTTTGTTTAATTAGAATTAGTCATAATTTGCATCCACTAAATATTCCCATTATAACTTATTCCAAGATGGTTTGATCAATGATCCAAAATAATTTCCTTCTTGGTGCTCTTTAGACGGACGTAATGGAGGGACCTGCAATTTTGTATCACGGTTAAACCTTTAATACCTAGATCAAAGCATTCCATGAAAATAATGACACCCACGTGGATCTAATGGTTCATCTCCATGATACCCCCTTTGTTTTCTCGATGGTTAATAAAGGGGAGTTTGTAATTTGTCATTTTGTGCATACGAAACCTACGCAAAAATTTGGATGCGGTTTAATTAATATATATTTTGTTGACAAAATTGTGATTTCTTGCTATTTAAAATAAATATTGATTTTTTATGGAAGCCTTGCCATGTCCACCTCAACCTACCTATGCTAGAGTATGATTATAAACCAAATCATTAACTATCAATGTTAGGTTATCCACCTATATCCACGTCAAATAAAACTTATGAAATCCTACGAGTAGTGCCATATTTCACTCATATTTTTCCTTCGCTGCAAGGTCCGAAGCATCTCTTTACGTGTCATGCTATAAGGCACCACATCATCACACTGGCCATGTCATTGCCATGTGTGTCACTTCATCAAACACATCACTGCGCACATAATAATGGATATGAATCCAACATTTCGGTGATTTTTTATTTTTGTTGTGTAAGGATTTTCAAAAATCCAGGATATACAAGTTTAGGTTTAAGCATAGAACCAAGAACCTAGACAAAGACCTTTCATCTTCATAAAATGTCATAGTTTATTCAGGTCCCAATAGCACATATATCTCGAACAAGTCCATATGAGTTCATCTCTTTCATCCATGCACCAACTTATTTGTGCTCCATATTTCCTGGATGTCCTCGACGTGCTACGAACATTTCCTGGTCTCATATTGTTCATTTGCAAAAACACCATGTGCTTCAAGGCCTTTTTCTCCTTGAGTCCTTGAGAATTTGCAGGTGCCATATAATATTGGAAAGGTCTCTGAGAGAAAGAACAAGTAGAAATAACTTATAGGTGTATTTGAACATACTCGATTTATAGACAAAATGACTTGAAATATGGGCTATGTCTCATCATAAGTAATTATCCTTGAACTCTTCTTGAACTCATATTTACTTATTCTCATTACATCAATGACTCAAATGACTAGTCTTGACATCAATCACAACAATTCACTCAAAAATATCCCCAGGTAGCATTGATGGTAACACCACGAACATTGCTACCAAACCTTATGGGTCATTGATGACAACTTCATCACATTGGACACATGTAGCAGTGATTATTTCTCTATTCACTCTCCCCCTTTTCTCCTACGCTCTACCCTTTTATGTTTGAAGCAAACTCCAATACAAATTCAACATTGCGTCTTGTGATACCATTTTGTTTTCTCATTTTCATCCCTTACAACCAATATTTGTTCACTCCTCCCTCTTTGAAAATAATGCTAAAGGAGCTAAGTGCTACGAGTCTAGAAGAAAGCAATTAAAGAATATCCCCCCTCGGAATCTGCCTCCCTCGAAAAACAGGCCAATGGCTCAACTTGTCACATTGGTGATACTAAACAAAATGACCTGGTCGCTTGCACACTTTTCTCCCCTTGAACATGATACATAATATAAATGTACAACTCCATTTTCATATATATAATGGAACATTTCCCATTTCATTATTCTTCTCCTACTGCTCACTCTCTAAATTTCTCAACAAACGGAAGTAGCTTCTAGTCCCCAAACAAAATGATTTACTATATAAAGGAGAATAACTCTTAGTATTTGTGTGAGGAAGCTGAAGATGGTTCCTGGAAATCAGTTTTGTGAATATATATTTGCAAGTTTTATCATTAATGGAAAAAGTATTCAAGGATTAACACCATGAATTGACAGCTTAGTCTCTCAAAATATGATACTCAATTGGGATTATTGTGTACATCATTTTCGAATATGCATAATAGGGTTCTTTGAAATATTATTGACACTAGTGTTGTCACCCATAGTAGAGATAAGATTATCATTTTTAACTTTGATGTGGCAAGGTTTTCATCATCTAAGAGATCTAGGAGTATACTCATGTACATGCTACTATATATAAACCCGATTTGTAGATAAGAAAATAATTTCTCTTCACTGCAAATTTCCCAAGAAAATAGAAAGTTTCCCAAGAAAAATGTGCACCACTTATGCTCTTCCTCATCAACACGATCTACTAGTTTTCATTAACATATGCTATTAATTAGAAATGTATGTGATCTAAGGATACCATAGGCCATGATCAATTGTTTTCAAACACGTAAATATTTAAAAAAATTCTCTTGAATGCATTCATGTGTCTTTTTTAGGATTTTGTTGGAATCTAATAGCAAATCCTACAACCTAAATTATATAAGGTCTAGATACTGTTAGATAAAAAAATAATTCAATCGTTGAGCGAAGGTGGTTTTATTTACCTCAAGGGATTATTCTTCCTTACTCGATTTCGTTAAGTCACCATGGGTGTCATGGGGCTTGCATTCTTCCATACCAATTTTTTTTCAATGTTTCCTTTGAATGGTTGGGTGAGGAAATGAAAATATATTTCTTTAATTGAGCCAGCTTGTATCCCAAGGAAAGAATAACAACTCTCCCCTAGCGAGGAAATTTTAAGATTTCTTTTTCATTTCTTCAATAAATTACTGAACCATTGTTCCATATCACTCCCAACAATAATGTCATCTACATACGAAACAATTATTACTATATTTTCATTATATGATTTATTTGTCTTTGTTGTCTTTTTGTTCCTCTTTTAAACCCATGTTCTTGTAGATATTTTTATTATTTTGCATATCATGCTCTTAGAGCTTGTTTAACCCTGGTTCTTTCTTTAGTATATAAAATTGACTTGCATCTTCAATAGTGAAAACCCATGAGTTGTTAAATTTATACTTCCTCCTCTAGTTTCACCATTGAGAAACATTGACTTGACATCCGCCGATAAATTGCAAATTTTCTCTCACTTTCAAATTCCAAGAACATCCTAGATCTAGATAAGTGGCTGGATCTAGGGGTCTAGATGATGATACTCATTTACCTTTAAAATCTTTTTCTGTTTTCCAAGTTTATTACGATTTTCATGTAGAGCTATATAGTTGCGATAGCTTTAGCATGCCTCTAAATTATTATGTCTTACTAATTTTCATAAGATATCAAGTTTGCACATGGCCATTCTTTTCCATAACCAAATTTCATCTGTTTTCTCCAATAAACACTTAGAGTCATCAAATACGTACGATTACTAGGTTCCTCATCGATTTCCCTAATGGTTACCACTTTAATCCTTCATGTTCACTTAAGTTCAGAATGAAAAGGTTACATCACATCCATTATCACCCATTTTGGATCACACTTAAGATGTTTTTTTAGACCATCCACATATAAGGCATATTTAGCTTTGTTTTTCTCATCTAAGCTAACTATTACTTTTCCTTTATTATGAGTTGGTCTATTATTTTCTAAATATGGAGACATTTCTATCTTCTCTTAGAAAAGAGAATTCAATCTTGTCCCTTGTCATGTGCTTAGAACACCCATTGTCAACATAAGATTTCCCTTCTTGATCATGAGCATATAAGGCAAATCCACATTCTTTGAACCTATATTGTTTTTTCAATTTCTGCAGTGTTTATTTGATGTATATATTGTTCAAGAATCTGATTTTAGGATAGTTAAACAATCTACTTATGCATTCACTAGCAAGGTGTCTAAATTTGTTATAGTTGAATCATTCAATCATTCATGAGAGGGAAGAATGAATTTCTCTTTTTAGCATAAGAATTTATTGATCTAGATATTGGGGAGTAATTGAACCTAGCACCTTCACTTTTGTAAAAATTATTTTCTCTACGATTAATGGCCTTATACCCGAAAATTATGTGATGGACCTCAATATTACACTAAGAATACTACAACTCCCGAGGTCTTAACTTTAGCTATCAAACCAAGGTTCATACAAAAATTAAGAGGTTAAAAACTATGTGCATCATGTGTATATTTTTCCTTTGTTAATTTCTATCAAAACATTGATGTGAGGTCAAACTATAGATGCTATAATTTGTCCTATGGTACAAGAAAAATTTATAATTGCGAAGTGACGGGGAATAAGAAAGAAAATATATGCTATCTAAATTAAAAGGAAGAAAACCATTTTACCTATGAGGAAATAATGGAATATATTCTATGCTAGAGAAATAAAACTCATAATTGAAATAAAGCATATACCTAATTTTGTAGGAAAAGACCATTTCTGGCAGACTAGGGTCAAAGAATCTACTTGCTCTCTTCTTCTAAATTTCCTTTTCAAGGTTTACAGAATGTTATGTTACATAAAATAAGTTTAATCATGAGTTGTGTGCAAGTTTATATAGGTTTCTTATGAAAAATACTGACTACTACAAAGTCCTGTTTTGCTAAAAGAGACGAGTGTAATGAGTAAAAATATATACAAGAATATGGTCTAAAGGTGAAATTAGCTAAGGGGAGCCTAAGTGATTATCATGCATGTCCATGTCATCATATCAATAATATAAAGTTTATTTAGGAAATAGGTGTTGTAGATTCTCTATGTCCCAAAACATGGGACTACATAGTTACGACACATAGTAATGATAAACAACAATTAACTATCACCATGCAAAGTGAAATTAATCATGAAAAGAGATGATAAATAATAAATATAACCAACGATAAAGTTACCATATTTTTTTCAACTATAACGAAGAAATTGCTAAAATAAATAAATAATTAACCCTACATAAAAATAATATTAAAATAAAATTTACAAAAATAGAAAAAGTGCATAAAATATAATAATATAGAAGGGTTTTGAGCACTTGCAGGGTGGTCCCCTATCCCAAAGAATATCATATCATTGAATGAAAAATAGTCTAAGAACCAAATATGTCTTTCATTAATTAAAAAAATGTTTGTACATGAAAATTTGTGAATTTAAAATCCTAAGCTCTTAGCTCACTGTCCTTACTCTAACTCGACTACTACTAGCTTCTTCTAAATTCTGTAATGGAATCACGGATCTCTCTATTTAAACATGATAATTGAGGAAACTTCCTTGAGAGTATTTATTTCCCTCCAAAACTCTTAAAAAGAAAGATCGTATTGCTCCTTTGGTGACCTTACTGTTCATGGAGAATGATTAGTTCTTCAAGCCGATTATCTCCTTGTAGTAGGGGATAGGTTCCTTAAATATCTCTAACTACTATATCCTCATGATTTATGACAAATATTCTCATTATCCTACATAATAAGAACATTAGGCACATAAATCACGATCTAAATATCTCTAACCTTGTTGAGAGCTTATTTAAGCTACTAAAATGTTATTAAGTGCAAAATTAAAGGTCTAATATAACCTTTTTCTGCTGCATAGAAAGGTTATATGGGCCTTATGTTCTAATTTTGGGGCCTATCATATCCCCCTATTGAAACTATTTCTCATTCTAGAAAAGATCAACCTATTCTTCCTCCTTTCTCTTCTTTTTTACTCATTCATTTCCCACAGTGACCTATTTAACATCCCATGCTATGCTAGGGTAGTTATCCTTCTTCAGATAAAAAAGCATGCATTTGTCTCAATGTCTTGACATTCTCTTACCTCTTCCTCTTGACTTTGATGTTCCTAAAGTAATTTCAAAAGTTGAATCTAAGTCCAATCATGAGTCTCAGGGTTTTAATTTGATCCTTTTTATAAATTGGTTTCTTCTAGTACAAATTGCAACCTCTCGGGTAATGGTGTTCCTCAATCTTTGTATTTGTAAGGTAGTGTATTCCATCTCTATAGAAAACTGTGGAATTTATTCTCCCAATAGTCTAGGGTATCTTCAAAGTGGAGGATGACCTCTGTCTACCTTTGTTTTGTAAGCCTTCACCACTTAGGAGATCCTTTTCTGCTTTTCCTTTAAACCTAGCCATTAGTAAAATAATACCCAAAAATCAATGCATTTGAAGAGACTACGAATTGGGTTCAATTGGTGGTGCAAAACCACAAAGACACATTTAGAGAGAGTCAACCTCTAAATAAATTTATAGAGTACATGGTATTTATGATTAGTGTCATTGATTTGCTGCACTTGAAAATTTTGGGAGTGATCCGAGGAGGATATAGTCAACCCAAGAGGTGCTGAAGATATACTCATGTTGATCTAGTTTTAGGATGCCTTTTAATTAAATTGCTCATATATTTGTAAAATAGAAATTCAAATGTTGAAAGTTTTTCCTCAACAATTCAAAATTCAATTTTTCTAAATTCATATTGAAGTTGATAGATTATTCTCATCCCTAAGGTTTTGGGCACTTTAAGGCCCTTTGAAAGTAAAGTTTGTGAATATTTCCTCCATAGAAATCTCGTGAGAAAATTTTAAAGAGGGATATGATAATTAACTCACTCCTTAAAATTAGAGATAGGGAGATATTTCCTCCTTAGTTTTTAGGCTCTTAAAAATATATAATATGAGTACACATGTAAAGAAAGGTAAGGAGAAAAGAGAGTAAGGAAGATTTGGGTGCTTGGAAAAGTCATTTCGAGCGAGGAGCTTGGATAGCTCACCAAGTATTTGAGGAAGTATGGATGTATAGTTGAGGTTATCTACTAGGCACATTGATCGGCAAGAATTGTTGTACATTTATCTCTATTCATAAATACCAATAGATGGAATTCGTCACCATTGGAACGGATACGACAGGCGTACACGATGGTTGTCATAGTCTTCACTGCATTCCCCATCCCGCCTGGGCCGGAGGACCCGTTACGCTGACTGTGAACATTGTCATGCCGCAAATCATCATCAATACATCCCACTACGGACATGAGCTTCATTGCGCTTGAGACATCTCCTTTTAAAAGTCATGAAAAACATCCCTTTTGGCATTGGCGCGGGCAAGCGATTCGATGCTAACACCGATGAGGAAATTAATACAAAAGAAGGTCGCGCCACTGAGCGCTGTTGTCATAGAGCGAATTATTAACACGATTTGAGTTGTTTTTAAATATGGATAGCGAAGTTAATTCTAACAAATTCTGAAACCTCACCTATCTTGAGTTGGGAGTTGGGCTGGGAGTTCTATGGAGGGAAGTGGTTTTGCCACCTCCCGTGGAACCTTCCCTTGTTGATAGAGCCAATCCCATAATAATAAGGATGCAACTCCTCCTTTGTCTATGTTGCTCAAAATCAATGGCAAGGGCAGTGCTTGAAGTGCCTAAGTACGGATCTCCATATTCCAAGAGCCTTTGTGTTGTAAAGAATCCTCTCTTTCCCTTAAGGGTAGAAGCTCAAGTAAGGAGACCATTGTCACGAGACTACGGAGGTTTTTCCCTTTCCTTGGCAAGCTTTAAAGAACGTTATTCGAAGCTTGGTACGAAGAGGCAACGACGTCGAGAACTTGGTTGTAATCTCTCTTCGCTGGTTATTAATAGATGATTATGATTATGGTTTTCACTGTCGTTTTTCCATCATGTTAATGCGGTAATGTCCTTTACGGTACAGTGTTTGATTACGTGTCTTTTGGTTTCTGTATTTGTCTGTTCACTTTCTTCATGTACGGTGTTCATCCACGGAGATCGTGGAGGGATTATCGTCTGCCAGGAAGCTTGAGGAACGGGGGACGCTGTTGCGGATCCTAGCGTTGGAATCACGGTGGGCTTCTATTCCAAGTCTTTCAAGTATGATGGGAACTGCCGTCATGGCATTGTTTGATTGTTGCTAGACCCTGCTTTGAAGCTGGTAAAGGATGCATATCTGTCCACTTGAGAGGGATTTGCCTCCTCAACAAATTGGCAAATCCGCTGAGGATCGAGCTTGTTGTTTGATTGTTGTTTGATTTGTAAGCTGTAAAGACGGAGTACGAAGTACAACCGATTAGCCTTGAAACGCTCTGCCTAGCATTAGCGGAGTAGATCAACGCTACTTCGATCTCGGTTTGGTTTACTGCCAGTGGCTTGTTGGAAGTCTTTATCTTGCCTTGCCATTTGTATCTTGTTTTTCCTTGTGGTGGACTATGCAGGTTGAATTTTTTTGTGTGTTTTTGCTTCTTGGATTGCTTAGCTTGCATTAATGCTGTCTGCGGGGTAGCTTATTTTTAATTTTTTATTGAGAAACTGCGGTAGCGTGGTTTTCGCTTGCGACAGGTACGCGTGATAACGTATTTGCCTTTATTAGAAGCCTACTTAATTGTTCTGACTTGAGTTCACTCTTTCGATGTTTTCACCCACCATGAAAGTTTTTGATTTCTCATTTTTTGAGCTCTTGAAGTTGACAGTGTTTTCTTGTGATTTCATTGCACAGGTGTTGTTTTAGGTCTTGTTTTAGTGAGAACTCACCCTGTTGTCCTTTGGTTGTTTGCTTTTATCTCCAGGTTCCACTTTTTCAAGCCCTAGGTCATCTAGTGGTTTTAGTGCATCGAGCCCTCCCTTGGGGTTTTGGTGTTTGGATTGTCTGTCAACTATCTGATTGATTCTCCACATTCTCTAAGTAGTTGTTCATTGTTCTATTAAATTTTTGGGTGATTGTTCATTTCTTCTTCGAAACTCGTTTGGTCTTGCTTTGGACTTGGATCATCTGGGTCCATTGGGAAGCTTTTTGAGTCTTTTCTTGCTTTGAGAGACTTTGGTCGATTTGGGGATCTGATTGTTTGTGTTATTGAGTAGAAGGTGTTTGTTAACTCTTAGATATACGTTTCTCAAGTTGCTCTTATTCATTTTCAAGTTTGATTAGTGCATATTAGCCATTAAACATTGAAAATATCTCTTTTTGCTTTTGTTAATTAGTGCAAATTGTAATCTTTTCCATATCGCTAGTGATTAGTGTTTTGAATGAAAGGAATTGTCAATTGCATTAGTTGCATTATGGAGCTCGTTGTTTGGTTTCGTTCATTTCGTTTGTATAAAAACTCTCAACTCTTCTCTCGTAGTTTCATTGAACGAAATGTTGCATTGTGGCATATAGCTTTGCATTTGGGAGACACTACAAGTAGGGCACAGAGGCAAACTTAATTGAAGATCAGCGTAAAATTTATTCAATTAACCTAAGGCAGCATTTGAACTTAACGAAACATATTTAGAAGGTCTAGGCTAGAGACGTGTTAAGGCGTCGTTCGCTTCATGGGTTGTGCGATTACTTTGTTGGCTTTGAAGGGCGTGGTACGGTTGCGCTCACCGTGCGTCATGCATATAAGGGAGACCCCTGTGAGTTTTCAATCGCTTTGTCCACGAAATAGGGTACGCGCCCTATGCCCGTGATACATCGGACACGACGTTCGGGAGACTACTGTGTACGGAAAGTCCTTGGTCGATTTATGACTCGTGCCCAGAAACGAGGTGTATGTTGCGGGTTCACGGATATTTGGTGCACCCTTTGTGCCCTAGTTTTTCTGTGAGCGGTCATTTTGGTCTTTTCGCTCCCTAAACTTGAAAGAAATAGTCAAAGTGCTGTCCTTTCACGCTTGTGTCAACTGCGAAAGAATGAAGTCATCTTTTTATCGTTTTACCGACTCTTAAAACATGAAACGGTAAATTTCTTATTTTCCAATGTGGTAAAATTAATCACCCACGATTTCCACCTATTTTGGGCATTGCTTGTTCGGCGGGTGGCGTGTGCTCTTAACTCATTTTCAGCTCGTTTGTGTGTGTGCCCCTTTTCTTTTAGTCTTTTGCCACGGTCGGCGGAACCATCGATTTCGTCTCTGGTAGTCACTACACGAACGATTCTTCGAAGCACGGGCCTTATCGTGCAAACCACAATGAGCTGTAGTTTTGGAGTTTCTGACGGGGGACCGGTTCTCGCCGAGCAACCCTTTGGAGGACCATTTTGAGTTCAGAAATTTCGGCCTTTTAGGACACGTATGCCGAAATGAGATTGAGAGGCTGATTTCCTTTCTGTTACATCGGGTTCATGGTTGTTACTCTTTGTTTTTCCTCTGGTCTCTCGCCGTCTTCGTGATTTAAAGCGAGATCAACCATAACGATGATTACGGTAGAAATTGGGGGGTGATGACTATCGGCGCATCCCATGTGAATTGTTTGAGGGAGGCAGTTTCGAGGAAATTTGGATACCCATCGTCGGCGGTCCTTCTTTGCCGAGGATACGGTCTGCGGGTCGAGATCATTCGGTACGCACTCTGTGGGGATATCATCTCCCGCGTACGAAGACAGTGCCACTACCCCCGAGTGTCCCCGCCCGGCCGTCACTCCTGTTCGTTCGGCCATTGTTTGTGTGGCTGCCTCTTGATATTTGTCTCGACGCATGCTACTGGGGGCGGGCCAACTGCGAAGACATTTACCTGGCCCCTGTTGCTATACGGGAGAATATCTCTGCGGGAGGAGTATCGGTTGTTTTACGACCGACGACGCGGGAGGCTGGACAAGTTCCCCAAGATCCTTATCGATCCTTCTTCTTTCGCACTATGTACGAGGATGGCACTCCGTGTATGTTCCCGGGTGGTTTCAGTGAACATGGGAGGTTTTCGCCTTCCTGTCACAGGCTTGTACGTGTGCTCAGGGTTTGCCATGTCGCCGGACTTACAACACTGCGGGGGACAACCCTTTCGAGCCGCTGTGGTCGCACATGGCTATTTGTATGACCCACGAACGACCCATCCAAGAGCTGCCACTGCCCGGCAATCGTAAGGGCAAGTATGCAATCCACAAGGACCATATTGTAGCCACCATTGGTCAACACACGCTTAACCTCGGCTAGGTGTCAGCGAGGACATGCCTGTGGTGCCCGAAACCGTCCGATGGTCTTTCTGAGTACAGCCGTGATGTCTCTTTTCCTAACCGTTCGCATATCGGCCCGAGACCACCATGGTTCTTCTTCGGGTCAAGGCGGTTTCCCGACGAAAGCACGGTCTGTTCCTCCACCGAGCGGTGGCTCATGCGTGCGACGGCCGGTCAGCACTCCGCCTCCGGAGCACGACCAACCCGCTCCCAGGCACAACACGGGGGCTCACTTACTGGCAGTCCAACTGTGACCATACACTTTGGTCACCGGGCCCCCGGCTGGTCATTGGAACGACCCCCTCACTCGGGTCAACATGTTCATTCGAGCAGCCCTCTCATTAAGATTCCTCATCACTTTGACCTGTTGTTCGTGCGCAACCAAATCAGCAGTTGCGCCCTACGTGCCGAGCTCGCGGTGTTCATATCGGTGACCTGTCATCCTCGAGTGATTCTTTCCTCCTCCCATGATGGGTCTCAGCCGAAACCCTGGCCACTCTGGGGGCTCTCGGTATCATCCTCCTCCCGGTTCTACCCTCGTCGACCAAGTACGAACGCGCTTGTACGGAAACGGACGCCTAATCGAGGACGACACGGTTGTCAAGCCACTGTGTGGTTACCGACGGCCAGGCTCGGTCTGGTGTATACGGTACATGCCCTACGAGTCGAATGCGCGGGACGAGCAGGTAGGCGGGGGATATTCACAGCCGCCGTGGAGCACGGTGCGGACCTTGTCACGGGGCCGCGCCAGGCGGTTAACCCTCCGTTAGCGTTCCGCACACGCTGAACCTAGGGCGTCTCGAGTTGACCCGGTGATACGGGTGCACATAATCCATATTGGCCTGGGACCGGCTGAATGCCGGTGTTGTCCCAAGTTTCGAGGGCATAAAGACGGAAGACGGGCGCATGTGATGACGTATCACCTGCGGTGTTCGTCTGCTCTTGGACGACGATTACGATTCGCCATGTCTTCCGGGCGTGCTTTAACGAGGCTGTGCTAAGTGGTACATAGAGGTATGCGCGGCCAGCCACCAAGATTTCCCAACTCGTTAGCTGTGGCTTTCCTCACGCATTCCGATTCTGGGCGGTCCGGTATGAAGGCCGGGACGCACCTCTGTCTTCGTTGAAGCGAGACTGCGGTAACTCACATCTCGGATCACATCCATGAAATCGCTGACACGTACGTCGGTGATCAAGTTCACATACACAAGTCGATTTTGACTCCTTTGAATTCCACCGCCTCCTTTGTCAATAAAATCGCTCGAGATAACGATGGAGCGTGTGTGACGGAGAACAAGCTATCGCACGTACCCCGGTACTTGGATCTTGTTTATTCACGATACGGCACGCTTTCGCGGCTTTGTCTTGCTGATGTCACGGCCGGAGCCACAGCTACATATACCCTACGGTGGATGGCGTCATTGGTTCGTCTCTCGGGGTCCGAAGAAGTCTTCGAATGAGAGCGAAGGAAACTAATTCTTCCAACAATACCTCTACTAATCTTGCTTATCATCGAGTTAACGGTAAGCTGAGAGGTGAATGCCATCCGGGCTAATCTGCGAACAAATCCTCCCGAGGGAAGAAGAAGGGCAAGGAGCAAGTCAAAATACGATGCTGGCTGAATCTCGTCTCGGGCGGGGATGGCTCCCAACGTAAGCGAAATTCCGCCCTCTGTCTTGTGAAGGTGACCATTACACTAAGGATTGTCCCGGCGGTCAAGAATTAGTCCAACTTCTTAAAGGCTCAAAAAGGACTCTTGGTACATTTTTAAAAAACCATTCCGTCTCTGACAGAACCCGAGATGGTCGAACGGGCGTACGCCATCTTGTACCGTTTGGGTCTCCCGGTTTTCATGATGAGGAGCAATACCTATCACTATCGCTACGCGATCGAAGAGATACAACGGTCAGCGACGGAGCACACAGGAAGGCAGGTTGCGGAAGAGCGCCTCCCCCACTGTTTATTAGTTGAAATTGAGCAAACTCTCGAACCCGTTGAAGCCACCTCCAGTGTTCTTCGGAGATCCTCTTACAATCCAAATGTAAATGCCGCTCAACATTGATGTCGTTGAGGATACGGCACGAGCGCCATGTGCCATGTACGCGCCGAGGTTCTTCGGTTGTCCTTCTGGCGGAAGGCTTTCTTTGTACGCCATCGGTGGTATCGATCCGGCAGGCTAGAACGGCCTTCTCACCTTCGATGCGAGTTTTATACGAAGCTTCCACATCGAATAAGCACATTCATTCCGTCGGATTAACGGTGCGAACGTTCATGGGCGTCGTGAATGAAGGTGCATCTACTTGCGTTATGTCCTCTGTGGCAGAAGGCAATGGCTCTCCGGCCTTGTCCTCGTCTCCCAGTATAAAGGCATTTGTAGTCGGTCTAAGCACGAGAGTTCTTGAGGGTCTTGCGATCACATTACGAGCTTGTCAACGTAGAAGTGAAGTAGTTGACGCTAAACTCATCGTATGCTTCTTGGCCGCCGGTACGAACCCATGCCATGCTGCGTACGTCTCATCTTTCGATTTGTTAAGTTCCCCCATGAAAAGGCAAGGTTGTCACATTGATGGGACGGGATTTCACCTGTGCGAAACAACGGCATACATGAATCAAATTCCGAATCCCCCAGGCATAGGACATGGTCTTTTCAAAGGCCACTGACTATCGTAAGGTATATTCCCCGCACCACCACCAAGATACGCTCAAGTCAACATGTTGTCAAAGATGATAATGACATTCACTACTGACAGAGTATATGAGTTTGGAAGAATCCATGGCTTTAGCGCGATGAGATCGACCCTCTTTTTGTGAGATTGTTGATGCCGCGGACCTCACCTCCTCGACGTATAAATGAGCATAGCTCTTAACGTCTGTCCCAATCCACACCGAAAATAAAATGGGAGAGGCTGATTCCACTGATCCTCTTAGAAGACTTTTCCTTCGAGATGGGCTATCATTGAAACATATGTCTCTTCGAGGAGGCTGTACACCAGGGCGATGAGCATCATCGCTCTCGTTTACGCCTGGTTTGGGGGCATTGTTGTCTAGAAGCGTTATGCTACTCGGGTTCATACCCTCCTCTTCAAACACCGATCTTGGTCGCACGAGGTCTTTTGGAGGACAATACGGGTAACATTACTCAAAGCCCATTCCAATCAACATCTCCATTAAACGGGGATTGTTGAGAACAGCTGTGTGGGTGTGACTTGTTCTTGAGGGAAGTTCAAGTTTATCTTCCAGGCTTTTTCAAAAAAATTCGGAAGATGTTTTCGCATGGTCTTCTGAGAAATGCGGGAATTCGGTACGGTGTTGTTATGCACAGTTCCAACCTGCCCGGTCGGGGGCTTGGTGCGCCAGCAACTATAATCCCGCCATCCTCGAGAGCGCCGCCATCAGGCGGAAGTTGAAAAACTTAAGGCCTTGGGTTTCTTCATCCTATCCCCCTTACGGAAGTAGGTGTCCAATGTCGTCCTGATAAAAAGCGGTATAATTCGAGTACGTGTGGATTATCGCGATATCAATCGTATACTGTCCCTGAGATAATTATCACTGCGTTATCGACCAAATCATGAAAGCGAATGTCTTGGGGTGAGATGTTATTCATGTATAGATGGTTTCTCGGGTTACAACCAAATCAATATTGCTGAGGATCAACATAAGACCACATTCATCTGTCATTAGGCACTTTCGCGTGTAAAAAACTCGTTCGCTTAAAAAGCAGCTGACACGTTTAGCGTACGACGTCTCCCGCTTTTCATGATATTCGCCATATCGTCGACCTTGTACGGAGCGACTTGCCGACCCATTTGGGTAAGCGAGAGGAACCGTACGAGCATCTCCGCGGTGTTCCTTCGTTGCGGACGCTACAATATCGAGCTCCAACCCTCATAAGTGCGTCCTGCAATAGAGTTACGCGGTCTTTTAGGCTTTATAGTCTCGAAAGGCAGGATTCGCCTTGACCCTCTAAAGGTTGAGCCATCATCGTCTCCCGCCACCCTCCTCCTGTGTCGATTGCGAGTCTACAAGGAAAAGCGAATTTTCTTGGGCGCTGTCGAACATAGGGTGGCCAAAGTTCACTAGTTTGTTAAGCGAGAATGTTCCCTTTCAACGGGGCCCAAGGTGCTAGAATCGCTTTGAGCGAAGACATTGCTGGTCAATGCTCTGGGTTATCGTCTCCCAGGACTACCAACTAAACTTTGCTGTTGTCTAAACGCCGCGTGCTTTTCGCCATGGTCTTGGTGGGGATAGCGAGAAGCAGTGACGAACATATTTGTTTTATTACTGTCTGGAACCTGAAACCCGAGAAGCATCGTTATGCATGTCGGTTGGCCTTGGCAATGCATTAAGTACAACGCTTTGCATACAATTACATCCTTTTGCGCACGATAACAGTGGTTTCAGACTGCAACCCTATGACGTATATTCTTTCTAGACAATTACTAGGGGGCAAGTACTCCAAATGGATCGTCATCCTGCAGGAGTTTGACTTGGAGTTCACCACTGCCAAGTCAACTAAATCACCGGTCTTCGCGGATTTGATATGTTCTCTCCCTACAGATTCTGTTCCTTCACACTCAGAAGATCATATACCGGACGAAACGCTGTTTCTTATTGATACTCGTGATCCTTGGTACGGTGACATCATAGTGTATCTTCAGACCGCGACATTTCGGTCTGAGTTGGATAAAACTACCCGCCGTCGGATTCGGCACCAGTCCCAACCCTACCGTATCGTAGGAGATACCTTATATCGCATTGGAGTAGATTCGGTGCTCCGACGATGCCTTACCTTGGAAGAGGCTGAGAAAGTCTTGAATGACTGCCACAGTGGCGCCTGTGGCGGACACATGTCCGGATATGCTACTGCCCAGAAGATTCTGAGGGCAGGATATTTCTGGCCCTCCATATTCAAGGATTGTATCACTGCAGTCCGTAAATGTCATCCGTGCCAGATTTTTCAGCGCAAGATGCGCGCGCCGCCATTGCCTTTGCATCCCCTTATTACCGTCGGCCCTTTTGAGAAATGGGGCGTGGATTTTATGACGTGTAACCCTCACTCGGCCGGGGGGCATGCGTATATCATTGTCGCCGTCGACTACTTCACTAAGTGGGCCGAGGCGATGCCTACACTAGCTGCTGACGGGAAAACGGATGCTTCATTTATATTCAACCACGTTATTGCACGGTTCGGGGTTCCTCAAGCCATCATCACTGATCATGGTACTCGGAAGAACGGCTGCTTCATTTATATTCAACCACGTTATTGCACGATTCGGGGTTCCTCAAGCCATCGTCACTGATCATGGTACTCATTTCCGTGATTACATGATGACGGAGCTGACTTCAGCGTTGGGCTTGCGTCACGATAGCTCAACACCATACTACCCTCAAGCGAATGGTCAGATTGAAGCGGTGAACAAGGTTTTGGTCACCATGCTTCAGCGAATGGTTGGGATTCATAAATCCAGTTGGCATCTCCAACTGTTCTCAGCTCTCTGGGCATACCGAACATCTGCTAAGAGTGCAACCGGGTTCACACCATTTCAATTGGTGTACGGTCTGGAAGCTACTCTGCCGGTTGAATGTGAAATTCCTTCGCTTAAATTAGCCGCAGAGCTCTTACCGGATACCTCCCCTGAGTAAGAACGTCTTCTATATCTCGAACGATTGGATGAAACCCGTCGATTAGCTGCTTTGATCATCGAAGCACAAAAGAAGAGGGTCAAAACTCATTTTGATCAAACTGTTTCTCCTCGTTCTTTCATTGAAGGAGACCTCGTTCTCTTGTACGACCAGGCACATGATAAGCTTGGAGCCGGTAAACTCCAGCCTATGTGGCACGGTCCCTATATAGTAAAACGCGTTTTGAAAAATGGGGCCTACGAGCTTATAGATTACGAAGGAGTTCTGCTGGCGCAGCCCAGAAATGGGCTGTACCTTAAAAAGTACTACGCCTGAAGTGATTTCTTGGTGTGGTGTGTGTACATAGGTGTGTGATTGTCATTTGTGTGCATAGTTTGGTGTGCTTTGTAAACATCTTTCTGCTGATCGGGTCTTCCTGGTTGTGCAGATGTCTATTCATCCATTTGTTGGTTTCGCGGATGGTGCCTCCCGCAGTACCAGGAATCTGTCTTCCGTAGCATGGGTAATTTCTGATCCTGCTGGTGAGTTGATTGACCTGCAAGGTGTGTGTTTAGGGCGTACCACGAACAATATCGCGGAGTATAGTGCCGTGTTGGAATTGTTAACCGAGGCAGTAAACCTTGGTATCCGTGAATTGCTCGTGTACCTAGATTCACAACTTGTAGTGTTACAGCTGAACGGACACTATTCGGTAAGGAACCCGTCCATCTTACGTCCGTATTTGCGTATTCGATTACTGGAAAGGAATTTTGACTACATTACATATCATCATATACCCAGACATTTGAATACATTAACAGATGCAGTAGCAAATTTGGTATTAGACAGACATTTGCGCAATTTATAAATCATCATCACATGTAAAGAAAGACTCATCCAGAAATAGATATGTATATATATAGATGTCGAAATGTTTACATAGAGTGTGTCACATAAAACTCAAAAAATATACATAATTGTCTTAATACATCCTGAGACACTGTGTCTCTCAAAAAATAGGTGTGGCTAAATCCTAGAGACTAATCCGCATGGTGCTCATGATAGCACGTCACTGCACGCACTAGGCGCCTCAGGATTCGGTGGATCCGGTTCGGAACTCCCACCGTATGGCGCTGGTATGCCATCGGTACATCCGATAGTCGGGCATAGTCTGGGATCCCATGGGCAATCCCCTCGAGGTTCTGGATCAGGTCCTCTCCTCCGGTGCCTTCCCCCTGGATCTCAGGGGCGAGTTGTGTCCTCCGGGAGATGGGAGACATCCCGGCTGGTCTCTCAGGTCCTACATCTGCATGCATATATAATTGTGTCAAGACAAATGTGTATTAACAAAAAAAAAACATATAAACATAAAATCAAAAATATGAGGTCTTACCCAGCTCCTCGTCCCAGTCGTCTCCTTCTGGTAATGGGAGATCTGGGTCCCCGGTAAAGTCAGTTCCCGAATAGGGCCAATCTTCCATGACGATCAGTTGGCGCCGTAGCCACCTAAAGAACTCTGGCCTCCAGGACATCTGTTGGCCACCTCCAGATCTGGGCATCAGTGCTGCCCAGCGAGCCATTCGCGGCTCTCGTGGTATCGGACTTGCCACTGCGGCCCCTTGGTCCTGGAAGATTGGTATGCGTTCCAGAATGAACGATACCAAGATGGAACCATACCCGAACTGCTTCAGTTTCCCATGTTTGCACTTTGTGAGCTGCCTTTTCATGTTGATGGTTACTGCTTCTGCCCAGTTGAACAGTAGAGGACCCATGCATTCTGAGGCTAACAGGAGTTGAGTCTTCGTGGCCTCGTGCGGAGCCTGCGACCCAGCAGCCCGCGTAATGGTGTGGAGAACTACTCTTAGTGCTAGATCAGGGATGGTGGAGATGTATACCTTCTTGCTTCCTGATCCTGTTTGTGCCCCTCGGCACACCCGTGCCATTACCTGTTCCATCTTTTCCCCGGATGGTCTGCTCCCAGTCAGTACATGGATAGGACCTCTGCGGGACAATCCAGTAATGAAATAAATGTCAGTGACCTCCAATTCTAACACCTGGTCTCGTAGCCTGAACACTTGTTCATTTTCATCCCAGATGCTGATTAGATATTGGAGGAGCTCGGGCTCAGCTCGTAAACATGGCGTGAGGGAGAAATTTTTCAATCCACACTCTCTAAGAGCATTCATGCAAGGTTGGCTTTGCATGGCCTCTTCATCCTCGTCTCCGTGCTCTCGTTCCTTCCATTTGATTGCCATTTTGAGTGGTTATCTGCATTCATATGGTCAAAAACCCTGATTAGATCTTTGGTGAGCTTCAAATTTCAAGAAATTTGGTTTAAATACCGGAATTTTAGGCGAAAATTTAGGTTCGGCCGCTGGCGCGGCTGTTTTGCTAACAGTCGCGCCAGGTGGCGTGAGCCCTTTAGAAAAAAGAGCTCAGTGGCGCGGGTCCGTGCCCGATACCCGCGCCAATGGGCCCGGCCCTAAAATTTTAAAAATGGCCACACAAAGTTGATTTCTAAGGGAAAATCATTAAAAAATGTATGGAAATGAAGAGCAAAGGAGCGCCTCTTACCTGTGACAGACGAGAAGCTGAATGGTTGCCTGGATTGGTCGCAATCGTCGACGAAAGTTTCTGCTCCAAATGGACCACTGTTGCTTTCTACCAAGGTAAATAGTAAAAGTAATTTTGTTTTTACCAATTTGACATATTTATAACTTTTTCGACATTAAATGAGTTTTAAAAGTTATTTTTATCGAATATTCGCATATGTTATGTCGAAAATGGATTTTACGCTTGCTTGGTATGTGCAGCGACAGGTTTTTGCGACTTAAATGATGGAGACGAGTTGTATTTTATACTTTTTCGGACTCGGTAAATACACGAAAAAGTCACTCTGGAGTCATCTTTCAGCTCTTTTCTGACTCTCTAAATATGAAAAGATCGCCGAGGCCCTTGTCGTTTCGATCTCGTTGAAATGGACACGAATCGACATTCACCCAGTATAAGTTTAACCCTTTTTCGGGCTGGGATGGATCGATTACGAAAAAGGAATACCCTAGCCTATCGCGACTAGGAGGTTTTCCCTGATATTGTTTTCTACCTTTTCGGATCTGGGGAACTATTTACGAAAAGGGACCTGTGGAGTTTTCTTTTCCGCTGTCTTTTCAAACTCTCTAAACATGAAAAGACGCCGAGTTCTTCCTTTGTCAGACTCGTTAAACCCTGATGACATCGGATCTAGTCGAAATGACGTTCCCCGAGTTTCTCCTTCCTGGGACTCGTTAAATGCACTAGGATGGATTCGCCCGAAGGGCGGACTTATATCGCAAGCATATGCTATCCCCTTCAAGCTTGTTATTAAAAATAATTGGGGTACTCGCTAGAAATGGTGGGGGAAAAATGGAACCATCGTCGTTGTCGTCGGCAGTATGTCGCTCTTGAACATGGCACTTGTCTGCATTCGTGTCGGGTTGGGGGCATCTCATCTCGCTGCTTCACTTTGCTTCCATGGGTTTGGGTAATCTTTTTTGACCTCTCATCTGTTCACTGCCTCGTCACCATGACCTCTGATCCGTTGATGTCAAATACTGCCAAGTCCACTGTCGTGCCGTTCATGTGTTCAAGAGAAGTTGGCCTCTGCAAATATCAACCTTCCTCTGTTTCTCATACGATCCCGATTCACAACAAAACATCATGTTCCTCTGTCTCGTGTCGATGATGTGGGAATCATTATGGCCCACCTTCGATCAAGGTCACTTCCTGTCGACATCAACTCATTATCCCGGAAGTTGGTCTAGAGACTCCTTATGGTACCTTGGAGCCTGCATGCCTCAATGGCAGGTTCGTCGCATTCGACGAGAGGTTTACATCATTGGCCTCCAATCGAGTGATTCTGCGGGTGTTCGACGTCAACTCATTTATTCGCACGCCGTAGATTGTACCTGTAGTACCTTGAGGACCATTGTCATTATTGGTGGTTTCTCTCGCGTCGGTTAAAAGCTTTCATCATTGGCTGGTAATCCGACGATGTTCTTGCATGTTCGACTTCAGCTCACATATTCACATGCTTGAACTTGTACTCTATTGGGTCGAGATGGAGCGCAAGACCCTGGATTGTGTCTGTTGTAATCCAGGCTGCGATTGTGGATTATTATCATTATGTACATGACTCATTGATTGGATGGCTGCGACCATACCTGAGTCTATTTATTTGATCTTAGTTGGATGGCTGCGCCCATGCCCTGGATCCGGATTATAGCATACTCTGTTTCGGATGGCTGCGTCCATACCACTTATACATCATGTACTTGAGATATCGGTTGTATCTTTCTGCGCAGGTTTTCCGACGGCGGGCCTTCAGTTGAACATGTTCTCGTAAAGCATTTCACCCCTCTCCCTCTCGGGCCTCATACTTTAGGGGGCATCTGTTACACAGTAATTTGTCACCGTCCTTACCATTCCCCATCCCGCACAAGGGAGGACCCATTCTGTGACCTGTGGACATTGTCATGCCTTGAAATCATCATCAATGCATCCCTCTGAACATGAGCTTCATTTGCCCTTGAGACATCTCCTTGCAAAAGTCATGAAAAACATCCCTTTTGGCATTGGCGCGGGCAAGCAGTTCAGTACTCGCGCCAATGGGGAAATTAATGCAAAGAGGTCGCGCCACCTGGCGCTCTGTCATAGAGCCGTAGTCGCGCCACCCAATTTGGGAGTTGTTTTTTAAATATGGATGGCGGAAGTTGAATTCTAACAAATTCACAAACCATCACCTATCTTGAGTTGGGAGGTTGGCTGCGGGAGTTCTATGGAGGGAAGTGGTTTTGCCACCTCCCATGGAACCTTCCTTGTTGATAGGGCCAATCCCATAATAATAGGGATCCCAACTCTTCCTTCCCCATCTATAAAAGCTTGCTCAGATAAATGGCAAGCTAGTCTTGAAGTGCCTAAGCTCTGAATCTCCATATTCCCAAGAGCCTTTGTGTTGTAAAGCACCCTCTCTTTCCCTTAAGGCTGACTCAAGTAAGGAGACCATTGTCACGAGACTCTGGAGAGGTTTTCCCTTTCCTTGGCAAGCTTTGCGAGACGTGGACGACTGGAAACTCGTCCGAAGGAGACCGCGACGTCAGAACTTGGTTGTAATCTTTCTTCGCTGGTTATTTAATAGATGATTATGATTATGGTTCCACTCCGTTTTCCATCATGTTAATGCGAGTAATGTCCTTTCTGACTGACGTTTAGTTACGTATGCTAGTTTCTATGCTTGTATCTGTTCGTTTCTTCCATGTGCAGGTGTTCATCCGCGGAGATCGTGGAGGGATTGTGATCTGCCAAGGCTGAGGAACGGGGACGCTTCTTCTTCAGATCCTAGCGTTGGAATCCAGGTAGGCTTCTATTCCAAGTCTTTCATTCGTAATTAGGAACCTGCGTCATGACATTGTTTGTTTGTTGCTAGACCCCTGCTGGGCTAGTAGGGATCGCCTCTGTCCGCATTTCCACTTCCCCACGTACTTTCGGGAGGGGGTGAACTTCGTTATCTATTATGTTGTTCTCTTTCTTCGTGAATGTTTGCTTATGTTATTGAACATATTTATCAAAGAATTCAATTAAATGATTTTTAATAATTTTTCCGTATACATGTTTTAAAGTTGACTAGTTAGAACTAAAAGTTCTATTTCAGTCTGGTTGGTATCAAAGCAAGACATTATCTACCTTTTGCATCGTACATATTCTAGTTTCAGCTCAGGCAATTAGAAGAAGGAGAAGGTAAATCGCTTTGATTCAAAATGTCATCTCTTGATTCCTTTCTTCAACAAAATTGGAAAACTTTATTAACCATGTAAGAAAAGGTAGAAGAAATGTACAAGGATTTTCAGTTACGTAAGCAGATAAATGAATTGGAAGAGAGTAATTCAACACTTCGAGAGGAGAATCTCAAGCTGAAAATATTTCTCAAAGCCACAAAGGACAAAGATGTTTTGAAATAGCCATTGAAGGATTCTTTCTATCAGCCATGTGAGAAACGTATTTCTCATGGAGCATCATCTTCTACTTCGTTATCGACAAAGAATCAAGAAGATAATCAAGTGTCCAAGGAGGTACGAAGCATTTCATTTTCTATACCTTCTAATAATGATGTTAATGATGCATCGTTTGTAGATTTTGAAAATCATACCAAGGGGATTGGTATGAAATTTTTGACCAAGATGGGATACGACGGAAGAGGCCTTGGGGTTAATGGTCAAGGTATCATTAATCCTGTTGAGGTGAAAAGACAACCTCATAAGGCAGGATTGGGCTATACATAAATTGGAGAGAGTTCCAAATCTGCAGAGGTAAGAAAGTCGAATCATGGTGGTAATGGTGATGGAAAGTAGTCGCCACGAAGAGATGAGCACTTCAAGAGAAGAGCTAAATATTGTTCTCTTGATCAAGGTTTGAAATCATTTCTGCCAAGGAATCGACAAGCGAATTTTTGTGTTCATTGTGGAAGAAATGGGCACCGGAAGGAGAATTGTTGGGATCTATATCCAGAGCTTTGACACAATCAGAATAAATAGTTCTCACAAATATATATTCCGAAGTTGCGGAAGGAACCTGCAACAAAAGCACAAGAAAACAATATTCATGATGAAACAAAGCCAATCAAATAAAATCCATTCACCTGGCTTGGTAAGCAATGGATATCGTTTATTCTTAATTAATTAAAAAAAAAAAATTTCTTCTCAGATTTGTTTCTGCATGAAAAGTTTGTTGAAACTACGATATTATTGAGATAAATCTTTAAAAGGAACAATATGAGCTGTGATGATGAGATGGAACAAAGTCCTTTTCAAATTTGATCGTCAACAGATTGTAGGTTGTAATTCATGGTATCATTTTTTTGTTGTTGAATTATTGATTGCTGAAGTCGATGAATAGAATTTTATCATGACTCTGCTGATGATATAATGACTATAATCATTTCTATTTGGGAATGATGAGAACCAGAGCCACGAACACGACGTACATTTGAATGGCTCCATAGGCATGAGGGCTGGAGGACGATTTTTTTTTTTTTTTCGAACTGCTTGGATTGAGGAATGAGATACTGCATGCACACTGGATAAAACTAGGAGATCCATTGGCACTTACAAGAATGCATCTATTGCGGAGAAATGGTGCTTGCTGCATCAAAAAATTACAAGACCAGAATAGTAGTTTTTCTATTCAACATTTCTATTCAAATTTTTTTTCGAGATCTATGCCATTAATCGCAATTCTGAAAGTAAAGACTCGAACAATGTTGTATACATGGGTGAGAAGATGATTAGCCTCTCGATGACTGTAACGACTGCAACTGTGCTGGGATCTATGAATATGAACCATGGACAGCAACACACTTGAAATCCGTGAACCCCACTTGGAGCGTGGCTACCATTAGCTTGGCCCCTCCATCTCTTGGCAATGGAAATGCCCTTGGCACCGCTTCATCCTTCTGCGGAATTATCCGAATAGCCTTAAATCTGGTAGACGGAAATGCAAGTTATTCGGTTGAGTGGATTCTGGACCATTACAACCTGAATTATCCTATTTTGGGCAGCAGTGAAAATTATTTAAAGCAAAGTGAATCCTGCGAAAAAACTAAATCCGGACGCCATTTGTGGTTCACATAGGTTATCAAGACTCCACGATTTCATCAACAGAAATGAAGATTTAGTGGCATGATCGACGGTACGTCTAGATGCCGAACTCCACAAATTTTGGAAGCTGATTTGAAAGGCAGGCCATGTCTACAAAGAAGAAGAATTGAATGCGTGAAATATGCATCAATTTCTGAACTAATTGTAGAAGCTGGAGCACATGCCAAAAATAGCTATGGAAATAGTTATACAACTGTTGGTGTCTTTGTTCTCGGTGAGGATCTGAGGTGATTTTCCTCATCTTATCTTCTGTGAATCCGAGCTTCTGTAGATTAATTTTAGGTTTTGTACTGGCTAACATTGGCATTAAAAATTCCAACGATGGGAGGGATCTAAAGACCAAGATTGTGTGTACACTAGGCCTTGCATCTAAGAGTGTTGCGATGGTTGAAAAGATGATAAGGGATGTGATGAATGTTTCCCGATTCAACTTCTCTCACAGTTCACATGAGTATCACCAGGAGACGCTTGATAATCTTCGAACCGCGATGCACAATACGCAGATAATGTGTGTTGAGATTCAAACTGGATTTTTGGAGGGTCTCGTGGCTCGAATTGTAAGCTCAGAGGGTGCGCCGAAAATTCTTCATAGATTACAATGAAATCGCTGAGCTTTGTGATCATGCATAACGTAGGTTTTCACACTCTGTAGGATTTGATACAGAATGGTTTGTAATCCATCATCATCATGCTGAGCCATCGAGCATTGTGTTCTCTTCTGAAGCTAGCAGTCTTCTCTGCAATAGTGGAGGGAACGGAGCAGTAGCGGGCAGATGGGGATTTGCAAACAATACTCTAGTTACTGCTACTGATTCCGCACACCAATACTTCATAGCGGCCTGTAGAAAGGTGGCACCCAATATGGAACCTCCAAAGACCCCATTGTCATTCATGAAGGCAAACCCTGTGGTTCCCAGAACGATTCTCACCAAGATTTCCGTCAACTTCATCTTGTCCTACCAGTCTGAATTGATCTCCAAGGAGGTAGACATGGTAATCGTACCTGCTACAAATGGATAGATGGGTATATTTCCAGTACATGTTGCAACTATTGTTGAACTCAAACTTGGTCTAAGTATTTGTTAGCAGCGGATTTGTGTTTATCCATGCAAACTCATATACTGATATCATTGAGGTTGAAGTTATTCCATTGGACAGGATTGATCGTGAACAAGTCCAGAAAGGATTGACAAAATATCCACACAATGTTCATTTGATCTAGGGAAATCATGAGGTTGCAGATATAAATGCACTTTTGGATTTCGAATTGAGTGCATGGGTGAAAGGAATGGAACATGGTGCATGCCTAGTCTCTTCACTGCTGATATAGCTATTTTCTATAAGGGCTATTAAAGGAAAAGTGGCCACAGTATTTGGCACGGATGAAAATGGAAATGTGCAGGGAACTAGAGGCAAATATTGTTGTTGTCAGTGTTGGAGCAATGAGCATAGGGAAGCAATTGTTTATTGTAAAAATTATACGACACAACAGTTTGATCTTCACAACGGTTTCCAAATTCAGGATGGGTTGTGGTAGCTCAATTTGCAGGTAGCTGGATTAATGGTATGGGCTCTTGACATCGATTTATAGACAGTCAAGGTTGTTTCCAGTATGATTCTAGCATGGACACAAATTCAATTTCATCTCCCTGTTTGGTTGAGATTTGGTGCAACATGCAAAGCATGTTATGAAAGGAGAATCAATGCAGAATCCCAACATCAATTCCAACAAGGTAGCATGCAAGATTACATCAAATACAAACAAAATTGTTCCAAGATTCACAGGAAGAATTGATTTCATTCAGAATCGACTTCAATTTTTAAAAATACTTTTAGAGGACTAAAAGTTTTTTTTAATGGGGAGGTTTGATCCAGGAGGATCTAGACAACCCAAGGAGCATTATGAAGAAGATATACTCATGTTAAGCCTAGGTTGAGGATGTCTTTATTTTTAATTAAATGTGCTCATATATTTGTAAAATAGAAATTGAAAATGTTGAGAGGATTTTTCCTCAACAATTCAAAAATTCAATTTCTAATTTCATATTGAAGTTGATAGATTATTCTCATCCCTAAGGTTTTGGGGATAAGGCCCTTGAAAGTAGAGATTGAGATATTTCCTCCATAGAAATCTCATGAGAAATTTTTAAGGGATATGAGAATTATTTCCTCCTTAAAATCAGAGACAAGGAGATATTTCCTCCTTAGTTTTGGGCTCTTAAGAGCTATATAATGGGCCCATTCTATGTACAGGAAAGGTAAGGAGAAAGAGAGTAAGGAGAGATTTGGAGTGCTTGGAAAAGTCATTTTCGAGCAGATCTTGGATAGCTCATGAGTCTTTCAGAGTATGGATGTATAGTTGAGAGTTCTCAGCTGGCCACCTTGATGTAAAAGTCAATGTACATTTATATCTATTTAGAAAGACAATAGATCGATTCGTCCTATTGGAGGCGAATCCGAAGAGGTAGTTCAGTGGAGGGGGTGAACTCCGTTATCAATTGTGTTGTTCTCTTTCTTGTGAATGTTTTCTTATGTTATTGAACATATTTTATTAAAGCATTTACTTAAATTATATTTAATCATTTTTATGTATACATGTTTTAAAGTTTAACTGAAAGAAACTAAAAGTTCAATTTCCTTTATAGGAGGAAAGAGGCTAGTAGGTATCGTTGGATGGCATCATGGAGGAATACAATTTTAGCATTACAAGAAATACTCATTACGAGTTCAACATGTCACATGTGGGAATTGAACTTGGGTGGGGAGGATAATGACATTTTTTCAAGAACCTAAACTAAACAAAATAGACATGCTTGATATATGTTAAAATACTTCACTTCTATATGTCTCTTTTGGAATAAGTTGGGGACCTTGGTAGCCATTTCCTTTATACCCTATCTTATTGAAATTTGGACCCTATGGTTTTTTTTTCAAGTTTCCTTCTTATAAAATGGTAGTTTTATACTTTATATATTAATAAATTTATAATATATATCACTTTTATATTAATTTAAGTTGCATCTATGATTTATTTTGTGTTAATTTGTATCAAGGGTGCAATTGTTTGATTTGGATGGTTAAGTTTTTCCCCTCTTATTGAATGCTTTATGTAACCCATTCAAAAATATTAGCTATTTATGGGATTTCACAATTACATTGAGGATATGTTTTACTTGTTAGATATAGTTATGGTGATAATATGATTTATGATTTACAAGAGAGTGATAAGTAGGATGATTATGTTTCGGATGGTCGAAAAGGAAGTCTTAAAAAATCCCAACGACTTGCAGATGACATTTTGAGAAGCCACAAATCATCAAGAACAAAAGCCTCTTTGGCCGAGGAACAAAATTAACTTGTTGATGTAAGTGCATGATATTTTTTGCATCCCCTTAGCGTCAACGAGTAGCACTTCCCAGATTCCCAATTTCATTTTCTTCAAATGAAATTATATTCTTTCCGATGGTCTCTTATCAATATTTTACAATATATAACTGGACTGGTTTGTATGATAATGTAGAGGCATGTGTATTTGAATGACGGAAACATGTGTATTTGACTAACAGTGAGATTATTCATACCTAGTAGGACAT
Source organism: Pinus albicaulis (assembly GCA_034641835.2). Lineage (NCBI taxonomy): Eukaryota > Viridiplantae > Streptophyta > Pinopsida > Pinales > Pinaceae > Pinus > Pinus albicaulis. Next base: position 730,701,198 of record CM076573.1, on the reverse strand, counting down.
ATTTGAAAACAAAAAAGTGAAACTGGTATCATCCCGAAATAGAGAAATGTAATATAATTCCCAGCCACTTATTTCTTCATTGTATGTGGTGTAATATCAATAGGAAGAGTTTTGGGAGGTGAAATGGCCAGTAAAATATATCATTATCTCTAAAGTTGAATGTATTCTGGTTTGTTCACTAGAGTTGCAGGTACAATGGTAACTCTATGTATTTCCATCTGTAACTTATGGACCCTCATTTGGAAGCACCACTTAAAAAAAAAAGATATTTTCGAATCGTGTAGGTGATGTGAAACATGTGATAGAATCAACCAAGAGGAATGGTAACCATCTTGAGCTTATCCTCTACATAATTCCTTAACAAGATAGCCGTAGAACCATAATTTTTGGCAGAAATCCTCCTTTTTATATTTATTTATAATAAGGAGTGTGTATATCATTTTAATTTTTCATTATTAAATACAATAATAAGACCATCTTTGTTTTAAATATAGCTACCATAAATAGGTTAAGCGAGTTAAAGTTTGGTGTTTGGACCTAGTGTTGCTTAGAAATCAATGTCAAAACATGCAGGCCTGATTACTTTGCTAACGTTGTACTGAAAATAAATGAAAATGTATGAATTTTATCTGAGGATAACCAAATTTGTATATCAACTACCATTCTTGTTTTCATCCCTGATTATACTATCATTTGTATTTTGAAAAGCTTGGTGAGCATAACTCATTGTTGGTTGATGAGAAAAAGAAGAAGCATACCGTTATATCAAAAACGTCTTCTTTAATAATCAATGTTGATAAGTTTAGAATCCCTTACAACCCATGACGATGCCAAATCCAAACCTCATTATCATTTTCTACTATTTTGTTGGAGTTGTACCTAAATTCCATGTAAGATTGATTTTTAGACTAAACTTAATTGAAAATAAAATATGTCACAAATGAAAGAAAAAAAAATGGATCTAGAGGTTATTTCACAGTTCACTATTCTGACTCTCCAACATAAAGTAATCTCCAATGGGAAACATGAGCACACCATTTGTTTTGGGTCCTTCACAGACATCTCAAAGCTCATCAGGAAAATCTACACAGTAGCAATACCAACAACAACCACAACAATAAGTCTCCCTAATAGTGTGTGGACAGGTAGTTGGATTAAAGATTCATCCACATCATAACCAAGCTCATTTCAATCCGTAGTAATCTATTTTTACTCATAGTACGTATTTGAAACAAAAAAAAAAGTACAACAGTCCCATTTTTCATGTCAATCTGCTCATCAAGTTTCAAGACTCCATCAACAATAGAAAATGTAGGGGTCAAATTGCCCACAAACATCTTTCAATAATCCTCATCTGTGTCAATGACAAGAGAAACAACAATAAATGTAGCCATGTTCATCAACATCATCCAATTCAGGGAGATTTTCACTTGCCTCTCCACCATTAACATTGGGTGGTGGCCACACAAAGGGACCCAACAAAGCCACGAGGTTTGGATGCATTATTTTGCTCATTAGTTCAACTTAACTATGAAAGTACATGCTTCAAACCAATGTAAGCAAATGCAAAGACTTGGAATATTAATATTCATACCTGAAATTCATCTTTTGCCTGCTTTCTATTTTCATCTAGCATCTTGACTGCAACAAAAAATCATCAAGAAAATAAACTATGTATATAGAACCAAAACCTCCTTGCCCAAGGAGGTTATGGCTACTAAAATTATTTGTAGTTGCTTGTAAAAACAAATTAATCTATAGTAGATGCACATACCTTCCTTTTATTAGTTCTGAAAGAGTCTAAATGAGTTAGGAAGGGGCCAAGTGACATTCCATTATCGACATCTTCACATAAGTAAAATGCAATTTGGTTCTAGAAAATTTCGAGTTTAAATTTAATTTTAGATAAGGATCATAAAGCAGCCAGTCTCTATAGTGAGTTTTCTTCCCAAATTTTTTTTTTATGATGCTTACATTAAAAGACACTTCCCTCTCCATAGAAAACTTTTATAGTATACGGAAAACCACCGAGGAACACATTTCAACATATATGTAAGCATTTTATGAAAATATTAGATTCATTTTCTGAATTGAAGGTTTAGTATTTGAGAAGAATATCGAATAGTAACTTGTTCAAACATTGACAGAAATCACTTTCATGAATTATTGCCCAACCCGAGTCATCAATATCAGACTGATTTCATAATGTTGGAGGTTGAGATTATGGAAGAACTAGACATAAATGACTCTTGGACACCTATATTCAAGTCTAATATGTAAAATGGAAGATGATGGCCCCTAAAATGATAAAGCATAAGAAAAATGGCCACAATGATGAAAACTTTGAGATATTGAATTTCATGTATCATGGACTTTAGTGGCTTTTTCTTGTTGTAGGGTTATTACTAAAATTACAATAGTTAAATGAACAAAAACCATAATCAATATCCCTCATACAAAACCCATGTTTTGAGTTGCAAGAACCAAATATGAAAAGGGTAGGTATCTAAAAAAGTCGCATTGTTAGATATAAGTCGATGTACTCCTCTCTACATTATCCATTGGAAGTACACTACACTTACACATTGAGGCCATAAGAGCCACAAAATTATCTTCTTTGAGAAAATATGGGGTTGGGCTGGTGGTTATAAATTCACTGAAACATGAGAAAACAGATTTGGAAATACACTTACAAATTGAAGCCATAGGAACCATAGACTTATCTTCTTTGAGAAATCATGGGCTTGTGCTTGTGCTTGCAAATGTTCTTATAGAAGAAGTAGATGAATGATGAATCAATGGAAGGCCTGAAGGACTGGGAACCATACTAAGACTTGAATATGTATGATTATGTGGACTCTATGATTTGGGAGAATGCATTGGTGCATGTGATGGAGAATGTGGCTTTTCTCTTTGAGGAAGATGGTATTTTCCTCCTAATCTTTCGGCAGTGGCATGCTTCAACTCTATGAAGGAAAAAACCCCAACAATAAAAACAACCAAAAATACTATTTTCCCATCATGTTTCAACTAATTCAGGAGGAAATAATCATAAATTAGACTCAAACAAATGATTTTTTTCAAACGATTTTTTTTTATTTTTTATTTTTATTTTATTTTTATTTTTATTTTTATTTTTATTTTTTATTTTTTCGTAAAACCATCCCTCTTGTGTCTCTTCTAAGCCCACACTAACCATATCCTATATGTACCCATCCACTACAAAAACCATATTTTTTGGAAAAATCAAATGTATACAATCACAACAATATAAATTCAATACTAAACAAAAATATTGGAAGTTGGCCCTAGAATGGATTTTCACCTATACTCAACCTAGAAACCATTCATAAAATTATTAGCATAGAAACCATTGATAAAATTCTCAAGAGTTGTATTAGAAATTAATTGTGCATTCTTCTCATAGTATTTTATACAAAGCAATAATGCTTATAAATATCCCAATATCAATGTTGGGTTTCGAGTGCCAAAGAAACAAAATTTAAATAACAAGAGAGTCATTCAGAGGATAACCAAGTACAACTGCAAAATGTACTAATGTGCATGCAACATTGGCATCAAGCATGGAATTTCAAATCTCCTATGTGTGTCAAATGAAATTTTGATGTTATTTTTGCATTTTTCATGCCCTTCGTTTTAAGTTCTACCCAAATTTGTGAGTGTCGACCTCCACTTAGCTAGAAACTACTGTCTTTGAACTACTCTTTCATAACATCTTTCATTAATCTCCCTACCCTTGAATTTCAACTTTCATTAATCTCCCTCTCAAAGTGCATTGTTTTTTCCAAAGTTAGCATATGTGTTTAGAGATATCATACAACCATAAATCATCTTCATCCTCTTCGACAAAAACATTGTGTCGAGATCCATCTTAATCCTTTAGCCCACGAAATTACCTTACTCTCTTAATATACTTTTCAAAATATATAGGAGTACTCACATCTATCATATTTTTTTTTTATATAAAATCATTTTGGAACATTGAGACTTCATAGAGAAACCACAAACAAATTTAAACGAATAAATTTAAAATTGTTCCAACATGATCATATTCATATACTGGAAACCAAACTCCTAGTTTAAACGTATCATATATTTATCATTTGAAGTTGATGTAAAAGAGTCCTCGATCATTATAATATTAAAATTAACATAGAAAACATCCATAAGTTCTTTCTATGGTTGTTTGCTGGGTTTGTTCGTTTATATTAAAGAGGAATGAAATCCACCCAACATCTTGTCAAATCTACCCTATACTACCTTAGTGAACTGCAAACTAAGCCACGCTAACACTTCATCCCTATACTGCCTAAGTGAACTGTAAACTAAACCACGCCAACACTACATCCCTATACTGCCTACGTGAACTGTAAACTAAACCACGCCAACACTTAATCAGAAATATTTATTATGAAACAATTTATTTAATTTTCCTTGTTTATATTAAAGCATATTAAAATCAACCCAACATCACATCAAATCTACTCCATATTTCCTTGGTAAACTGAAAACCAAACCAAACCAATACTTCCTCAGAAAGATTTATTATGAAATAATTTGTTTAATATTAATATTGTTTAAACCATTGAAAGTGGAAAGAAAGGAATAATCAGTATATGTTTTCCTATTTCCAATGGCCAAGGAAAGGAACTAAATTAAATTTGTCTTTATTTAGAACTAAATTTATTTTCAACTTTTAAAAGTTGAGAAAATGGAGCAATGTGTACAAATTTTCCTAGGGCTGATCAATTGAGGACAAGAACCATGTTTTCTTTAACATCTCTTGTGTCTGCTCAGCCTTAGACACAAGAGCTGACCAACTCAGCTCGGCCTTGGAATGAATAGTGGTAAATTTGGAGCAAGTAATAGGTGATAGTTTCCAATTAAATGCACAAACAACCTTTAATTTAAAAAATATACAAGGGTGAAATATAATGATAAATAAATTCATAGAACCATAAATAAAATAAAATAAATAAATCTACAAAAATAAAGAGAGGACGGTTTGAGACAAGAGTCGAAGGAATATAAAATATTAAGTGGAAAATTAACTATAAATTAAGACACCTCAAAGGAATCCACGAGGAATATACATTCAACCAGGAATGAGGAGTTAAATCACCTTTTCCAATCAGGAGCTTAATAAATTTTTCCATCAGTTCTTTGATTCCAACTGTTGTAACAATATTTAAACATAAAAATATCACAATTTTTTACAAATTCCAAAATAACAAAAATATTTAAATGGCATTTTTTTCACCGGTTATCACAATTTACCTATGTTAGGGTAGTGTAGCTCGTGGTGTTTGTGTGCACACCATGGTCTTGTAAGGATATAAATCCATGTGGAATTGTGTTTTGATGTACTTTTGTGTTAATTTTTTTTGAAATTTATTCGATGCTTATTTGTTCATAGTGGTTGAGAAAAACCTGCCATTGGTAAAACTGCATTGAGACTTTTTCTTTTACAAACCTAATTGATAAAAATGTTATAATTCTAATAAAAATCCAACATGAAAAAGACCATGTATATATATTTGGATAGGACAAGGAGACTCCAACATAATTTTACCTTCCATATACACAATTGTATCTTAAAAACATATACACATAGCGATCTGAAAAACATATTGTGTGGACTACTCACTTGGAAAATTACACATATACACATGGTTATCTTAAAAACATATGGTTTCAAGTTTGAGTACTCACCCAAAAAACTTTGAAGTTTCAATTTGTGTGTAACAAACAATAAATGCTTCAATTATCAACACAGTTGCTTCCTTAATTGAATCCTCCATCCCTCTATTCAATTTATGCCATTATTTTATATTTTTAATATGTTGGAATCCATGAGAAATCAACATTCATCTCCTAGAGAGAGGTGATTTAATTCCCCATTCTCAACTCAATTTCTTTCAGTTATGCTTCAAATCCTCTCTAATGTTGATACATAGACTGCAAGCTTCTTTTCCATGATATTGATGGTGTTTTAGTTCAATTCAGCGGGCAAGCATTATTCGTATGTCTGGTGATGCATTCCTTTGTCTGGCTTGCTTTGACAACTGTCTCTCTCTCTCTATAATAGTACACTGAGATGGAAATTTATTGTTATGCAGGCTATATCTATCACAAAAGTCGCAACTACAAAATACTTATTTCATATCGCATTGAAATTTTATTAGACACTTATCTAGCGATATATGATCTTGATATTGCAACACTTTTTTTCAAGACGTATATAACATCTATATTTGTGTTGTGATAACAAACTCAAAACTTCACTAGAATATGTCTACATACAAAAATAAAGGTGACCAAGCAAGTTATAAAACTTCATATCATATATTCGAGAGGAAACCAAAAAAGATATATGAATGTCATTCATAGAACTAGTGCATTGTTTGTAAAGACATACCATAAAAATCGAAAGATATAAATAATAATGGTGCACAGGTATGCTAAAGTAGATTTAGCAGGCCCTCTTCCGAGGTGACATTGTCTTCGACATACCTGTACCTCATAACACCATATACTCCATTGAGACCCTCCTTAGATAGAGTTTCTACCTCCATGTTTCCTTCCCTATATATATGATTAATAGAGATATCCATGAGGTTTCCCATGAGATTTTTGATTTTTTCTATCCATCTAGATAAATAAGGAGGATCAAAAGATGTATGTCCCTTTATACCTTCAACGAGAGTTCTCGAATCGTTGTATACATGGAGATTTATTACCTGCTTATCTTTTGCAAACCAAAGCAATACCCATAATGCTAATATTTTAGCCCTTTTATTGGTGCTTGATCCTCCATTCCAAGAAGTTTTATAGTGTTATTTCATTTATCCTAAATATAGCTTTGCATTCGCATATTCCAATTTGTTCCGCTCCATCAAAAAATACCATTGGTAAGAAAAGAACAGAAGGACATAAACGATAGGGTAAATATTTTGGTGTGTCAGTATCTCAGTAGAAAAATGACATCCAAGTAAAGATCATGTGGTATATCATGTTTATGTTAATCTAAATCCCTTCAAATAAACAATAATTGTGGGCATTCCAAATCTCCCAGAATGTGAAGACTGGAAATTCCTTATAGTTGATGTCACCCGAAGCCCAATATGTGATGCATTGTTCCAAGTTGTGCACCCCTACGACCGGGAGATGTAAAACCCACGAAATATGACTCCATACATGTATGGTAGTGGGGCGTAGATATAAGATATGTGTACATGATTCTGAATCAATTCTGTAGAAAATACAGAATCCAGTTACCGAATAGCTACGCTTCAAGAGATTATCCCATCTAAGAATTTTTTTTTCCACACCAGCCAGGTAAAAATTATTATTTTGAGGGGGATGCACCATTTCCAGATTTTATGGAATCAGGATGGCGTATGCAAGTCATAAAATTGATTCATGTAGGACTGATATGACTCTACCACAATAGTCGAATGATTTTGGAGACTCCCATCCATGTAATACAGTCTCCTTGTTCATTTTGACAGAGTCCGACCATTGGAATATGTTTAATATATATTTTCCATTCTTCAGAACTTTCTCCCTCTAATTCCAGTCCTTTGGCCTCTTTCTAAATTGGGCAACCAACTTGCCATTGTCTAATGACCTGGTATAGAAAAAATATCCTCTTGAGTGAACGAGTCTAATGTATGCCCCTTCAGAAAAGTATCATTCTTTGTTCCTTTGATTTTATCTGTCCCGGTAATAATATTTTCCCATTTCCAAAAGCCCATGTCATTTTCATATGCCACTAGTGAAGTATTTTGAATTCCCTCATCCTTACCCGAAGGGCCAAACACCCAAGAATTTATTATTAAAATTTTATTGATTGCAGGTGAATTGAAAAATGTATTCATTGGTAGAGAGAATTCAAAAAATTAACAACTTGAAAGTATGTACCCTACCATGGATTTTGGTGGCTTTAATATGAAACTGGACGTTATTTTGATGGGTTTCTGATCTATATTACAAGTCAAACTTTATGTGGAAAAAATTTGAGCAACTCCCAAATACGTTCTAAAATAAAAAGATCAATTCAAACCTGACATGGAAAAATTTTGAGTAGTTTTCAAATACATTATGAAATGAAAAATAAGTCTTACAGGACGTCAAATTCTAGGCCTAGATGAGTGCAAAGGTCATCCTTTGCCCATAAATGTAGTCGCCACATCAATTATTGGTAAAATTAGTGTACATGAATGGGATGTTTTTTTATCTTCTCTTAAAAAGGTAGATCTGTCTTTTCTAACCGTGATTCAGATAGATGTAGAACTGTATAGACTATTACGATAGAATTATGATACTTTGCGTAATTCAATTGTAAATAATTTCTTTCTATATTGTGCTTTGTATTAGCAAGGTCAACAAATTGGTTTGTGTCAATTAGTGCAAATGTGGATTGGTGAAGGTCTAATCAAGAGAAAACAAGGAGCAAATTTTATGGACATGGATATTGGGTGCACATATGTAAAAATCCTTGTACATCATTGCTTGTTCAACACCGTTAAAGAGTCTAGCACAAAGGTCTTGAGGAAAATATGGAGAAAAAAGGACCACAATGTTTTTCCCAACATAGTAGTTCCAGTGTTATTCATGAAATGGCAGTGTATATCACCCAGAAAGAGAAAATTTGTGTACTCATGACATGCAAAAATCCACCAAATTTTTCATAGAATTGCACAAGGATATCGGTTCCAGATAATCATACTGGTGATCTTCCCACTGAGTTGAGATGTCCAAACCTCATGATTCTTAAATTAGAAGGAAATACAGATTTGGAATTTCTTCCCATGGAACTTCTACTCAGGAGACTCACCTCTTTGAGGGTTCTCAACATGTCTGAATGCACCAAAATAGCTTCAGTCCCAACATCAGTGGCACAACTAAGAGTCCTTGAGTTTTTGTCTTTACGTGGGTTTCCCATCAAATATTTAAGTGAAGATATATGCCATCTTTCTAAGCTTCAATTTTTTTCTCTTTCATGGTGTCGACTTCTAAAATCATGGCCATCTCAGATTGGAGAGCTCAAAAATATTAAGTATCTTAATTTAGATGTATGCTCTTCTTTGAATATGATTCCACTTGAGATATATAAACTTACATCATTGAGCCGAATACACTTATACACAACTTTAAATGTGAGAATGGAGCATCGGTGAGTGTTTGGAGTTTGAAGAGTCTTAAAAATCTAACAGATTTGGATGTAGACATAGACAAGCCTCTCTATCCAATCCATACCAATCAACACATCAAAGGTCCCGAAGGGTAACATATTTAAATCCACTACAATTTTCCGCCTTGTTATCTCAAGAGGAGAATTTTATATTCTAGTAATCACCGTTTTCTTGGCTCTGGTATCCAATTTCACTAACCAGGGAGTTTTGAATTTAATTTTTTGCAATTGATACAATTTCACTAACTTTGGACTGACATAACTCACACTTGCACCTGGGTCAATTAAAATAGAAACAGATTGATTATATATTTTACCTTCGACTTCTATCATTGTGGGTTGATATTCAACTTGATTATTGTCTAAGGGTGCAATAATTCGTGGTATATTCTTCACCACCTCTCCCATGTAGAGGTTTCGTGTAAATTAGTATCTTATTTGGTATGAGCACAATAAGGGAAATTCTATAATAATGGGGTTCTCCACATCCCCCAACATTGCAAAGGAGATTTCTGTTGTTGACTGGTTTCCAGCCGGCTTGTCACCTCATTTTTCCTGGCTTCAATCTATAATATAAATTTCTGTTGATTTCTCTCTGGAATCTTGAGCTATTGTTTCCTATGCATATTCTTCCTGTTAGCATTTTTTACACATATACAATTCTAAAATCCTTTTTTCCAGTTTTTGTTCAATCTACTCATGTTACCTTCCCTTTTTTTTATTTGTTGATAGAAAATTCAAGCCTTCTAGATAGCTTCATCCATCATCTTTGGGTTATCAAACTCTAGTTTTTCCTTCATGAAGATGGGAAGGCTACTGATGAATCAATGTACCTTTTCTTTCTATTCTCGAATATATGGAACATATCTCAATAAAGACATGAACTTAGCTAAAAATTAATCCATAGTCAATTGGCCTAATATTAGATAATGATTTTCATCATAGAATTCTTCAGTCAGGTATTCATCCTTGATATGTTTCTGAAAATAATTCCATGTTATATCTTTTTCTTCAGTTCTCTGGACTGTCTTAATTTCTTCCCACCACAAGGTGGATTTACCCTACAATTGGTAAATTTCAAACCTAGCCTTCAAATTATTATCATATTCACATATCAGAAAATATGTATTCATATTTATCAGCCAAGCATCAACTACCTCTTTAGCTTCACCATCAAATGTCAGAGGTTTTATCTTCTTTAATTCTCCCTGAAGTTATACTTTTTGTCCTTTTTCCCCTTTGTCACCATAAACATTATCATATCTTCTGTCTTCATCATTTTTTCCTCCTTGAGATTCCAAATTATCCTCCCTTTGGCAATATACTTCAGTTCAATTTCCATTACCCAAACTTGGGTTTGGTTCTCGATGATTATATTATTTTGAAATTTTTTTTAAAATTATCTCTTGTTTTTGCCTTAGTCTTTCATTATCAGCTCTTAAATTATTCATTTCAGCTTGCAGTTGTTGCACTATTTACAATAGTTTTGAATTAGCTTGTTAAGACTCCTATCCCAATCACACCCACATAGCTAGATTAGTTTCTATATAAGGTTCACTGGGTCTTATTAGTGGTTCAGTCCCTCTCCACATCTTGTCTCGTCCTATGTGCACATTAACAAATTTATTACTTTTTAGTTGCCCAATTGGCCACAATGTTGAAATGACACTTGTAACAAGTATCATCCCAAAAGAAAAAACATCACAAGCTTAAGGCCATCACATAACATAAATTTTACAAACATTTGAACTACATTAAAGTTGAGAACATTCGTAACCCGCTCTACATGATTTATGATGCATGTATATAAAATATTATTTTTTTCATTCTTATTGATCATGGTTGAGGCTAGTTATCTTATTTCTATATTAAATTTACAACTATGTAAATCCACTTCCGATAGGTTTGTCAAACATTAAATGTGATTGGTTTTTTGTGTGGTAGTCGTATTAAACACGCTTCCCACTTGGACCACCTGGACGCAGATCCATCATCTACTTGGAGGTTGCTTGATACTACGATAAAGGTGGAAGAAATTAATTGAGGCAATTGTCTACCAATGGAATTTGAGGAGGTCTCTCAATATCTCCGCTCGCCTCAAAGCTATGGTTTCTAGCTATACAACTTGATTCTTCCGGCCCTTAACTTTTTTCATCCATAGTTTCCTATCAAGTAGTAAATATGTCTACTTAAATTCTCTATAGTTTTAATTATTTTGCTATGAATTTTCGGGCACTTCGAGGAGTTCACCGCTAATTTCTCTTCTTGCTATGTATCTACCGTAGAAATTTGAATAACCGATATGTTATCCACCGAGATTCTCCTGATCACACACTATTTTAGCTTCATGCATAATACAGAATCTCTTCTACCATTGATCATCACATGTGAAAATAAAATCAATTGCATGCACACATTAAAGCCATAAAAATTCACACATATGAACACAATATGTAATGGGAAATCTTAAAGCTAAAAACCCCCAACTATCTATATATTATATATGTCATAGATATCATGTAACAATCATCATACAAAGCTCCTCACAAGCTCTCAGTATAATCTCCACTTGCTACACACTAATCAAGCTAGATCTAGCAAAACACATGCTCCAATCTCTGCCACTTGATAGCCTGCCTCTACTGCGCAATCCCTGCTGAAGAATGCCTCTTGATGAGAATTAATTACCCCAGCCTTGCTCACGCAGTATTTATAGGCATCTCTACTGAGTGTTGGATGCAAATCATGCATCACTTATAGTCACAACTGATAGTCACACTTGCCCTTTCACCTATCTCTGCACTGGTCTCCACTGAAACTGTCCATGCACTGAAGTTAACTGATGTATTCTTTATTTGATTAATGAGTTTATAATTAGTGAATTAATTAATAATTAATTCACACCACTCTCACTAATTGTATCAATCAGTTAAACTAGATACAAATAGCTCAACTATGTTTGGATTAGTTAAACTGAATACAACTCCACTAACTTCCTCAATCAACTCCACCAAACTCTGTCACATGAGTTCTAACTGAAGTATCCATGCAATAGCTCCACTTAACCCTCAGGAATAGCGTAATTCCTTCTGTCAGCTCCTGTGCCACATCCGTGCACTTAACTGAAGTGCTCCAAGAGAATAAGATAATGTTTAGAGTCCAAATATTATTAAGAGCTAATAATATTCGACATATCTATTTTTAGACTGGCAATCTAAAAATAGATTCCGCCCAATATGTCTAAAAGCAAAAGTCCATCTATTTTTCCAACTTGACCAACCATCCACAAATAGCATCCCGCAACTTATATAACATGATCCATATGTCTAAAAATAGACATAGTCTAAAAATAGACTTTGCGACAAAAATCACCTGTGTGGCCCCCACCTAGTTTAGGTGATCACTTTCCAACTAGGATCGGGAATGATGTTTCAAGATGCCTCCTTCACTGCTTCACTGCTTGCAATATTCAACGCCATTGGCTCTATTCAACATAATAAACATATTTTCATCACAATTCATAATTTCATAATTTTTCTGCAAACTTTTCGCAATCTCTACGTTAAATTACATTCAATATAGAATTTTACTTTCTCAATGTTCAATTGTTCGTTCAGAGAAAGACATAGAACGATATTTTTATTAACATATAAAAATTCCCTTAAACATTCATAGATAAATACATGGAGAAAAATATGTATCTAATATTTAGATTTCTCTGTAAAATTTAATCAGGAAGTCTCTCAACCTGACCATGACACTGGAAATGACATCCAGTCTCCCCTCGAGCTTCCTCTCTTCCATATAGTATAGGAATAAATTCAGTGACCTTACCATGACACTAGAAATGACATCCAATCTCCCCCGAGCTTTCTCTCTTCCATATAGTACATGAATAAATTCAGTGATAGACTGTTCTTGAACATCAAGACCACCTAGTCCAGTTCATAATTTCTACACTCAAAATTCTCTTCAAGGGTTCCATTGGTTCTAAATCCATCTCAAGAACCCTTAACTTGGTAGTGTCCTTCCCACCTGCATAGTGTCCTTCCCACTTGCACAACTTCCTTTGCAAGGTATCAGTCTCAATTTCATCTCTCTCATTATAATCTGGCCTTTCCTTCCATCCTCAGATATTTTTTCACTTTTTACTTCTAGAGGTTCTTTCCTTAATCTCTTGGTAACCATCCTTGTCTAGAGACTTTGTGAAAGTAAAAATAAAATAAGAAATAGTAATTAAGAAAATATCCACGGGTGTCATAGCAAACCTTTCCTCAAGTTTCCACTCAAAAGAGAGGTAATGTAAGAATGTAAACAATTTTAAATGTCAACCTAATTAAAAAAATAGTGCAAACTTTTAAATGTTGGCTCACTTAATACTAAAAAGTTAAAGTAATAAAAATAATAAAAAACAATTTTTTTATATTTTGATTTGGCTATTAACTTGTGAATAGGCTTTGTTACGATGCCATGGGCCAATACCATGGCTTATCAATACCACATGCCCAAAAACCAGAACTTATTTCACAACCAAAATATTTTTTAACAATGTGACAAGATTATTATTCATGGATATTCACCTTCACTTTACTGTGGATATTATTAACTTGTAAAAATTAAGCTTTGTTACAATACCATGGGCCAATACCATGGCTTATCAATAACACGTGCCCCAAAAAAACATAACTTATTTCAAAATCAAAATATTTATAACAATATGAAAACATTCTAAACCATAGATATTCACCCCCACTTTACCATGGATATTATTAACTTGTAAATAGGCTTTGTTACAATACCATGGCTTATCAATACCACATTCCCAGAAAACATAACTTATTTCACAATCAAAATATTTTATAACAATATGACAAGATTATTAATCATGGATATCCACCCCCACTTTTCCATTGATATTATGAACTTGTGAATAGTATTTGATATAATTGCATGGGCTAGTACCATGGCTTATCAATACCACATGCCAAAAAATCATAACTTACTTCACAGTCAAAATATTTTTTAACAAAATCATAAAATTCTTAACCATGGATATTCACCCCCACTTTACCATGGATATTATTAACTTGTAAATAGGCTTTGTTACAATACCATGGAACAATACCATGGCTTATCAATACCACATTCCCAAAAACCATATAACATATTTTATTTTAATTTTAGTTTATAACTTTTTTTTAATTGAAGCTAAAAGGAAAAAAAATTATAATTAATTTTGAGATATATCTAAATCGTCTATCCTCGCCACTGTTAAAATATTCTCATAGAAATTAAATCAAGATTTTAATAAAATTAAAAAATGAGAATACTTTTATAATTAAATATGTGAAATCTATATAATATAAATAATATTGGTAAGAACCAACATAGATCCATATGAAAGAAGGATCTAAGCGATGACAAGAAACAAAGCGGTGGGAGAGAGGGAGCGAGATAGTGACAAAGCTAGAGAGAGAGAAAAAGATAGAGAGAGAGAGGGAAGGGAGATAGGGAGAGAAGGGGAAGAGAGAGAGAGAGAGAGAGAGAGAGAGAGAGAGAGACGGGGGGAGAGGCAAAGGGAGGTGGGAGAGAAAAGGAGAAAGATGACTCAAGAGAGAGAAGGAGAGAGAGATGGATTTGGAGGGGGAGAGAGAGGGAAGGAAGAGGAAATACATAGAGGGATAAAGGTGGATAGAGAGACATAGTGACAAGGGAGCAATCGAGAGAGAGTGAAGGAGAGAGGAGAGTGGGAGGTAAGAGAGAGAGAGATAGAGAGAGATAGATATGGAAACAGAGTGTGTATGTTTGGGGGGTGAGATAGAGAGAGAGAATAAGAAAGTGACACATAGATACAAACATAGATATTATATAGTATTATATAACTAGCCGAGATCCATCTTAACCCCAAAGCTATCAAGTACAGAGTGGGATCAAATATCTTGAGGTGCAAACCTTTTCTCAAGTTTTCCACTAAAAAAGGAGGTTTGCACCTTGAGAGATTCAATCCCTCTTTGTGCTTGATATATTCGTGGTTAAGATGGATCTAGGCTGGTTTAATATGGCAATGTGATGTATTAGAAGATAACTATTTTGATGCTTATCATGGATTGATGTTTAGCAACCTTTACTAGTCATTTAATTTATATGGGTGCACTAGTCATATTCATTTACAACTTCTTATAAATTTATTATATAAATTTATATGTATATATTCTTATTTCTAATAATTATATATATATATATATATATATATATATATATACCTTTTTTTATCACATAAATATATATTTTTTTTGTTGTTATCATTGTTCTTCATCATCAACAATTTTTTTTAATGCTTGTAATTTTTCATTTTTAATAATTAATATTTTTCCTTTAAAATTGAATAATTTAACATTTTTTAAAATAAATAAACTATTTTAAAGTATATATTAATCATTTTTAACCATTATTTTTCTTTTAAAAAAATTCTATCATATATATTTATTACTTTCTTTTTAATATTCCTTTATTTTTAATAATTACGCTATAAAGAGTCCCTCTTTGAAAACAACTCCCCTCAACTCCCACTTGTACCATTGTGTACCATTGATTTTGATGTTAGACGATTGAAATGATATCTACCTTAGGATTGAATATTGTTATTAATCAGTTACATAAATAATAGAAATAAGGAAAAAAAATTTAGGTCCTTCAAAGAACTACACTGTGCGCATGAAATTGAAAGAAATGTCAGGGAAAAATGTCTTTGCATGTTTCTTGTATTTCCGCCTGCATATGCACAATATATATTGCACTAAGATGTAGGTAATTCATCTATCCTCAACTGAGCATATATAAAAGGTCTGACCGTCTGAGGCATCGAGGTGCTAATTTGTTGTTGGATTTAAAAAAAGGTCCGAGAGGCATCGAAGAGGGTTACCTCTTTCATTTTTCCAGCTGTGTTCACCATTATCTCTTTGAGCACAGCACCATCTAAATTCTCATCGTGATAGGATTAAAATTAAATATTTTTTCTGCAAGCCCTATTTTCCATTCCCTTCCTCGCTTTCATAGTTTGATCAAAAAGTTCAGTGCAATATCTCCCCCAATTTTGAAGATTTGTCTAGGTTTGATCATCAAAATCAAAACCAGTCATGGGTTTGAAGGAGGACCCGGAAAAGGGAGGTGTGGGGTTGAATGACGATGTGAAGCAACCTCTATTGCGCAAGGACCATGGGAAAGAGTATTACAGAAGAAGTCATAAGAAGAGAAAGAGTTCTGAAGCCTTCCATTATTTTTAATCTCTTCTAGTTGTGTTAATTTGGACCTTTAGGCTGAAATAGGAAGTCCTCATATTCATCTTTCTTTGTGAATTTCTTGTGGTAATTTCCTTTTGCAGCTTGAATGCTTGTGTACTCCGTGGATTTGGCTGCACCCCTATTAAAAGAAGCTATTCTCTAATGTAAATTGTTTTCTTTCAATAGTAAAGTGGGGTGCCAAATCTTCTAATACCCAGAGCAATTTTGAGCTGGATATAATTGTGTTTTTGAGTCATGCAAGCCCTTTACAATTTCAGTTGTCCTGTCAATAGTATTTTTATGGTTGTATGCCAATTTTTCTTGAGAATTTGGGGTTGCATCGACACTATTAAGGTGAAGTTACAATATAGTATGATAAAAATGTTAGGCTTATTTTTATATTTAAAAATATTATAATACTTATAGTAATTCTATATGTTAGCCAAATTTCCAAATATAAATATAAACAAAATTAAACACAATGAGATGTTGGCTTAATATAAGGACATATATATAGAGAGATAAAAAGAGAACTCCAGAATTTTACATAAATAGAAGAATTATAAATGTGATATTTACATAAAAATATTGTTACCCTTCTCTTCATCTGCAACCATATTTATATTAAATCATTAATGAATTTTAGTATGAATTTACACCTCAAGATATTTAATCCATCTATGTGCTTAATAGATGTGGACTTCAGAATAATATGTTTAGCATAAGATTTTAACTAGAAGCTAGCTGTCCATATTTAGTTCCCCTTTTCACCAGAAACTCCCTAGATTTTAATTGGAAGTCTAGCTGTCCATATTTGGTTCCCCTTTTCACCAGAAACCCCTTCTTCACTTCTACAGCTCAATAGCTAATTCAATGGAACTCAATTGGGCATGAACATAAATCTATTTGAATTTCGAAATAATTAAACTAACTCAAATATCCATTTATAATTTCCAAAGAACTCTAATGAAAAAGTTGAATAGATACTTTCATATAACGTAACTTTGATACCCTAATTCAGGCTAAGCTTAAGGGGTATGTTGAAAGAATATTGTTCATAATGTTATTAATTTTATTCTCCATTAATAGCTATGAATTAGAAATAGAAGATATTATACCAAGTTTTCAAACTCAAAGATCAATTTATAATTTCCAAAGAACTCCAATGAAAAAGTTGAATAGATACTTTCATATAAATGTAACTTTGATACCCTGATTGAGACTAAGATTAGAGGGGTAGGTTAAAATAATCTTGTTCATAATGCTATTAATTTTATTCTTTGTTAAGAGTTATGAATCAGAAATACAAGATACTATACCAAGTTTTCAACAAATATTTGTTAGTATAATAGTCTTTAAAATAGTTCTTTTCATTTGCCAATTTTTTTTCTATCGTTATCTAGTCAAGTATGATGCAGCTATGGTAATTTAATGTACTAGGAGATATTGAATTTTCTATCAAATGGCCACTATATTTACTAATAGCATTTTTTTTTTCATCTATGGCTGCAGGAACCAATCTAGAAGACAGTAAGAAATAGAGTTTCAGTGAACAAAAGGAAGATGATCAAATCTGCGAACAAAAGGAAGGTGCATGCTATGACTCTTTTGGCTCCATCCCTTTCTTGGCAACTGGTATAGAGGAAATATGAGCATAATGCCAAGTTGGATAGAATAATCCGAGAAGAGGAAATATGAGTTAAAATATTTACATTATTATTATTATTATTATTTATGGAGTTAAAATATTTACATTAATATATTAATTTTTTAATTTTTATGTTATTTGATCAAAGAAAAATGATTACAAGAGAGAACATTCCATTCTCTCTTCCATATTAGACTAGAGAGAAACTCTCGGCATATTAAAACAGATAAATGATAATTTAATTTACTGGGAGATATTGGCTTCTTGAAACGACCATTACATTTACTAATATCACTCCCTTTTCTTTCATCTTGGGTTGCAAGAGACAATATGGAAGAGAGTGAGGAATATAGTATCAGTGAAAAAAGGAAAGTGATCAAATCTGCAAAAAAAATAAATCTACTTTTAGTGGGCAGATGCATGATAGGACTCATTTGGCTCCATCCCTTTCGTGGCACCTGGAAAACAGGAAATATGAGAAAAATGCTAGGCTGGATATAACAATCTGGGAAGAGGAACGATGAGCAAAATTCTATGCTGGATAGAATAGTATGTGCAATGAGAAGCCTTGTGTAACATATGATTTCATTTCTATGAATATATAATTATTAAAAGGAGTATCAGTAGATCAAAATCATGACAGTAAAGAAGGGAATGTTAATCCAAAGATATGCGAAGCTAATGAATGTCGTGCAAGAATATGAGCATAATTCATATAATTCTACCATTGCTTCCAAGCAATGCTTACAGTAATGAATGTTGTATATGTTATAACAATCTATCAAACAATAATATCTAAGAAGGATTCTATTATTGTAGTAGAATATAATTCTGAAAGTTTCTGAAATGAAATTATAAAAATTTATCGATCAATAACATCTGAGATTTTAATATTGTATATTTAATAGAATATGGTTGTGAGAGTTTGTAAAATTCTAAAGAACTTGTGAAATTTAAATTTTTCATTTTTAGCCAACAAACCGAAAAATGTGTATCGAATATAATGTTGAAAGTTTTTTTTGGATAAGTTAATATAGATACATTTAACTTCAGATTTATTTTACAACAAAAAATATTAGATTTATCTAATTCCAAATTTATCATATACTCAAAAATCCTAGATTTAAAAATCAGTTTGGATTGTTCCTTGGTTGGAGGGCTCTATCCATTGCAGGCAAGTTACATTTTCAGTTGTGTTGAATGTTGGAGATTACTTTTACTTGAATGAAGGGAAGGTTTCTTGTTAATAGATATGAATTCACAGTTGAAGGACCAGTTTAGATTAATGTTATAAACTGCTTTAATCAGTGATTGAACATCCTCACTATGTTTTGCTTCCCAGATGTTATTATGCCTCTCATTTGCCCAAGTTTCTCAACAATCTCTGCATTCTAATTGATAACTGTTTAAAATCATATTTCCTCTATGTTTCTTTCTCTATATCTAATATTCTTTGCAAGTGGGAACCTTTCTTTTATCCCAGAGTCTACTTTTTCCTTGTTGATTAGATTTGAGGCTTTGGATAAATATTTATTTGCACATTGTTTTGTGTCTGTGTAGGTGTAGTTCCTTGTGCTCTTTTGTTTTTAGGTTATTTTTATCCCAGAATCTCCAAAATGGCTGGTAAGATTTTGGGAATGAATTTTATGTTTGTCAATTGACTGAGTTGGTGTTAACCATGTTAAACTTGTCACCATATGTCATGTTGTGTGAAATCTTAATATCGAACTTAATGTTCTTATGAGTCCTGTCTAAAATTGGTAATGAAGATTTTGAAGCTTTATTGCAAACCTTAGAGGCAGCCAGGTTGATGTGTCCCTAGAAACTGTTGAAATCAGGGTAAAATTTCAGAACAACTACATTTTTATCATTTTCCATGTCAAATTCACATATTTTTCTATTGTAACTTTCTTGACTGATTGCAGCTTTCTTATCAGTCAAGTGTAGGTGCTAAGTCATGGATATCTAATACTGTTCCAATGGAGTTAATTTATTTATTTATTTTTATTTTATTTTTTTCTGTCGACAGTCTGAATGTTTTGCATACGAAGTTCCAAAAATGTATATGCATTTCCAATCAAGGCCATATTTGTCACTAATCTGAATTTTTTTTTCCTTTCATAATGTAGTGGAGACAGGAAATCAACAACCCAGAATAAAGTTTTATGAGATCTTTGAACGAAAATATCTTGGCCAATAAAGAGGAGGGATCCTAATAATTAACACCCTTTATATGAGAGTATCCATTAACTACAAAAATAACCTTATACCACTATACATAATTATTTTCATTATGCTTCTCCTTGAACACCCATTGCATTATACTTCTCGTTGAATACCCATTCCATCTTATTGCTTCCTTCCTTGAAGCAACTATTTCAAATGCATGTTTGGTTTTGTTTCAAGACTTTCATTTCTTCCTCCACTAATTTCTTCTAATAAGAAGACACATCTCCATTATTAACCTCTTTGACATTTCTTTTCCCACAACACATGGAATATAAAGAAAAATTATTAAAATGGGTGGGCTCATAGGCATACCCATCATGGCCTTTTTTTTCCATAATTCATCTTAATTTTTTTCTCTTCATCTCAATGATCATTTTCAATATTCTTATTTTCATTAAGTGTTAATGGTAGTTTTCTCATATGTTGATGGTGGTTTAGAGTTATTGTGACATGTTTTGGGGTGATACTTAATTCAGAATCTAAGCATACCCAGTGCACCTACAATTTTGCAAATAGCTTCCATTTTATACGTCTTCCATGTAGCCCATAGTGCATAATCAGACATCACTATGAAAGGAAGAGACTGCTTAGGTTATAAAAAAACCAGTTTTTTTATCCAAACAACTCTCCAAACCTATAATTTCTTTTAAATAAAATAATTCATATTTATAAGTTAAATATTAAATTAAATCACATAACATATCACATATTTTTTCCTCTATATTACTCTTTCTTATGTCACTGCTTTCCAATGTTTCTTTTGCAACATATAGTGCAATTGCTAATTTTATTATTTCCATCTATTCTTATTCTTTTAGTATATTTTGTACCAAATAAATAAATAATACAATATATATATAAACCTTTTTATGATTTTCCTTACATCTCCATAATATACATTTATTATTAATCTTATTAAATGTCGTTTTATCTTATACATGTGCTTTTACATGAAATTCTATATAATAGAAAAACTTATTTTAATTTTAAAACACCATAAATCTGCAATGGACTTAACACATAAATTTAAAACACCATTTGCCATATGAAACCTCTCATATAACAAATATTTTCCTAAAGTATCATTAGGAAAGAAGAGTGTTTTTTAATGCAATTTGAGACGACAAGCCTAAGAATCTATAGACCCATTGACATCATGATGTAGTTAGCTAGCAAAATCACTAATAGAATGGTGTTTTACAATGATTTTTTTTTTTAATAGTTCATTAGGGAACTAGTTACCAATTTTTCCATGTTGACACAAGAATCACTTTATATATATATATATATATATATATATATATATATATATATATAAAGAGTTAAGATGGATCTAAACCCGTTTAACTATTAATAATTATAATTATATATATATATATTTTTAATTTAATTTGAACTAGTCAAATCGTTTATATAAAATAACATTACAACATCTTTTCGAGACCATGGTGGAGTGAGTATATATCAGTATATATATATATATATATATATATTCTTGTTCTAAAAGAATAAAATATATAATTAAATTAGTCTAGATCCATCTTAGCTCCCGATCCATCAAAGCACCCCAAGGGGTCAAATATTTGAAGGTGCAAACCTATTTTTTTAGTGTCAAACTTGATCACCCTAAGAGATTTGATCCCATGGTAGATAGGAGTTAAGATCGATATAGCTTTGTTATACGAATATATTCATATTCATATGTGTATGCCCCTCTATTTCTGATATACATATACATACATATACATATACATATACATATACATATACATATACACACATATATATATATATATACATATACATATATACATATATATATATATATATATATATATATATATATATATATATATATATATATATATATATATCTATATATATCCTTTTCTTCCGGTTTTTATTATTATAGGTATTTTTTTTAACACAAATATTTTTCATTTTTAATAATTAATTTTTCCTTTGAAAATTGAATAAAGTAACTTTTTTTTTTAATAAGTGGATTATTAGAAGGTATATATTAATCATTCTAGTTTCAAGTTTACATTATTTGCAGAGTCCTGAAATTTACATATGGATAGTTCAAAATTCTATTGGTCTCAACCCGACTTGGTTTGTTGACCATGACAATGTGTCGTAACATACATATAGAAGTCAACCATAAACGATGAGGTCAAAGATGCCAAAGGATAAACAAAACAAGAGGAGTGTCAGTAATCATTATCAATCATCAGAATTGATAGAAGATGGTTTATCTGGCCCTGTTCTTGGAGGAAGAGGAGGGCAGTAACTGCACTTGAAATTTCCTCCAAATGAGTAAGTTAGGTTTCTATCATATCCAACTTCACCATAATTTTTGTTTTCCAGTGCCCCACCACAACCAAAAATTCCCTTAAGTGACATTGGAAATATTGAAGTTGACTGAGGGTTGTTTCCAAGGCTTCATGATCCTCGTGGCGGTTCCGCTCAACTTCTTCAAGTTGTGCTTTCAAAGACTGTCTCCCTTTGGTTGGGGCAACATGGGAGGTTCCACCACCTTTTTGTGGGAGAAAATAAGAAGCAACACAATGAAGAGTTCTCACACACCCCCTTTTCAATGTAACCACATGCTTCTTTCCTTGACCACGATCACATGTTGAGGATACCAGAGTTGGTGCAGTATTCGAGTGTCTAATGTGAGTGCTTCACCTTGGTCGAGCCATACTTTGTAGCCAAAAACCAAAGAAAATATACCGAAATTCTCGTTCAAAAGTTTCCATGAGGGGTTGAAGGGAAAAACCTTCTTCCATATAAACTAAACCACCCTACCACCCCTCTACCACATTGGAAATATATTTAGTAGTCCTGCAAACAAACTAGGAGGTCCACCATAACATAATTTTGAGTAAAAAACACAAGGAAAGGAATGAGGCCACCCATTGTCACCTTCAAATTAGTGCACACCTTGCCAGAGGATCGCTCTCATGATAAGAGGTAGGATAATTGCATTGGATAAAGCCCCACCTCCCTAGGTAGAGACACTGAAGAGACACCCTGAAGTATAATATGAAACTCTCTAGATAGAGAACTCATCTAGGACACAATACCTACTAGTTATGGATACGGAATAGGAATTAGACTTAAATGCGAGACACAGACTAAGGAGGAAGGAGACATAACATACCCAACACCCATAATTCCCCTCCACAAGCAAATGAACCACCACTATCGAGGCCACTACTTTCAACCCTAAACCGCGAGAAAATTAATTCCAAAGCAAGCACCGTCGAAAACACCAAGTGCTAAAAAATTCATGGCACAACAAGAGGACAATGACTTTGAACCCACGATAGAGCATAAATAAAGGAAAACAAGGGAGACCCCAAACCAAACAAGGAGAACAAGTTTCAAGGGTGAGACCCCAAGCTCCATTAGCAAATGTATAAATCTCCTTGTCACACGACACCCTTAAACCCTTGCCCACCACACCAAATACAAAGAAAAAGACAAAACCATAGGATATGTAAAAAAATCCACCCATAATAAAGCCCCACCCAATTAGGTTACCTAGACAACACCATAAAGGTTCCTGAAAAGCCAAGCCAAAATGCATGTGCCTTACTACTACTACCAATAATTCACCTTAATACGAACACGATCGAGAGGTCGAGGAGCAGTAGTGGTAGCACCATGAGAGACCCACCACATTCCATCATGCACGACTAGCAAAAGAACCTACTATATCATACCTCTTCCAACTAAATACAAAGCAGGTCATCTGCCTTGGAGTAAATATGCGCGATCAAAAAATTGAGATCATGTGCGAGCAAGCATGCCTATGCCCTACCACACTTCCCTCTTAACAAGAAAGTTCATAAGGATGTGCGATATATATAATTTTTATTATTTACATTTATTCTTAATTTTTTAGTCTTTTCTTTATTTTATTAATTATTTTTAATATATATATTTTTAATTTTATCATGTATATTTAATGCTTTTTTTTTCCTATAATACATTTATTCTTTATTCTTTAATTTTTTTACATTTTTATTATTTGTATTTATTATTTTTTAAGGTATTCTTTAAAAAAATTGAATAATGCAACACATATATACCTCATTTTTAATTAGATATTTTGTTTCATTCTTAATTAAATACTTTGTTTTTAAAATTGATTTTTTTCTCATTTTATTTATATATATATAACTCATTCTTAATTAATTATTTCTTTTCTTAAAATTAGTTGTTTATTTGTAAGTTGTTTTAATTTATATATTATTCATTAATTATAAGTTTTTTCCTTTCTTAAAATTCCATCTTATTCTTTTATTTTATTCATACTTTTTTTTTCCAACTCAATATATAATAATATAATTTATTTTTTTATTAATTTTTTTTAATATAAATGTTCTTTATTTTTAAGTCTATTTTCTTTTTTAACTTGTATATACATCTCGTTTAGAATTTTTTATTTTTAAATTTTATTTTCCCTTTTGTAGAATTATATACATTTATTTTTATACATTTTTATAATTTTTTACATATTTATTAGTATAATTTATTTTAATACATTTACTTTTTAGGGTTAGAGTATGTTCTAAGACTCCTTTTTCTTGGCTAAGAGATTGTCTTCTTTGGACATAAGGAAACAGGTTAAGACCAAAGACCAAGTGGCATCTCCCATAAGTGAAATCCTATCCCCTTATGAACCATGAAAGAAGTAACATTGATGAGTCAACTTGCATTTGTAGATAGCAACCAATGATGGTGGTCCTCACTATTAGTTTGACAACTAAGTTATGATAGGTGTTCCCACTATTTAGAAGGAAAAAAAACTCATACTTTTAAGTATTTATATTTTTTTCCTTACATCTCCATTATATACATTTATTAATAATTCTATTCTTTTTAGTTTTGTCTTATGCTTTTACATCATTTAATATTTATTTATTCAATTCCCACCACTACAACTATAACTCTTTTAAATGAACAAAACCACTTAAACTACTAGAAAAAATTTAATTTTCCCATTTTATTTATATAACAAGTGCTACTTAGTAGCTAGTAGTGCCACTTAGTTTTAAAAAATCTAAATAAAATAAAAACACTGAATTCAAGTTAGTGTCAAACATTAGAATCTAGTCAATTTAGGTTTCACTAATTGGAAAATTGAGGTATTTTGTTATCTATAATTGTGCATTGTGGCAAGTATGATAACTAATTATTATAAAAAAAAAATTCTCATGAAATCCTAAAAATTAGTAACCATATGAAGATAAAATTAGGAAATAAATGCCCATAACATTCTACAGGTTAATAGCTAATTATCATAATAGTTATTAATTATATAAAATTATGGGTAAATAAATCAAATTTGACAAAGTTAGGAAAGGAAAATAAAATTAGGAAAGAAATGCTAGCAATATTTTACAAACTAATAATTAACTAGGAATTGCCCCTAAAGGTGCAAAGATACACAAAAGGAATTGAACATGTTTATGATGTTACTGCAAAAATTTTGCAGCAAAATATAGATAACGACCTAAAGTGTGGAGGATGGAGGGGAGGAAATGTGTTCATGCTTGCAATAGTCTCACACTTATGTCGATGTCTGTGTGATAGATGTTTCCTATCTAAATCATATACCACTATGTCAAAATCTTATATACATATTATATCAAAGCTATAACATGCAAGTTAATGAGGAGAAACATTACCATAGGTACTCATGGGCACTGCCCCACAAAAAAATGTAATTGCAAAGGAAATGGCTAAAGTAAGTGTATGTAGATAACGAGCTTAAATAAAGAGCATATTTCACTCTAGTGACCTTCAAATTCCAATATATTTTGCAATCAACAGAAATAAGAGAGTTTGTTTATAATTTTAGCTATTTCCTTTCAAAAATTTTAAATTAATTTGGAACCATTTTCCTAGAGCCATTAATTCTAGTTTTAAATTTAAATTTGAATTTTTTCCAACAAAGATTTGTTGGAATTGCAAATTTATGTGGTGTAGTTTACACAATCCAATTGTCCAAGTAAAATTCCAAGGCATTGTATCCATTTATGCGTTTAAAAATACAGTTTTAAAAATGTAACATTACTCATGCTATATGCATAAATATAGTACCAATATAGATCCATTTTGAAGAGGATTAAATCTCTTGAGGTGCAAACTTTTTTTGAAGTTTTGCATTCTAAAAGAGGTCTCATAGGTTACCTTTAGCCTTGTGCATGTTAATTTTTTCTTTCTTTACTTTTCATCTTGTGGACCCTGAGTGACCATGTAAGTTAACCTCAGTTAAGAGGTATTTATGTCATGGATGTCCATTCCTAAACAAAAAATTACCCAATAATGTCTCAGGTTGAACAAGATTTAAGGTGGGACTTTATCATAATTAGTTAAGCAATTTTGTGTGAAATTTATCTTGAGAATTTTGATTTGAAGGAGTACCTACTAAGTATATTATATGCATTTATAGTTTGGAAAAATTTCACATTATTGAATTGTTTATTCTACATATATTTGTTTTATATGTGGAATGGAGAAATTATAAATCTAAATTTCATATTAACAAAGTATAAATATAAAGTAGAGAAATTTAATATATATATATATAACAATTAAGAGTATCTATTTCTTTGTTAAAAAGTTATAGGTTTTAATTCAAAAAGGATTACAATATATATACTTTTATAAACTTTAAATGAAAAAAATTTATATATCAATTTAATCTCTAATTTAGCAATAATATTAAAATTAAATTATCATTATTATTGTTTTTTTCAAAAATATTAAAAATACATAAATAACAAACTTAGTTTTAATTTAGATATTAAAATTAATAAAATATATTTATCCCTACTTTAATATGGAAATTCTTAATTTGTAAATAAGTTTTGTTATAATATCATGGGCCATTACTATGGCTTATCAATACTACATGCTCAAAAAACCATAAATCATTTCATATGACACTTGTTCATATAATTTTTTTTTTAAATTAATTAATTAATTAAAAGGATAAAAAATACATAACTGCTTTTTTGATAAATCTCAATAATTTATTTGTGTATACTGCTATGAAAATTCTAGAATATTTCATGCAGGTTAAATACTTACTATCCACCTAATGATTATTGATAATTAAATTAAAATTCTGAAAACCATTCCAAAATATACATGCTTATCTAAATAATTAAATTTTTTATTTTTAAAATTAATGAAAAATTTGTTAAATTTCTCATCATCTAATAAAATGTCTATTTTTGAAAAATACATTAATTTAATTTAATTATCGAAGGTTTTTTATTTCAACTTAAGGTGGATGAGGATTTGTTCTGTGTTTTTTAAAAATATATTAATTTAATTTAATTGTTGAAGGTTGTTTATTTCAACTTGAGTTGGACGATGATAGGTTGATTTTATTTTATTTTTTAATTGATGGCCTAGATTGATTCTCAAGGGAATATGCTCAGCATATGCTTACTCTTAATGTTATCAAGAGTTGTACTGCATTAGAGAGTTTTTTTAGGTTGCATTGACTTTTAATAAATTTAAATAATTAGAATGAGGCCAAATGGATCCTCCCCCACCAAGTTCCCAGGGATTTGAGATTATTCCACTTCTAATAAGTTACACCATGATAAGTTTCTTATTATTATTTATAACATTCATTTATATATAAGCAACTTATATCTAGCAAAATGGTCCATTACTTTTAATAATTTTTAAAAATTATATTCGTACCACCTTGCTCTCCACCCAAGAATTTCTTAGGGATTTGAGGTTATTCCAATTCTAATCAAGAGCACTTACTTTCCCTTGAGCATTTTTGTACAAGTGTGTGGATGCAAGTCAATACTAGCAAAAGGAAAGTAGTGGTTTTCTCTAACAAAAGAAAAGATAACCAACATAAGTTCTACTTTGAAGGCAATGGAAGAAGTTGTTGATTACAAATACCTCACAATTGAATTCAACATCACAATTGAATTCAACATCAACGTTTCACGAAGAGGGGACTTTTTTTGGAAGCAAAGATGCAGAAGTGTCATTTTGCAAAAAAATAGGAAGAGAAGCATTTCAGAAGCGTATAATCTATATATATATATATATATATATATATATATATATATATATATATATATATATATATTTATCATTTATATTTAAAGAAAACATCCCAAATACCAAATTAGTTGTAGAATACAACATGCATATTTTTACATAAATCAAGATAGATATGACATCCATGATTCCATTGAACATCAATTATTAATTAATGGAGCATCAACCATCTAAATTCTAGATTCTAGCAATTACAAACATACATCAAATTTTTAAGCATATTATAAAACATAAAATGATAAAACATTTAAGCATGCTATAAAACATAAAGCATTTAAGCATGTTGCATATCATAAAACATAAAACATTTAGCCATGTTATAAAACATAAATCATATTATCTAGCAAGTGAAAAACTATCAAAATTAGTCATGTCAAAAATTCAAATAATAATGTTTACAAAATAGGCAACTTGGCCACCACCAAGACAAAAAAATTCAAATTCACAACAAGCCTACAAGTCTAATCTATGAAAAAAGCAGTAAAATGTGAATATATATACTAATATCTCCTCCTTCCACCACAAAGAGTATGTGGCAGTGGGCCTCCACATGCTAGCAATGAAGAAGATGTTGGTTTTGGAAGTTGTGGCACGGCAATTGATGAAGACGAAGCCATTGTTGTTGGTGTTGAACCATGGAACCTAGGAATAAAGGGACTAGATGGGGGTGGCATGTCAACTCGATTATCATCATCATGGATAAGAGCATCCTCTAATTTCTCTAATCGCAACACTTCATCCTCCAAATTAGGCTCCTATGGATACTTTTCAGAAAAATTAAGGTCTTTATTACTCTTTGCTTCATCACAGTAATGGGACAAAAATAGCAAGTTGTAGTGAACATAAACCAAGCTCTCTTCCTGGTCTAAACTCAACATGTTCCTTTTAACAGTGTGGATGAAAGAATAAGAGCTACAAAACCTCTCTGCAGAAGAAGTGTTTACCACCTGTGATAGCACCCACGATGCCAAAGTCCGTAGAATTGGAGTAGCACCTCCATGAATGTTCCACCAGTCAATAGAAGAAAAAACATCTCGATATATAATTTCATGCATGATCCCAAATGGAATAGTGAAAAGGGTATAGTTGCTCAATTGTTTTCGTACCAAGGCATCCTCCTCCTCATCAGGGACTAATGTATTCAGTGCAATCATATATTTTTCTAGAACCTCTGGATCTAGGTGTGGTTTTCTCCTACTCCCCCCCCCGCAAGGTGTCGGTGTTGAAATCCATGATGGATGATAGTATTTAGGTGTCAAAACATATGCTAATGCATGCAATGGAACATTTAGAATATTCCATCGTCTTTCCACCTCTGTACGAATATAATTGTACAAGGTGATATCTCTAGTCTCAACAATGTCCTTAATCTGCCCCAACATGTTATCCAATTTCTCATACACCTCATAAATTATTGGTCGATCTAAATATGCAAACTTGATCATGTTATAAATTGGTTTGGTGAATTGAAAAACATATTTAACTTGTGACCAAAAGTACATGTCAAGAATAGTGTCCTTGGCTACATTAGCATCATCTCTATCAATGCTAATTTCCTCCCCTGATTCAACAGTGACCATATTAATTAAATATTGTCTCACCTTCACTATACACCTAAAGTTGTGGTAATAACTTGCAAATATTATTTTTGCAAGTCTAAGAAACTGCAACTTAGAGTAAGTGCCATAGAAGTAGTTTACCCTTGTATGCCCTCTGATAAATTTAATGAGTTTCTTCCCTCTCTTGTAAATATCATTAATCCACCCACATTATTTATGCTTCACAATATCATGCATCAAAAGGTTCAATGTGTGCACCAAGCACCTAGACCAAAATATGTGTGGATGAGTACGCTCAATCATTTTTCCTACTCCCTTAAAATTTTATGCATTATCTGTGATCACTTGAACCACTTTACTAGGACCAACATCTTTGATTGATTGCAATAATATACTTTTAATATTTTGGGAAGTTTCATTAACAGAAGAGGAGTCACAACATGTAATAAATACAACACCATTAGAACAAACACCAAGAACATTTATCAAATTTTGGTTTCTGATATTTTTCCACCCATCAGATACAATGGATACCCCACAATCCACCCACTCATTTGTAAAATGTGTCATAGCTATTTGAACCTTTCCTTTTTCACTTTCTAATAACATTGTTATAGCTTTCTCATAGTTGGGGGACTTATATCCTTTTGGGGCTTCATTTATTGCCTTTACCATTTCATGCCAATAGGGAGAGTGAAGCACGTTGAATGGCACACTGCAAGTACAAATCAGACTATCTTTCCATCCACATCATCCCTCCCAAAAACATTAAGGAAATCCCCTATCGTTTTTTACCTCCAGAGCTTGTAGAAATACCATGAGGAGATGAGCTACCAAATCTAGAGGTTGCACTTGATTCAGATTGAGTTTCTTGTTTCTTGTTTTTTTGTTGTGCAACCTCCTCTATTTGGATGTATTTTCTTCTTTCTTCATTTAAAACATTTGGGAAAATTGTTATCCCCACGCCACCTTTTTTTCATCAATTTCCATCACCCCACAAAGATGCCTCCTCACACTGGTATATGGACCACTATATGGCTTTCCTCCATGTCAACCATGAGGGCAAAAATACTTGTAGCTTCCACCACCTTTTCCCCCTTAAATTTTTGTCACATAGTTCCACAAGGGTGTTAACGCAAATATCCCCTCTAGTGTTTCAATGTTCTCATCAGAATCATCCCCTTCCTCTTCAAACGTTTCCTCCTCATCATACATTGGTTCACTCATATGGGGACACTATGTTGTTCTTCTCTTCTATTTATACTCCCCCTTTCCATCTTGAAAACCAAGAGTGGAATGATACATAGAAGCCAAAAAACATCATATTTGAATATGAATATAGGTAGTGGATAACCTGCAAATGAATGAGCAAGAAGAAAGAATGGGAAATTTTAGGAGAGGGAGGAGAGAAAATACAAAAAACAATGACAAAAAAATGAGAAAGTTTTGGGTTTTCACTTACCTCTTTAGCTCTTATAGATGGAAGCCCTTATCTACTCCTCCAATCTCCTCCTCCTTCACTCCTCTAGGCTCTCCTCAACTCTCTCTTCTCCTCTCTTCTCCAGGCTCTCCAAAAGCACAAGTGAGAAAATCAGAGGTGAAAGTGAGCTTTTAACTTTTTCATCCTATCCCTAACTCAAAACTAACCCACCACCTAACTCAACTAAAACTAAGAAAACAAAAACAAAAATAAAAATAAAAAAATCATTTTTTTGGAGGGTGCAAGTCAGATACGTCCGCCACTATATGGAAGCGGTCACGATATGTACGGAATCGCCTTCAAAGCACTACGAAACCGTAATATGTTGATCCATCCTATGAAACGTGGATTGGGAGGGGAGGTTCAAAAATGGAAAGAACCACCTTTTTCCGCCCAATCCATTTTTTCGAAATTTTGATCCGCGTTTCATACGATGTATCCCATACAATTCCGTACAAGACGCAGATCGATCGTTGGAGTCGGGGGGATTGGGGCAGGGGGGCATTTCCTGCAACACTGCTCAACATAAATCTAAGCTTGGATCAATGTAGAAAGAAAAGAACTTTGGGGGGTTGGAAATCATTCTATGCTTTTAAATAGGTGTAGAGAGGCAGAGTAAACCACTCTAACTCTTTTTTGGATTTTAGTGATTCTAGTGATTCTCTACAGTTGTGAATTGTGGGCCAACAATAAATTTGACATGCATTGGAAACAAATTTAGAAAATTTAGAAGTGTTTCATTACAATAAAATTCAAAATTAAAAGTTCAGTTCTTTATGCTATCTTGTTAAGTGAAATGGGGGTTGCTCCTATTGAAGCAACAACTATGGTGTGGGTCATAAGGTATTTGAAACAAATTGAGAAAATGGAAGAGGGTAGATGACCTAAGGTTGTGTTTAATGACATATTGGGAACAATAAAGAAGACTTGGATGTAGAAAAATAACAAATGGTTTAGAAAATGGGAAATTTTCTTGAGCATATGTCCCACAAACAGTAAAGAGATAAAAAGATATTGTTATGGATAAGTTCCACAAATGCACTTGGGAGAAGGAGCTAGGGAGGAAGAAAATGTATTATATTAAAGAGTTTAATCCCACTCATAATCATCAACAAAAAGCATACATAGGGGCCAATATTTCTTGGAGAGCTAAAATTCTTATTGCTCAATTAAGGACTAATTCGCATCAACTCCACTGTGAAACACGGCCCTGGAAAACGCAAAAAGAAGTGTGGGAGGAAAGAGTATGTATTTTTTTCTCTTTTGGAAAATGGAAACTGAAAAGCATTTCACTTTAGAATGTGAGGCCTTCAAAGACAACAGGGAAAGTTATGCAGATATTTTGGCAGCTAGCTATTGGGATATTCTATTCAGGAAGGGATTTTTCGAGAAACTTAGAGAGTTTATTATGAAACATCACAGGAAAAGTGTAGAATAAAAGAGCCAGATAGAGAATCAATCTGTCCCATAGGATATATTTAGCCTCGTGAATGTTAAAGTAACTTCTTCTTCTTCTTCAATTCCTCCATGATAAGTTCTTCATTACTATTTATAACATTCATTTATATATAAGAAAATTTTATTTAGAAAAATGGTTCATTTTTTTCTTAATTTAAAGTTGACACATGTCAAAAGATAAAATAGAAAAATGTCAAATGGAGATGAAAAAGGTAGACAATGCCTCGAAAAAAGACACCTTCCGTTTAATTATCATAATAGTTATATTATAAGAACTATGTGTAAATAAATCAAATTTGACAAAGTTAGGAAAGAAAAACTTATGCAATCTTAAAAATTAGTAACTATATATAAATAAAAATATTTTAACAAAATTAAGAAAGAAATGCTCACAAGATTCTAAAAATTAAT
This sequence comes from Pinus albicaulis, assembly GCA_034641835.2. Taxonomy (NCBI): domain Eukaryota; kingdom Viridiplantae; phylum Streptophyta; class Pinopsida; order Pinales; family Pinaceae; genus Pinus; species Pinus albicaulis. The sequence continues at coordinate 730,667,804 of CM076573.1, read as the reverse complement.
AACTAATTATCATAATAATTATTAACTATTATAAAAACTATGTATAAATAATACAAGTTTAACAGAGTTAGGAAAGAAAAATTCACAAAATCCTAAAAATTAAAAACTATATATAAATAAAGCTATTTTAACAAAATCAAGGAAGAAATGGTCATAAGATTTTAAAATGTAATAACTAATTATCACAATAGTTATTAATTTTTTTCTACTAATGTATTTAAAAGAAAATGTTTTGGAAATATGGTTTGTTACTTTATTTTTATTTTTTCTTTTATAATATTTTTTTCCAAGTGAATGAAGTGATTTGTTTGAAATTCTATTCATAAATTTTATATTAAAACTAACTACCCATCATTGTTAATAAATAAAACATTAATTTATCATAATATATATATATATATATATATATATATATATATATATACAAAATTGCCATAATAAAGGATACTTACATAAAAATAGTTTAACAATATTCACATAAATGTTTATACAATAGAGGATGCTTATAACTAGTATATATCCATCTTAAGGAAGGATTTACCATACATAGAGAGGTATCAAATTTTTTCAAGTGCAAGTCTCTTTTAGAGTGTACAATTTAGAATATAATTGCATCCTTCTCATCCCCATAGATCCCATTGAATGCCTAGTAGCAATGTGTAATGTTTCATTCTTTAAAGTGTATTTTTAAATGCCATATAAAATGAATAATTAAACTTATTAGTTCAAAAAATATTTATTAATTTTCATGGAAATTAGTTAAAATATTAATAATAATAAACCAAAATGTAAAAAAATAAAACTACATCTAATGATTTAAAAGTAAAATCTAAACCAAACATAATTAATGTAGTCAAATCTACAAAAAATCCAAAATAATTTCAAAATATAAAACTTCCAAAAAGAACCATGCAAATAGAGACCATGCGAATGTATGGTTTTAACGTTCCATTTTAATATTGTCATCAAGAAACAAAATATTCCTAACTACTAAGGACGTCAAGAGACATACAACAATAGACACATATTAGTGTGTGATTTCAGTGTTCCATTATTATTGCATGTACCAACATCAAATGTGTTTTTGAATATCAAGAACGTTAAGCATGAGAATATTTATGTATAAGGTGTTTTTCTTTGAAAACAATTCTCTAAATAATCAGTGTGTATCCCTCTTCACCATCAAATAAAATGTTAGACAATTGAAAATTTTTAACTCATCAAATTAAAAAAAACTAATAATTGTTAATTTTAACAAGACTGTTAATTTAGTTACCCATCCGTTCCAAGATTGTATATATCAGTTTTTGTTTTCCAAAATTGTATATATTATTTTCTTTCAGTGACACTTCTTTGAAATATTGCATCGAACAGCAACCAGAATGTGGTTGGATTTGTATCTGCAGCCTGCCATGATTTCCTCGACGAGCAGCCGCGATGCAGTTGGATTTGTGTTTTCAACCCGTGCCCTGAGCCTACAGCTACTTTAGAATTCAATGTTGATACATTCGAAGAAACCCTAGAATCATTCCATTTCTGTTTTGAACTGTCAAAGAAAGAATGCAATGTTTCTGTTGATGCGTTCAAAGGAGGAGGAATAAAGCCTACACTCATTCCATTTTCGTGTTGAAGTGTCAAAGCTATCATATATGTTTTTTTTTTTTTTTTCAAAATCAGAAATGTAGGACGTAATTACTTTCAATTCCATTGTACAGAATATTGTTTTAGATTTTATCTCTGATGGGTGCATAGGTGGGAATGAATTGGCTCACAATATTGAGCAAGAGTGAAGGTTTTAGGTATTATTTTCTTCTCACCTCTATTTTTTTCTCTTGAAATCTTGATTTGGGTTTCTTTTTCTTGATTTTGTTTTGTTTTTTAAACAATATTTCCTAAGGTTCAGATTTCTGTGAAGTCTACCACTTTATTTAGGAGGTAAGGAATATCTAAAGAATATTTATTTACCCTAACAATTTGTATAATTGTAGGACTTTATACTATACTGTAGGGTAAGGAAAAAGATGAAAAGTTGGAAAAATAGGGATTTGACAACTCACACTGCAACATTCACATGAGGAAAACCTTATTAGAAGACAACCTTGTTGGAAAACATCCATTTGAATCCAACACAATGTATGAGATTAAAAACACCTCTAGATATCAACCATTTGACTCCAACACATAAGTTGAGATTAACAACGTTGCTAGAGTACACACATTTGCTACAAGAAAAAAGTTTAGATAATGTGAAATCCAACAAATCTTCTTTTACACGGATCAAATTGTGAACTGTCATCTTCATGTGCATTTTTTCTCTATAATGGAAAGTCATGTCAAGATTATCAGGTATCGCATAAATTGAGGAAAATTGTATTTGCGTCTGAAACTGTGCAGAGATATTTTGTGGGGATTTAGGTTTAGAACATGTGAATTTTCCACCGTAGAGGTGTTACCAAATTTTCCTTTCTTTTCAGAAAAGAAAAAAATGACAGCTAGCAAAAAAAAATTACATATAGCAAATGGCCTAATATTCCACTATCAATACCAGCGAGCAATTATGACCCAAAAAATATATATTTTTCACCTTCTCTGCATGTGTGTAGCATTGGATCAAATAACAATATATTGTGATGTTCAAAAAATATAAAAAAATGCCTCAACCAAATAATGATCCATCAAAATTATACTAGCCTATCCGATATAGTGATTTATGTTTCCCATATCACAAAACCCTTACAAATTAAAGACAATAAAAAAAGTAACCAAGAGAAACATATTTAGTAGGAAAGGAACGACCCAACAATATTGATTTTGCAAGAATCTTGGAAAATGTCATTGCAGTAAGCCCATTTCACATAATTCACCTCATTTGGTTGTTTATTTTGGTTCGGATGGCTTACATTTCAGGAATTTACATCCTTCTCCACCATTGAACATGTGCGAAGAAGCAGATATAAGAACCACTAATTCAATCTAGGGTAGACTAAAAGTCTGACAAATCATGTGTAGATTTGATATTGTTTTGATTACAGGCTCCAATAGTAAAGAAATATCCAACTCAATTGTCAACAATAATCATGTTATTCCAAGGAACGATATTGTCCACTTTGGTGGCATTATTCCTTGAAAGAAAGGCTTCTCCTTGGATGATAAAGTGGGGCTTTGAGCTTCTCAACATTATCTACTCTATAAGAGAGTAACCATTGTCTTTCTTAAACATAATTTTCATCTTTTCAAACCTAATTAATATTCAACGTTGTAAAGTGTTGTGTTGGCATTGTTAGGCATATTATGCTCTAGCTTTGCACTAGTTCTTCAAGTGTATTGTATCAGTGTAAGGGGGCTAGTGTTTGTTACAATATTTGGTCCATAATAAAAAATATTGGTTGCAATATTGGAACATTTCATCCTTCCACTTGAAGTTTCACCTAGGAAGGTCAATACAACACATATCTTTATCAATTTTTACATTTTGTATGGTTTCTTTGGCTTTTATTTACAACATTATTTATTTTTCAGTTTTCTGGGAACAAGTTTTATATTTTTCCAAGAAAAACGGAGATAAGTGTCAGGATTTATAACAATAGAACCCCACTCAACCCCACTCCCAAATCTACCACTACAGGTTTCCCCATGGAAAAACCTACCACTACAGGTTTCCCCATGGAAAAACCTCACAGGGAAACTGTTCAAATTTTTGTGAGATGTACACATATGGGAGGCCTCTTTTTCATCCCATACCCATATTGATTATAGAAAACATGAATCTTTTGCATCCCATACCCATATTCATTATATAAACCAACAGACTTCATATTCCTCAACTATTAAGATTCGTCAAATATTCTGGAGTTTCTCTAAAGCTCACATCCTTTCGAACTTGGTGAAGCAATGAAATAACCGAGTCAATGTATTAAAAAGTCTCACAAGTATGTTGATTTTCAATCTGGGATGAGGCCCCAAACATCCCACATTCAAGCCCATAGAAGGCTCATTGAACAAGGCCAACCATCATGATGTGCTCCACACAGGTATTTACATATTTATATACTGCCAACACAAGTTAGACCTGGGTTTCGGACACATATAGGTTGGCTTCCAAAGTAAGTTACCTTTCCAAAATTCTCACACACATATAAAATATTAATCGGAATCCAAGTTTAAGCTCGCTATAGTTCCTGAGTGATCTGAAATAATATCCATAACTTTGTTCTATTTTCACCTCTTTATAAAGGCTCTCATATTTCTACCTCGACCTTCTTGACATTTTATGCATTTTCACCTTGACTGTGGATTTTAAGGGCTACGACTACTACAAATATTTAGACACTTCGATGACCAGTTATATACCAATTTATTTCCATTCAATCTGAAAGAATTGAACTTGTTACTAAAATGGTAAATTTTGAAGGCAATTGTGACAATGTGAAGTATTTAGGTAATAAATCGCCATTTATTCTCCATATAGAAAGCACAATAGTGGTTTTGGTTAACACCTCAGCGGTCATATCATTTGCATGTATAATTGAAGCTGGCAGTGGGGATTTTGACAGCTGCTTCAGAAATTTGAGATTGTTGAGGTCTCAATAGATAACACCACAATCTTTTGATACATTGCCAATCAAAATTTAAATTTGGAAACAATTATGCATGTTACTTTCCTAATTTTTGTACATAAAATCTTTGCATATGTAAAAAACACTGACCATGAACACCATCCTTCATCAAATTGTCAGCCTAAGCTACAACTCTTGTGTTCAATGTAATAATGTGTTGACCAAAAAATAGATTTTTCACCTTCTGTGCAGGTGTGCAACATTGGACCAAATAACAGTCTTTTTTCATGTTCACAAAATAGAAAACAATCCCCAACCAAATAATGATCCGTCCCAATTATTCTACCCAAACCGATACTACCATTTATGTTCCCAATATCACACAACCCTTACAAATTAAAGATAGCAAGAAAGTAACCAAGGGAAACATATTTAGGAGGCAAGGAACGATTAAGCAATATTGATTTTCATTGAATCTTGGAAAATGTCATTACAATAAGCTCATTTGATAGAATTCGACTCATTTGGCTATTTATTTTTGTCTGGATAGCTTAGGTTTCACGTATTTACACCCTCCTCCACCGTTGAACATGTGTGAAGACGCAGATAGAAGAATTTCCATTTGAATCCAGGGTAGACTGAAAGTATGACGAATCATGTGCATATTTCATATTTTTTTTATTTTAGCCTCTAATGGTGAGGAAATATCTAGCTCAACTGTCATTAACAACAACAATTGTATTCAAAGAAACCATGTTGTCCATTTTGGCGACTTTAGTCATTGAGAGAAATGCATCTCCTTTGAGGATAAAGTGGGGCATTGATCTTCTTAGCATTATCTACTCTGTGAGAGTGTAACCATTTCCTTGTTTAAACATAATTTCCATATTCTAAAACCTAATTAATATTCAAGGTTGTAAAGTGATTCATTGGCATGGTTGCAGGGCATTTTATGCTCCAACTTTGCATTGTTTCTTCAAGTGTATTGTATCAGAGTAACGGTACCAATGCTTGTTGCAATTTTTGGTCCACCATCAACAATATTGGTTGCAATCTTGGAAATTTTCATCCTTCACGTAAAGTTTCACCTAGTAAGGTCAATATAACGCACATCTTTATCATTTTTTGAATTTTGGTATGGTTTCTCTGGATTTTGTTTACGACGTTGTTTCTTCTGCAATATTTTGGGAACAAGTTTGATAATTGCAGGAATTTATACTGCAATGCAAGGAAAAGGATGAGAAATTTGAAAAAGATGAATCTGACAACTCACATTGCAACATTCACATGATGAAACCCTTATTGGAACACAACCTCATTGGAGAACACCCATTTGACTCCAACACATGAGCTAAGATAAACAACGTCGCTAGAGTACACACATTCATGCTCCATACAACAAGGACAGTAATGGTTGTTGTTAACACCTCAGTGGTCATTTCATTTGCATGTGAAGTATTTAGGTAAGAAATCACCATTTATGCTTTATAGAGCAATAACAGTAGTGGCTGTTATTAACACCTCAACGGTCATTTCATTTGCATGCACATTTGAAGCTGGTAGTGGGGATTTTAACAGTTTCTTCACAAATTCAAGGTTGTTGAGGTCTCAATAGATAACACCAGGGTCTTCTGATACACTACCATTCAAACTGTAAAGTTGGAAACAATTATGCATGTTCCTTTCTTAATGTGTGTACATAAAATATTTGCATATGTAAAAAACACTGACCACCAACACCATCCTTGTTAAAATCATTAGCCTAAGCTACAACTCTTGTGTTCAATTTAGTAATGTGTTGACCACAAAATAGAATTTTGACCTCCTTTGTATGTGTCCAGCAATGGACCAAATAACAATATTTTTTCATGTTCACAAAATAGAAAAAATGCCCCAACAAAAAAATGATCCGTCCCAATTATTCCACCCTATCTGATACTACCATTTATGTTCCCAATATCACAAAACCATTAGAAAGTAAAGACAATAAGAAAGTAACGAAGAGAAACATACTTAGGAGGCAAGGAACGACTAAGTCATATTTATTTTCTCTGACTCTTGGAAAATGTCATTGTAGTAAGCTCATTTGTCATAATTCGGCTAATTTGGATATTTATTTATGTCTGGATGGCTTACGTTTCGAGTATTTACACCCTCCTCCACAATTGAACATGTATGAAGAAGAATATAGAAGAATCGCCATTTGAATCCAGGGTAGACTGGAAGTATGACAAATCATGTGCAGATTTGATATTGTTTTGATTACAAGCCCCAGTGGTGAGGAAATATCCACCACGAACACCATCCTTCGTAAAATTGTCACCCTAAGCTACAACTCTTGTGTTCAATTTAGTAATTTTTTAACCACAAAATAGATTTTTCACTTCCTGTGCATGTGTGTAGCATTGGACCAAATAACAATCTTTTGTCATGTTCATAAAATAGAATAAATTCCCCAACCAGATAATTATTTGTCCCAATTATTCTACCCTATATGATACTACCATTTATGTTTCAAATATCACAAAACCCTTACAAAGTAAAGGGAGCAAGCAAGTAACCAAGAGAAAAATACTTAGGATGCAAGGAACGATTGAGAAATATTATTTTTCATTGACTCTTGGAAAATTTCATTGCACTAAGCTCATTTAATAGAATTTGACTCATTTGGTTTTTTATTTTCGTCCAGATGGCTTACGTTTTAGGTATTTACACCCTCCTCCACCATTGAACATGTGTGAAGAAGAAAATAGAAGAACCACCATTTGAATCTAGTGTAGACTGAAAGTATGACAAATCATGCATAGATTTGATATTATTTTGATTACAGGCTCCAATGGTGAGGAAATATCTAGCTTAACTATCATTAAAAAAATCATGTTATTCTAAGGACAATGTTGTCCATTTTTGTGGCTTTAGTCATTAAGAAAAAGACCTCTCCTTGGAGGATAAATTTGGGCATTGAGCTTCTTAGCATTATCTACTGTGTGAGAGTGTAACCATTGCCTTTCTTAAACATAATTTCCATATTATGTAACCTAATTAATATTAAAGGCTATAAAGTGATGTGTTGTAATGGTGAAGGGAATATTATGCTTCAGCTTTGCACTATTTCTTCAAGTGTATTGTATCAGTGTAAGGGGAGCGATTCTTGTTGCAATGTTTGGTCCATAATCAACAATATTGATTGAAATATTGGAACTTTTCATCCTTCAAGTGAAGTTTCACTTGGTAAGGTAAATATAACCCACATATTTATCAATTTTTGGAGTTTGGTATGGTTTCTCTAGCTTTTGTTTACGTCTTTATTTCTTCTGAAGTTTGTTGGGAACAATTTTGATAATTGCAGGATTTTATACTCTAATGTGGGGCAAGGAAAAGGATGAGAAGTTGGAAAAACATGGATCTGACAACTTCTTGGAAAGTGTAACTAGGTTTGATCTTCATAATGACTAAGTAATTATGAACTTATGTAATGAAGAAGACAAAGATAATAAAATGTATTTTGTAATGCTTGATTCATGGGTTTCATGAGAAAGGAGTTTTTACTATAAGTCAAAGAACTCTTCTTGATGTATTTAGAGGTTTTTTCATCTTGTCATAAATGTATAATTTAGAGTCATTTATATGAAGTGTTGTTACAGTTGCAAAAGAAAATTTATTGATTTAATAATGTGCTCCAAGACCTTGTCAATATGGTCCTTGAAGTCGGCTCATATTATGGCTACAAGATGCTACTTGACAAGTCAGCCTACTCACAAAATTCATGTTAGCCTAAGACAGTGACACAACCCCTATATAAAGGGTTATCTGCGACCTCATTTCATACACAAGTTTTTAGAAAAACCTAAAATGGAAGTGCAGATATAAGTCTATTTTTTGGTGATAAAAAGAAAGGTAATACAACGAGGAGAAGGGTTAGCTCAATGCAGGAAGAAAGGTCCTCTCGGACCCATGTTTTGGGAGAGTAATCTTCTGGTTAAGGTATATCACAGTGATTCGAAACTACAATGCATAAGAGTATATAGAAAAGGTTTTCTAATTCTAGAATGATATGCGTAGAAGGTGTCTGATATCAATGTAGAGGAGAGGCAATGCTAGCCTCTGTCATTGATCTCATACCCTTGCCTAATTTCAGTAATATATTTACAACATAAAGGAGGTAGCAAGCAAGATGGTCATCATAATGAAAGGAGATCCATTCATGTAGCACAAAGCCTATCACAGCAAGAGGCAGAGGTCAAATCAAGGAAAGGGGATCTCATTTTAAGGCTAGGAACCGAGTTTTCCTAGTGTTGGTGCAACATGGTGCAGAAAACCAAGATCAACATAAGAATCCTAGAAGAGCATGGTGAAAGGGGTCTTGGAGGCATATTTTTTTCAAGAGTATTTTTCATGGTCTTGGTACTCGTCAATTGATTATCTATAAGAGGAATGATTATCGGGTTTTCCTCTCCAAGAGGGAGAGGGTTTTTCCCTAGCTGAAGAGCCAAAATTATGTGTCTCTTTTGTTTTGATAATTGACTTGATGAAAGACATAATAAGCTAATGAAGATAATATCTAAGTAATAAAGCATAACAAGTATCATGCGTGCATTTATCAAGTAAGATAATTGAATTAAACACTTCCCTACAAAATTCTCAACACAACTCACACTATAACATTCACATGAGGTAACCCTTATTAGAAGAAACCTCACTGGATAACACCCATTTGAATCCAACACAAAGGTATGAGATTAAAAAAACCTATAGAGATCACCCATTTGAATCCAAAAAAGAAGTTTAGATAAACAATGTTGCTAGAGCACACAAATTTATGCTCCATACATCAAGCACAATAGTGGTTGTTGTTAACACCTCAACATTCATTTCATTTGTAGGCAAAGCATTTAAACAATCAACCACCATTTATGCTCCATACAACAAGAACAGTAGTGGTTTTTGTTAACACCTCGGCGTTCATTTCATTTGCATGTACAGTTGAAGTTGGAAGTGGGGATTTTGACAACTGCTTCACAAATTCAAAGTTGTTGAGGTCTCAATAGATAACACCAAAATATTTTGATACACTACGAGACAAAATGTAAAGTTGGAAACAATTATGCATGTTACTTTCCTAATGTTTGTACGTAAAATATTTACATATGTAAAAAATACTGACCACGAACAGCATCCTTCATAATATCGTCAACCTAAGCTACAAATCTTGTGTTCAATTTAGTAATGCATTGACCACAAAATACATTTTTTGCCTCATATGCATGTGTGCATCTGTTACACCATTTTTTGGTCATCTAACCTATTATCATTAGATGGACCCAAGTACACCATGTAAGACCAATTTTACCCTAAGTAAAATTGCTTTCACTATGTGAAATAACTTAGTAAAACACCTTTATTAAGTTGTTTATTGTCTAAACAGGAAACCCCAAAAGGAAATAATAAACAAATCTATATTTGTTTATATTTCCTCAAAGAATAATTAGTTAAACATCAATTTAATTATTATTCCTGGTCATATTTAACCCAAAACAAGGAAATCAATTAAATAAATCCTTATTTATTTGATTATTTCCTAGGAAAAGGTTATTTAATCCCTATTTAAATAATATTCCTAGTTAAATTTGACTAAATCATTTATAAATAATTAAATAATCATTATTTATTTAATTATATTTCCACCATTTCCTTAAAATAATAAATAAATCATTTATTTATTTATTATTTATAAATAAAGAACTTGACACAAGTCAAAAATCCTTTCCCCTCCAACAAATATAATAAAATATTCCTAAAAGGTGGTTCTAGAATTTGATTAATAATATTTTATTCATGCACCAAGTTATAGACCGCCCTAATATTTTGTTATAAATAGAAGGGTTTTCTCATTCATTAGTCACCTTTCATTGCATTAGATCACTTTGGATCTATACTCCTGGTCTGAATTTGAGCCATTATCATTGTCACATTCTTCATCACTTGCTTTGTGAGCTCTCTTTGAGTTCTATGTTTGTCTAGGTTTTCTACACCAACAAGAGAGAGAAATTTTAGATCTGAAATGATGAGGACTTTCAAGAACCCATCCCATTGAGGAGAATTGGAAACGCCTTTCTTGTTTTCCTCTCAGGTGCCCCTTTAATATAAAAATTCTTTCAAATATATTGTTCTTGTCTTGTCTATTGGATGCATAGAGAAACATTTCATTTTTACTGCTTAATGTCTTTTATGCATAGATATGGATTCATGCAGCTTTATTTGGATCAACTAACTTCATATTTAAAGATATTGGCAGCCATAATTGATGTTAGGGCTATTTTTTGTGCGTAGCTAAAGTGGTCTTTTTCGACGAGAGATTCATACTAACAATTGGCGACTCCACACGGGTTTTCTTTTGCGACCACTGTCATTTTATATATTCCTTCATATCCAGCTATTTCAGACCCTAGGGTTTCTCTTCAGTTTTTTGTTTTTCCTGTTTTTATGGTGCTTTTCACCTCTAAAACCCTCAAACATTAAAGTGTGTTTTTGGCCCTATTGCGTAGGTGACAAACATCAGCCGCAACTGAGACGACAAATTTTTCTGAAATGTACCGCCGAGAGACCCTTTAGGTCACACTTAATATCGGCCCAAAAACTGTGACCTGGACTGAAGGGTGCACTTTTCTACCCCAAAGCTGTGACCTCGACTGAAAGCAGGTCAAAACCCGCGACCTGCACTTTTTTCTACAATTCTCCAGCAATTTTTTCTTGGTTTGGGTGAAGCTTCTGTCAGGGTTTTCCATCCTCCGTCTTTGCCCGTTTAGATCTATTTCTGATCTGTTTCACTCAAATAAGTGGGAATCTTGCGCCTTAGGGCTTTAGTACCCTCCACTTTTTGTGGGCGAGTTTTAGCTATTTCAGACGTCTGAATTTTCAGAGTTTCAGCCTTCTTCTTTTCAGATCTGATACCTCATTTTCAGATCCCTCCAGATCAGCTCTTCTCCCTTTCAAATAACCTCATATAGTTTTTTTTGGGTTTACCTCCAGGGTCACCTGCTTGCCCCTTCTACCTTTAGTTGATTCTCTCCTTTGTAGCAGCAACCTTGCCTCTGCCTCTTTGCTATTGTCTGCACCTCTTTTTAGAAAATTTCTCCTTTAGATCCCTATCCCTCCTGACCTTAGATCTATTGGCCTCTTTTCAGCGTGTTTTGATTAGATTTTTTCCCTCTTCTAGACTAGTTTTGAGAGACCCGCCTTCTTGGGTTAGATTGATGCATTATTAGTTGTTAATTCTCTATTATTTTAGTCTTATTTACTATTCTCTACAGATTTATTTTCAGTTACGTAGCACACTTTTTCCTTTACTCTCAAAACGTCTAGGTTAAAAATTAAAATTAACACACGCCACACATTGACCCTAAGTGAAGAAGAGCCTGGTTAACACCGCGTGGCAAAGAATTTAAAATCAATTGACACTGCACCTCTCTGCCCTTGTTTCGACATTGACCTCACTTGATTTTTCACCTCCCTGCCTTTGTCGGTTTTTGTTCTTCCTGTCATCATTGTGCCTCCAAGGCATCTATCCCAAAGACTTCTTGGCCTTCACCCTCAGTTTCTGGTTGGTCGACTTCCTCCTTCCTGTCGTCATTGAGTTAGTCCTCCCCCAAGTCTGCACTCCAACTCTTCTTCTGATTGTTCGGGTTCTCCCCCTATTACCTGCACCATGTCTAGTTTGGGGCTTAGTGCTAGCGGCAACCCCAATTCTACTGCTGGGTTTGTTTCCAGTGGAACCACTACGGGAAATACCTCGACTGTCCCTTTGCTCCCTTATATGGCTTGTCTTAGTCTCCCTGATTTCAATCAATTGATCAATGATCCTATACGCCGCGATTTTAGTTGGCCTGCTATGCCAACCAAGCTCCCCTCCGACATTCCCAAGTTTGATGGGCATGCTAGTGAAGATCCCTCCAACCATATCTGATCTTTCCACATGTGGTGTTAATCCAATTCCATTACTGATGGCTCCATCCATCTTAGATTGTTCCAACGCACGCTTACAGGCGAAGCTTCTAAATGGTATGTTGACCAGACTGCCTCTTCCCATACCACCTTTGCGACCCTTTCCCGCACCTTCTTATCTTATTTCCAGCTTCCCCCTCGTTATGACACTGGTATCAAAATTTTGACTTCTTTTCGTTAATCGTCTATGACTCGCCTATTAGATCATGTTAAGGAATGGTGGAGAAGAAAGAGCCTATGTCAAGCCCCTACCTTCGAAGACCGTGTCTACATGGACTGGTTCCTTAGATCTCTCTTACCTGCCATCAGCAAAGATGTCGCATCAAATTTTCCTTGAACCGAAGAAGCCACCCTCCAAATAGCCTTGAAATATGACTTGATCTATGCTCAATCCGGTTATGTTTATACCGTCCTTCTTGACCTCCCTAGACCTGGTGGCACTAACGCACTGGGGGCACCCCATGCCGTGGATGGTATCATTGGAGCTCTCTCTCATCCATCCGCTCAACCTACCATGAGATATGGTTTTCCTAGGGGAGGGGGCACCACTTCTTGCACTTCTCCCCTTCCCGGTAGCACGCATCCAGGATCCGGCATGCCTCCTCTTTCTGCCCAACCCCCTGTTTACCACACTATTACCCAACCTCATTACCATCCATATCCATAGCCTAGTGCTCCAACTCCTCCAGCATTAGCACCCCCGCCTCCCTTGTCTTCACAACCCCCGCAACAACAGCCACCACCCCCTCAGGGGCAGGTGTCTGCACCGGAGGGCGCGACTAATCCTCCTCCCTCCAAAGCGACGAAGGAAGACACTCCACATCATTCTGCTCCCAGTAATCCTAGACTTAATCCTCAAAATAATGCACCTAATACTCTTAACCAGCAATAGGGCACTCAGCCCAAGCAGGACAAGCCCGTTCCCATGAACCAACCTTGTTCTTGTTATGGTGTTTATGTTCATTCCACTCATGATTGCCCCCTTTTACCACAACTGCGACAGATATGGGAGTCTCAAGCCACATTGGGAGGACAACATGCCTCCCTTATTTCTCCCCCCAATGTGGCCACTTCTCAACCAGCTGTGTTTACCAATCTTTTCCCTCAACAAAGGTTTGTGGTTGCCCAACCACCTCACAGACCGGTAACCACTCAACCTCCTCCATCTGGTACCTCTGATTACCCAATCCTCATGATGAACTTTGACTAACCTATAACTGTCGACCTCAACCTTCAAACTCATTCCCATCCATACCCCCAGCCTCCTACTCCATCTATCCCCGAGTCACCTTCTTCAGGTTCTACAGAGCCTCTTTCGACAACTAATGGTCCCTTACATATCCCTCAGCCCAAAGCTAAGGTCCATACCTAGATTCCTAAGGGACCATTACGCCGAAATGCTTCTTCTAACCAAGCTGCCCATTCATATAGCATAGTAGATGAGTTGGCCGAATCTCTTACTGCTATTTCAACGCTGGAACTCCTCCAGTCATTCCCCTCTCAAAGAAAAGCTCTACTCTCTGCCATAGGCACTGTAGATCCAACAGATGACCAATTGATTTTTTTTTATGCCCATCAATCAGAGTCTCCTCCTCTTCCTGCTTCCGTAGCTTTCCAAATCCCCGTCAAAATTCGGAACGCTAAAATTTCTTGGTGCATCATTGATGAGGGGGCATCAACCTGTGTGATGTTTGCTTTGATTTGGAAACAACTCGAATCTCCTAAGTTGGTCCCTTCCATGATCACTCTTCGAGCATGGGATGGCAACGCCTCCCAGCCCATTGGCCTTTTCCGCAACTGTCCTATCACTCTTGCGGGCAAGACTATTTGCGTTGACGTTGAAGTCATCAACGCCCCTCTTGATTATAACATTCTTTTGGGGCATAGATACACCTATGCCATGTCTGTTGTCCCATCCGCGGTCCACCGCAAGATTTTTTTTCCCTCATAATGGAAAGATAGTCACCATTGACCAGTTGATGTATCATGAGCCAAAATCTCAGCCCTCCCCTGAGTCGACCATCTCTTCTGTAGCCAATAAGAAAATTGTCGTTTCTTTGATTAGTGTCTCTCCCGGCGTCTACAAAGACTCCTCTTTTCTTGGAACCTTCCCCGGTCTTCCTCCTCCTCCTGTCACCGACCCCAGCTCATCGAATGTTTGCATGATGCAATCGTCTCGGACTGCTCTCAAGCAGCCTGCTTCAACTAATCAACAACCACGCTCTCCGCAACTTTCTCCTAGCCCTTCACCTACAGATGGTATTCATGAGCCTCTTTACCCTCCTAAAATGGTTCCTCCAAGCCTTAACCATTTAGGAGCCATCCCACCTAGCCATCACCCCTCTGGTCAAATACCGTTCCTAGCTCCCCCACCAGGAATGTAAACGGTACCTGTCATGGCCACCCTCTCTCTTCCTAACCTAACCCTTGGGATTCCCATCTGGTACCTTGATCCTCCAGCCACAACCCTGCCTGGTCAACCCAAACCTTATCTTGCTTTGACCCTGGTTCAACTGGTCCCCATCGCTTCTCCGACTACAATAGTGCCTCAGTCACCTCAACAGGAACCACCTCCTGTTGCAACCGCTTCGGGTAAGAAGGGAAAAGCTCAAAAGGGGGTATCAAAGGACAAGGCTGCTCCGACAAACCCTTCCCCTCCTCAACCTCCAAAGCATACCATCTAGTGTGCGTTGTGTGATGTTTTCGATCACGCCACCCATACCTGTCTTGAACTGCCTCATCTCAAGCCCATGGTTAACGTCACATTCCCTGAGTCCAAGGTCCCGGAAGCCTTTTTTCCTTCAGCGACTGCGGCCAAGAATCCCAAGACTATTCACACCAACCACCCTTGTGCTTTGTGTGATATCCATGGCCATTAAACCCACCTTTGTCCCCGCCTCGAGGACTTCTGCACCTCTCTAGCTGCGGTCCACCAATTCGAGGCCAAGCGGAACAAGTCCACCTCTCCCGTATTTTTGCGTTTCGCTTCAGCAGAACTACCAGACATAACTGCTCCCATTGGCATTCCCCCTCCTGATTTCAAGATGACGAAGCCTTCATCCACCATTTTCTACCTATCATCATCCATGAGACTCTCGGGGAACATTCCCTCTGAATCCTCCCCTATTTTTTTGCTTGACCTTCCTTCAGTGATCACCTTGGGCTCAACATCAGTAGATCCTTTATCTACTTACTCCTCTGTCACCTCTTGTGATGATTCGCATGTGAACCTCTCTTCTCATGATGATGAGTCTGGTAGCTTCGCCGGCATCAGATGGCCTTTCTTCCACCAATCACCTCATATTCTATCATGATGATGGAATTATGGAAGGAATCACCTCCCCTGACTTTATCTATTCCCCCTTACATCGACCCCATGCGTTTGAATCACATACACCTTGTGGCCATTACATTGATACCCAATGTTTGGGTAAGGGGGCACCCATATTTGAGAGACCAAGAGAAGCAATTCTCCACAACTCTCCTAGTGTATATGGTCGTGTCAATGCTAGTACCATTATTATCCCACATAAGAACCTCTAGAGTCTCATATCACTTCAGATCACTCTAGGGACGATACCCCTTATCGTTCCTTCATCTTACATCAGCAACCCAGTCTCTTAGACATTGTTGTTGACCAACCTATACGTTTTCTAGGAGAGCATTAGTTCATTATCTCCAAATCCTCTTTTTGGGATAGTGACACTAGGTATGCCAACTCGGATACTTAAAGTCCATTTGATTCATATATGCAGTACTAAAAGAGATTGGTAATCCTCCATTTCCTTTCTCAAACTACATAACCATAACGAAAACAAATGGCGCAACATATCATTAAAATGTGTTTAGATTCCCCTTTTCTAAATACATTTTGGCATGACCACAACATGCTTGGGGGCACCTATGCCCCTCAACCATACAAATCCTAGATCTCAACCAAAAAAAACACTGAAACCCCCTTTCTCTGACAGGTCGCACTTTTCAGGTCATTTCCTGGGACAGGTCGCAGTTTTCTGCCCAGTACCTGCTACCCAGCTCGCAGAACAGACCCCAAAAAGTGCGACCTGGCCTGTTCATGAGCTCTGGGTACCTGTTAGTATTTAGTACATTGATACTTCACAGAACACATTTTGTCCACAAAGGGTCCATTCACCTCTCCTCCAAATCGGATTTCCTCTCTTACAACACTTGTAGTTGGGGCACCACTTTGCCTCCTTACTTGTCCTTGTTCGTAGCTTTTCATCATGATATACCATCTTGTACTCATGTTTTTATGATCCCCCATTGGACCATTACTGTGTGGCAGCACCATCGAATCGCCCTTGTTTCGAGCATTCAAGTTCAGTCATCACCACATTCATGGAGTTTATCCTGAGTCCCTTTGTATCCTGCTATAGTCCTCCATCCGTCATTGCTTGGTCCACTAGTAAAAAATGATGAAATTAATGACTAGCTAACTAAAAATGTTAGTCACCGCAATTATTTCAAGTGAAATACTACTAAATTTGAGTAATTTTAAGTGATCTAACTAAAAATGACTAACTTAAATGACTAATTTAGCATAGGAATAAAATATACGACTAGATAATAAGTGACTAAATTAAAAATGACTAACTTAAATGACTAATTTAGTCTAGGAATAAAATATACAACTAGATAATAAGTGACTAAACTAAAAACGACTAACTTAAATGACAATTTTAGTCTAGAACTAAAATATATGACTAGATATAAGTGAAAAAAATAATAATGATTAATGTAAATGACTATTATAGTCCAAGAATAAAAATATTACCAAATAAAAAGTACCCAAGGCACATGAATTAAATTACTATGTTAGTAATTTTAGTTCTGTATTGCATCATTTGTTATGTGCTTTAAGTGAATTGTTGCATACCGTGGTTGATTATTGCACTAGATTCATAGAGAATGATTTCACAATTCAACTAAAAAGGTAAGTGTGATTTATGCTGGTAAATTGATATAAATATTTATCTCAAATTAGTGTGTTAGAACTTTGTTTTTAACAAGTATCCACCTGCGTCGATTTGACTACTAAGTCTATGAAGACATACATACTTTACCCCCTCTGATTTTAAACACATGACCTTTGGAAAAAAAACACACGCTCTTAACCACTAAACCATCTCAAACTATATAATAATTTTTTACTAATCCTTCTTCTCATACCATTATATTATTATATTATTGATTTATTACACTGTATATAATTTATATTTTATATTAATCCTTCTCCTCATACCATTGTACCATTAATTTATTACATTATATATAATAATTTATAATATATAATTAGTTTATAACATATAATAGTTCCATGCCAATTTATTACACTATATAATAATTTATAATATATAATAGTTTCATGTCAATTTATTACGCTATATATAATAATTTATAATATCTAATTAGTTTATAATATATAATAGTTTGATGCATCGACAATGTAAAGATTTGAATATATGAAATTCGCGTGCATTTGCACCAACTTCAGAATTTTAGTTTGGCCATACACAGGAATATCCGATTTGGTGTGTTCATAGTATTACTATCACAATTGGCAAATAATCAAGGCAGAGAATTGTGGGAGCACTGGTGTTGTGATATTTAGTTGTTTGGTAGGAGATTTGGGAAGGCCATTTCTTTCTATTAATTGGAAATTATCAATTACTTGGTTGGAGGAGCCTTGTGGGTCGGAGTAGTTATTATTTAGTATGCAGAGTTTTAAATACAACTCTCAGAAAGGGAGGGAAATTTGTTGTTGGCTAATGTAAGCGAGTAGTTCTAATCTTGTATTCCATCCTGATTCGAAAAAGAGTATTCTTAAAGAGTTGCTGCATCCCTTCCAGTTACAAATTGATTTATTTACCTTTAATCTATTTACTCATAACCGACCTGGTTTCCCGAGAAAAATTTACATTTTTAGCCATTGAACCAGTTGAACAAGAAGCTCGTTCAGTACTGATCATCAATCTGTGTAATCTACGCAAAGAAAAATCAAGAAGCAAGGAGATATCTATTCTTATCCAAAGAAGGGAGAGCAACGCAAGTAGGAGAGCCCAAGCAGAAGAGCCGTCGGATGAGAGTTGCTACATCTGGTGCTTTGAGAGCTGGTACGCCTGGTGCTTAATGTTACAGGTATGTATCTGTCTGGATGCTAACTTATTTCTTTAAGCACTGGTGCTAAAGGATCTGCTTTCACCGGGATTGATGATTCAACTTAAAATTTAAAGTGAAAGTAAATCCCATTGAAGGGGTTATTTAGAATATCACCATCAAGACCAACAAGCAGAAATGCCTCCTCTTAATAATGGATTGGAAATAATGGGAATACATAGCACGAATAGTGGATTGGAAATACCGGCAATACAGAGCAGGGCGGGTGCTGATTGGCATTGTGGTTTTCATATGGGTTACCTATGTCAAAGTTATTCATGTATGTACTACTCGAACCTGGATGACCAGAGAAGGATTTTTTGTGTAATTTTTTTCAGATATGATAGGTTATATAAAGAGTGATGAATTTTATATGAAGAATCAATCGAATTAAAGGGCAGATTATATACTTTCCCTGCCCTGAATGTGCATCATATGACGGGGACTCACCCCACAACCATTAGATGTGCACTCTGTTTTGCACTCATTTTTTTTTTTTCCTTAAAAAACCCCAGCAAGCAGATCATAGAACGACCTATTGCTACTCTCATTGTTAACATCAATGCATGCTCTCGACGGTCATACGCTAGAGCCTGCAGTGGAAACTAGTTCTAATTTATGTACACTTGAAGGTTACTATGTCACTTGCCCTTGGGATGGTCACAAAAATGGTGGCTCTGTTCCCACAAAACAAAAACACTCCTCAAAATCACCAAAATTTCCCTACCTTACATTACCCTACCCTACCATAACATAGGAAATGGAAAAAGTTGAAAAGCTACTTAATGTTGTGCAAATATTTTGAAATAAAGAGGAATACTAGATCAAAGAGTGCTGCGATACGATGTAGTGTAAGGTTTAGTGTTTCTCTGGCTCACAAATTTTGAAGGGTTTATCTCGATATTTAAGCCTCTGAACGGATCGGTAGCAAGACTGTAAAATTGAAGTGCAATGGCTGTGTCTTCTTCATCTTCGATAGATTTCTCTTTGGAAGTGAAATGGCTGTGTCTTCCTCATCTTCATCTTATATTTTGAATTCAGGCGGGGCCATCGAGTCCTTCACTGACAGGCACATCTGGGATCAGACCAAGCATTTTTACATAAAATGCTTCCCCATTCTGCTTCGCAAGATCTTCGGCTTCAAGGAGGCCTTACAACCATCCAAAATTAACGGATGGATCGCACAGACCTCCAAGCATTCCACGAATGCTATCATAAATCTTATCTCGCTGTCTGGATCTTTGTTTTCATCAATCTTTGTCGTAGATAAGGCGATTTTGGTTCGCTATGTGTTTCCATACAAGCACCTTCAAGCGCGGATTCGTCCCATGCTTCAGTCAAAGAGGGGTTTGTATATCTTATCTGAAGTCTACCCTGCTTTATTTAAAGGTTGATCAATGGAGGATTTCCATGGGGGAGGATTTCAGGTGCAGTTGAATGCATTTGATTATTTTATGTTTTTGTTTGCTTATTATGTTGTATGCAAAGATAATTATATTATGCATCGTTCAGATTTAGATGAAATGAAATGGGGGTTTAAGAAATTTTCCTGGTCTCGTTTCGAGAAATGGGTGTCTTCTGTGCATAGTTTGTACGGTAGACATGAAAATAGAAGGCCTGTAAAGTTCAATTCTAACCCTTATTTTCATCTTCTGAATTTGTATCTATACAAATTTGTTCCTATATCTAACTTTTGTGCTCCTAGTGTGTTTGCACACTTTTTTTTTCGAGGAGAATCCATCGATATTTCCTCGCGCAGAGTTTATTTTTCATACCTTTGTACAATTTTGGTTGTTGAATGATGATTTTCGCCCTTGTCTTCATGGGTTTTCTAGTATTTTAGTATCTTGTTACCTGTTAAAAACCGATATCAGAGGTATACTCTCCCCAATGTAGAAATCACGAAGGCTGTAAAAATATTGGTCAATTATGTAAAAATTACTTTTTGTTGTCCTCAAGAAGAGTCGAATTCTGGATGGGGAACTGCATTACAAATGGATACCTTGAGATTCTGGTCATTTTCTTTGCCACTGATCACTTTGTTTGTTTTTTGTACATGGTCCCTTCTGCTACAGAGGCCTTTTTACATGTTTAAATTACGAGCTTTCAGTTATTGGCCAGTAGGTGCTTGTTTGAAGAATGCTACACCTATTATTGATCTATGGATGGATTATTTATAGCCTTAGAATATTGGTGCAGAAGGAAAAATAATGCAAGCTCTCGAAGAGGATCATTATTTGGAGGCAGAGAATAATATGCTCAGCATAGGGATCAACCATTATTTCCACTTTTAGGGAGCTTGCTTAATTATTTTATCCTAAAGTATAACCCTCACTTTCCAAGACAAAAAAATTGAGGTACCATCTAGTTTCTCCTGAAATCTGAGGTAAAATAAGCCCATCTCTAAGATATAATGCACAAACTTCCAAATAAGAAAATTATTTAAGAAATATTGTTGAAACCCTCTAATTGATGGCCCTTCTTTTTTGCATTTTAATTACTGTTGTAAATCCTTTATATTATCACTATGAGAGATAGCATTGGTACCATGTAATATTTTCAAGCCTAAGTGATTGTTTTCCTCGTGTTAAATAACCCAAAAAAAAATTCATTAACAGCAGAAAAATAAATTTCATAACATTGCACCGATCACACAAATAGTTGAAAAATGAACAATGGAAAAATAAAATACATACACATGGATTTCTCTTTCAAATCAATTTTTCAATCTTTTGATAAAAACTTACAAGGTGACCTCTGAAACCTACTTTAAACAAGTAGTTGTATAGTCAATAAAATCACCTCAAACAATAGTTTATTCCCTGTGAAAATAAGCTACAGTTATAACAATACAACCTGATCTATTTATGCCTTTCCTGAATAGCTAATCACTACGTACAACTACAATAGTACAACTTGATCTATTAATTCATTTCTTGGGCAGAAAATCACTCTTTCTACCTCTCAATAACTGAAGCACACTCCATAAATACACTCTATGTTAAGACCTGAAGGTGTATGTCCAGATTTGATGTATGGCATGTGCATGAAGAAAAAAAAGTGGTCCTGGTTGTATGGTTTGTTGTACTTGCTGGACTCTTTAACATATTTGATTTTATTTTCTTCTGGATGCACTCTTCCTTCCTCCAACTCACTTTCTTTCTGCGCATGTGCATGAGATCTCTCTTATATGATCTTATTTATGTTTTTAGAGAGGATAACTAATATCCCCAATTCTAGGATTACATCGACTTAAAAAAAAAAAAAATACTTTAATTTTTAATTTTTATGTAAATATTACAAAACAGAATTAGTCATCACCTTTCCAAGGTGCTCATTAAAGAATGTAGACATTCACATTGAAACCTAAAACGTGTGCAATAATTTTATGCTTGAACTACATTTCTCAACATTTTGTAGCAGCATCGACCTTCCTATTATGTTCTCTGAAAATATGTGAGGAGGAGATCTTCTGAAAAGAATAATTGATCTCCTTTGCCTATCTGATGACATCCTTAATAAGTATATTTCTGTTCTTCTGGGAGCCAGAGCAAACCCCTTCCCTACCACCCACACGCATAGAAGTTGGTCTGGTAATATTAAAACTAGCATATATTCATATTAGTGTTAAATCTCTTAAGTCCACCTTGAGCTTTTTGATCTAAGGGTGGGATGGATCCATGCTAAAAGGTAAAATCAGACTGAGGTGGGCTTAAAAAGAACGCAAGATTGAGTTAGAGACTTTGATTTTAAAATCAAGTTGTTATTGATGGAATTGTTCTCAGCTCTTTTGGAAGGTGGAATCTAGTTACATTTATCTAATGTTCACTGGTATCTTTTCCAAAAATTCACGTGTGCTATGCATGCCTTTTAAACAAACATTGTCACAACGGTTGTTCTGATGAAGAGTTGGATTTTGAAAACCTCACTTTCTACTTGACATGTAATGAATATAACATAATATAAATGATGTATCATAATGACTAAAAAGTTCTAAACGCTCAAATATTTACATTATTATGGTTTAAATAAATCTAAATTGGCATACTCTGGTGGAACAAGTTGACATACTGTAGTGGAACGAGCTGCCTATCTTTCGTGGCATTTTTGGGAAATTACATAATTCAGAAAATATTGTTTTGCAGCATGCATTCTCATGTTCTTTGTTCTTAGATATTCTCTTCTTTCTTTTCCTTTATCTATAATTTTTCATAAACCATGATTACTCGAAGTTGAATACAATTGAGGAAAAATATACTGCAGGAGATAATGGTACAGAGAGGCCTTCTATGTACCAAAAATCTGTTGCTAAACTATACATTCCATTGACAAAGAACTGCTACTATACCATATTCTTTACTTCATAGTATGATATCCATGTTTTCTTAGACCATTTTTTTATCCACTTTGTGTTCATTTCATAGGAACCAGGACAGTGCCGACTGGTTGCAAGCTCAAGGGGAAGAAAAGAGGTGAATTTCATAATTACATTCTGCCTTGAGAATCAGTTCTATATCTTGATGACTTTCATATAATCTAAGACCTCACAGAGATGGTTTTTTTTTCACACCATTGATAGAACCTATATTTAATTTGCAAGTTTGTGTTTTAAACTTCTACAGAATCCCAGTGGTATTACTAGCTTTGGGGCCTCATCTATTTCTTCTCTCTGTTTTTTCTTTTCAAAGCTTTGATTCTAGGAAATCTATCGAGAACTTGCTAAAAGAGAAAAATGATCTTGAACCAGATTCTCTCTTAAACAAGAGAATGATGCAAGTGCATTATTCTTATAAAATTTTCTTTGATTCTAGTTTAGCAGATTATCATTAAGGTTGTCAATCCTACATCCCAAGAGTGTTTCTGCATCAGGGTTGTGAAATTTTGTGGATCAGGTGCACCAAATGTTCTCTAGGAAATGGTGCATCAAGGACCATGGTTATTTATTTCTTCACTGTGCTGGTAAAGACAACAGTCATGATTCATCATTAAATGTTAGGTAAAGGTAATGAGGAAGGGATCACCATAATGTTCTTTTCTATTATGGTTTTTTTAATCTCATTTATTGTATTTTTGTTTATAGGGTTTAGAATTGTTAGTGAATGGATGAATTTCAAGGCACTCTTTTTGTCATGGTCATAGGATCGAAATCTTGTAAGTATCTTACTTACCTAAATTTATAAGTATAGGTCAGTGTTCTTGGAGCCGTCAGTATCTTCTGCTAATGTATAACCCTCAATTTCCATGCCAAAAAATTTGAGGCATCATCTAGTTTGTCCTCAAATATGAGGAAAACTAAGCCCATCTCTAAGATCTAATGCACAAAATTCCAAATAAGAAAATTATTTAAGAAATATTGTTTAAACCCTCTAATTGCTGGCCCTTGTTTTTTGCATTTGAATTACTGTTGTAAATCCTTTATATTATCACTATGAGAGATTGCTTTGGTACCATGTAAGCCTTTCAAGCCTAAGTGATTGTTGTCATTGTGTTAAATAACTCAAACAAAATTTAATTAATAGCAGAAAAATAAATTTCATAACATCCTACCGATCACACAAATAGTTGAAAAATGTGGAAAAATAAAAGACATACCCATGGATTTCTCCTCCAAATCAAATTTTCAATATTTTGACCAAAGATTACAAGGTGAGCTTTACAACATGCTTTGAACAAGTAGTTTTACAGTCAATAAAATCACCTCAAACAATAGTTTATGCCCTGTGAAAATAGGCTACGATAACAACAATACAACCTGATCTATTTCTTTTTTTCTTGGTCTGAAAATCACTGTTTCTGCCTCTCAATAACTGAAGCACACTCTAGAAATACACTCTATGTTAATACCTGAAGGTGTATGTCCATATCTGATGTATGGCTTGTGCATGAACAAAAGACAGTTGTACTAGTTGTATGGTTTGTTGTACATGCTGGACTCTAACATATTTTCTTTTATTTTCTTCCAGATGGCTCTTCCTTCCTCCAACTCTCTTTCCTTGTTCTCATGTGCATGGGATCTCTTTTATATTATCTTATATGAAATCCTGTAAGTATCTTACTGAAATGGGCAAAAGACTGGCACTGACACTGTGGGATCATTAGTAAAAAGAAGCATGGAAGATAGTTGCTATGGATATAATGATGAGTGGCAAAACTATCTTCTTGCTAATTATCCTTTTTCCAACTCTCTTGTTGTTCACTTTCTTGTATTTTTCCACAATTTTGTGCACATCAATACCAAGGCAGTTCTTCAGATGACTCACAAGGTGCATTTCTCTTTCCTTCATTCTATTATGTCTTATTGATAGTATCAAGTAATAGATGAATAAACATTTACTCTTCAAACAAGATCCCATGGTGGATTAAAGGGACTTATTTTAAGGTAGGATCCACAATTAGGATTATTACACCTGGGTTTTGTATCTCAAAAATTGGGACACGAGAAATTTACTTGTGGAACTGTGAAAATCAATTAATTGGAACTTCCTCTTGCATGGAAATAATGACATTGCAGGGAATATGTAGATTGCTACCTTTTAAATATTGAATTTTCCTATGCAGTCAGTGCTATATAAACAAAAAAATCAAAATTAACAACAAATGATCCATTCCTGATAGATTAAGTTATGAACAACCTTCATGCATGTAAATTTAGGCTTGAACTTGATATAATTGTTTATTAGGTTAATTATCCTTCTGTTTTGCACTCAAATGCTTTGTATGTGAAAAGTACCTCGTGTTATTGAAACTTAATATGGTTGTTAATTCAACAAGAAAAGTATTGTTTTTTGTTTAAATTAGAGACATTTAGATTAGCGTCTATGTTTTGGATCTCAATTGCTTGTATTAAAAATACTTTCCAACTTATCATTTTATGTTGACAAATTCATCGTAGTTTAAATAGTTGTAGACAAGATTTCCAATCAAAGAGCTAAGCAAACCATCTATTTATAGTCTTTTGTGGAGGGTCATTTCCGTAAATTATTGTTGTTAGTGAGAATAATTTCTTGCTCGAGAGACAATGGGTAAATTCAGCCTGAAGTCATCGTACTTAAGTTACTTCTATTTGATAATTCAGCATGCAATTTATATGCTTCCTGTTTTGGATGACTTCTGCAAATAAGGATTGATTTTTGCATTTTACATCAGATAGGTACTTTGCTAACTTTTTATAAGTGGCAGAGATGTTGAATGGATATGGAAAAACTTTTGATTCCAACCCAAACCTATTTTGAAGAAAAAAAAATTTGGTATATTCTTATACACTGTCAAGGGTTCCGACACAAATTGGGACTGATCATGGAAAATTGGAGCAAGGATATAGTTAGTTTAATCTTTTTCACATGTTTGCTGTCTTTATATTATAAAAAATCGTAATGCTTTTCTTACCAAAAAAATTCCTAAACTTGTGTAGTAAGTCTATTGCCTTCAATGAAAATTGAAGACCTAATTTTCTCAATTCATTCCCTATAACTACCAGGATAATGTTGATATGCCAATAGTTGAATTTCGCAATCCATTCTCAAGTTACATAAGAAGTGAGTGAAACTCTGTGTTACTTAGGTGGATCATGGTTGGGTAGCAGTGGTCTTGCATGAAACCTTCTATTTCCTACTAAGTTTGATGATTTTTTTTGCTTTCTTATTGAAAATGTTCCTGGATTTCAATATTTCACTATTTTAGCTTGATCTTCTAATAGGTTCACTTTGATAATGGTAATAGTTGGTGGTTATTATTTCCAATTTGTTTCTTTTATCCAGATAGAAAAAATACTTGAAATCCAGTTTACATTTGTGCATTTTCATTGTATATTCATGTTCACCTTAATTTTCAATAGGTTTTTGTATTTGGATTAGATTGATCTCAGTTTATACTGGTCTTCATAGAACCTGTATATTTTTGTTTGTTAATGTATTTTCTGACAAGTATATCAAACGAGATTCAAAATGGTGGACTATGATTATTCATAGTTGAATTTCCATGCATATTTCATTGTATCATTCTAAATAAGATATGTATTGGAAATAGCATCTTTTTTCTAATGCGTCCTTTGTGTTATTACCTCTATTCTTTGCTTTTCCAGAAAATAGGTTTTATAATTTGTTAAAGTCTTATTAAGTGTTTTGGTATCTTCAAAAGAGATATTGTGTCTTATTCGAAGCATATATTTGACATACAATGATGTGAAGTCGGGAAGTGCACCATGCCGTTTTGACAGTTTGCATAAAGTTGTGCTTGCCATTTGAAATCAGCTACAAGTCTTCCCTCTATGAGCTATATAGAGTTATGATGTAGGGTACCATTATCCAATGCACCATTTTTAACAAGGTTTTGTTTGGAAAATGTCTCATTATATTAAGAGGTTTCTTTGTGACAAATACAGGACTAGGAGGGTGATTTAACAAATTTTGAGAAAGGTAGTGAACTTACTCACTCTCCTTTGCAAAAAGAAACACAAATGTTGCAACTTTTCAGCACCAGTGATAGTGGAGGCCATCAAATTCTAAAGGTGAGTTTTGTGAATGGTTTCTTTCTCTATTTTGCAAGACTCATTTGGTTGATGGGGTAGGTTTATAATTTATTTTGTCAATACATCAAATTTGGAACTTTACAAAGATAACTCCTTACAAACATTAATTCAACACAATTATTATTTATGCCATTATAAGGAGGCAACTACATTAGTAATTGTTTATATTATTTTTTTCCTAGGGAAATATGTTCCCATAACTTGCCCACATATTAAATGTTCCAAGTGAGGAATTTGTTACCTTGTTAGAGTATGATGGAATCCCCATTTCTCCCTCATTTCCTTGTATCTTTTCCGTATGAGGAATGGAATTGACTTCTAGTTGAAATACCGGTTGGTAACTGGACATAACTACTTGGGAATAGATCTTGTAACCTCCCTGGGTATTATGCCTTCTGTAGAAAGCGTTGGGAAAATTGAGCTATACTATTTTGCTAACTTTTTATTACATATGTACAAACATGAAATCTATATTTATTGGGATTTTATATAACTAAAATGGAAATGAAATATATAAGTCTTCCATATAAAGAGCTAGAATGACTTTAAATATTAGGTAGTTGGACACTATTTTATTCAAGACGAGAGTTGTGTTGGAGTATATTATTCCTCAATATTTTGACCATACTGCAGAGCTCATCTTTAGGGTATAATTGAAGTTTGATTAAACTTGGGATTTTAACTTATTTTATAAAACTTGAATTCTGCTAAAATTAGTTGGATAAGAATATAGTTTTTAAAAATTGATTTCTAATTAATGTTAGCTGGCTAATAACATAGTTCTGATTTAATTTTGCTAGTTGGAAAATAGTTGAGTTTTTGAACTTTATAAATGATATTTTTTTTGGAGGGAGATGGGAAGGTAATTTAAAGGCCTTTTATTAACAGATGATGATTACTTATGATTCAACCTTCTGTATGCCTCTGGTTTTAAATGATATTTTTTTTGGAGGGAGATGGGAAGGTAATTTAAAGGCCTTTTATTAACAGATGATGATTACCTATGATTCAACCTTCTGTATGCCTCTGGTTTTCCACTAGGGAAACTAGGCCATTTGCAATACATGAGGAAAAATATACATTTTCCAAAAATATACTGAGCTCTAAGTAATACTACAATGCCTTGGCTTAACAACCGCAAAATCTAACAACATATAATCCCACTATAATTGTAAAGATAGAAAACATAAATTTTCATGTAGAGTCTAGGAGGTGGAAACTTCCACATCTATGGGTGCCTGATCACTTGGATTGTCTGGATGAGTTGGGCCTTTGCCATCCAATAAGACCATTTTTATCCTTTCCAAATTCTTTCCCATAACTTTGTTCATCATCATCAAATTTTTTTTTAGTGTCATTTTTGTCAAGGAGCACCCTTCCCAGCAATTGTCTAGTTGTAATGCTCATCCAGGTGGCATGATCCAAGCATTGCATCGCCAGAGACCTTTGGTAAGTTTGATGAATGGGACTGGTACAACTACTCTTGATAGATGGGATTTCAGCAATGAGGCTACGATACCACTCAAATTTCCATTACCAATTTCCCACCCTCAAATGCTACTAGACAGTGTCAAGTCACATGGAAATTAATGAGCTTTCAGGTTTTATGTATTCCCTCGGGTGGCCTTGCTACAGATAGAATCCACCTCAGATATAAGTGCCCTAACCAACTGAGGAGTAAGGACTTGATGAGAGGAAAAAAAATAAAGAGACCCGAGAAGGAGTTGATCCCAAGAGGAGGGTAGCCCAAGATGGCTTGGTCCCTCTCTCAAACCACACCTTGACAAAGCCTTCCAGAAAACCCATAAAGTAGCAATAAATGATAGAGGATGCCCTGGATTCAGCATAATCAGATAGAAATTTCCATTTTGAATAACAATTGCCATCATGAAACAATCGTTCTTTGTAAAGCTTCCCAAATCTAAACTAAGGCCTTGCAAAGATCGCTTCTCACATGAGAGTAGTTTGGTCGAGAGTAAAGGCATAATCTGAGATAATGAAGGGACTTCCAAGTTCCAACTGTGTACATGTTCTCATGAAGTGGTGTGGTGGGCACATCTACCTTGCCCACTGCTCAAGGCGATAGAGGCCCATCCAGTCCTACTATGTGTTCCCTCCCTCATCACCCTATTTGGGGTTAGATGACGTTAATTTGATGTAAAGCATCAAAGAGGAAACCTAACTTCAATGACTAGTTAAATGTATTGTTTATAAATTAGACAAGGTTAGTGAAGGTTGTATGGAAATTTCATATTGTTTTTGCCTATATCTTTATCCTTCTTTTTTTCTCTTCTTTCAGCTTTTATTTTTTATTTTTTTTACCCAGAGGAGAAATTGCATGTTTGCAAAACGAGGCTTTTAGAAACATCTTCGTCCATATGACGAAGTTATAATTTCCATAAATATACAAAATGGTGATACAACCTTTAGGCATCCATATTTTCTTGATTATCTCTTCTATTTTTTCCTCCCTCAGATACTTCTAATTGATTTATTCCAATGGGTGTTTCCATCAATAGTGTCAATAGATTTTTGTATAGGGGCCCTTGCTAAAAATATATTCCATTCTATTTCTTGTCCCTCATGCTTATTTAATAAAATCTGCCCATTTCCAATGGAGTAGATGCCACTTGTTTTAATTTTTATCACTCCAAAGGATGTTTCTAATGATTCTTTCTAGATATTCTATAATTGCAGTAGGGACCATTAGAATGTTTCTTTGATAGAGGTATATCTGGTAGGATTGTGGATAAATATCCTTGAGTCTTGTACTTCAGTTTATGTTTCAACTTATCATATAATAATAGTGTCTAGTCTCTTGCCTTATGTTTCGAACTTGACAAATAAATAGGATAGAACAATGGGATTGCTAACTTTTTCAGTGTTGATATGGTAGGGATGTAAAGGTTTCCCTATTTAGTGTTTTTAAGAAAAACCATATCTCTTGTCTCTCATGTCTATTTAAGAAAAATCACCCATTTCCAGTGGAGTAGATGCCACTTATTTTCATTTTTGTCTCTCCAAAGGATGTTTCTAATGATGCTTTCTAGCTATTGTATAATTGTAGCAGGGGCCATTACAATGTTGCTTTGATAGAGGGATATATGATAGGATTGGTAGAATTGGGTTCATCCTCCCCAACTAAAATTGGGTTGTGATATAAATCATAAAATGATTTTGAGATTTTGAGATGTTTCTAACTGATATTCTTCTTGATACACAGCACATTGAGCTAATTTCTCCACCTGCCCCAAAGGTAAAAATTCAAACTTTTGATTTTGTTGGGCCTGTCTGCGAGTCTGTAGACATTTTAGGAAAGGACTGGGAACTTCCATCTCCAGAAATGGTGGTTAGTTACAGGACAATAATGATCACACCTAGTATACATGCATGATGAGAAGGAATTAATTTTCCAATATGATATTTAATTGTTTCTATAATTATTTTTTGATGCTTCTTTGAAGGCATACACTTGTGGCTTAACTTTGAGTGGCCATCCTCTTTTAGTGGGAAGGAATGGTGGTCCATGACCTGGGAGCTTACTGCATGAGTATGGCATTAACTTACAACTTAAGAATGAGGCTAGCAGAATACTGGGTAAGTTGAGTTGTGAATGCATATTTTTGTTTCTAGATTGGAGTGAATGCTATATTTTTAAATCTTGACAATGCTGATTTTGACGATTGAGAGAATGCTACACAGATTCAAGATGATGGATCAGTTAAAAAGATAAGACATGATGAAAATTGTAGGTGCTTTCTATA
This sequence comes from Pinus albicaulis, assembly GCA_034641835.2. Lineage (NCBI taxonomy): Eukaryota > Viridiplantae > Streptophyta > Pinopsida > Pinales > Pinaceae > Pinus > Pinus albicaulis. The sequence goes on along the minus strand of CM076573.1, from coordinate 730,636,779 downwards.
ACTCATGACATTGTTGACCATCTTGTCTTATAGCGTACAAGAACAGTCAGGGTCTTCTTATCAAGTTTGCTAGGCTGTTGGGTAGTTGGTGCTGAACTTAGGATCTTGAAAGTTACAAAATTTTGGTTTGACATTAACAGATTTTCATATGAATATTTTTTAGAGTAAAATGTAACTGTAGATAAACTTTTCATTTTCCTCTTCTGGGCTATTGGTGTGTTCTCTATATGGATTACTTCATAGAGTGTATTTGTATAGCAGTTTATTGAAGGTGTTTGTATGACATCTTTTAAAGTTGTTAGAAGGCAGTTTTGGACCAGCTTTAAAATAGTCTTGTATCAGCAATTGAATTTTTTTTTTAAAAACCTTTAAATACCCCTTTCTAGCACATTGAAAACCTTTTGATGATGGATTTAGAGCATGTTTGAATATTTAGTTTCGACAGTTATTTGAATCATTTGAAGAGCTAGAGCAATCTCCTTGGAGCGACTATTGAAGGATCTTCGATACCATCATTACTATGCCATTATTCTGGGACAATTATATTAGTGTTCCTTTATGTTAGTGTAACTTTCTTTTAAATTTTAACCTCCTATTACATTCTTTGAAAGATATATAGGAGCTAAAATTTCCATATATTTCACTTAATTATTGTTTTCCCCACTCCCCAGCGTTACTTTGCACCTCTCGGTGCAAATGCAAGTTACATAGTCATTACAAGGAAGACCTACCTAGTTACACTCTTCAACATTATAACTATATATAATTTTGATGTTTCTAGGTTGGAGATTGTACTATTTTCATTGGAGGATGCTACTATTGATGCGCACAAGGCTCTCGAGTTACTTGGTGGGATTCTCGCAAAATTGGTTGTTGAAGGGATATTATTTATTCAAGATATAACAAGGGAAGTAAAGGATGGAGGTACATAGCCAGGAAGCTTATTAGAAACGAGAGGATTTTGAGGTATTTCTCAAGAAGAAAATTTCAAGATAGTCTACTCACAATTTTAATGCCTGATCAATTTTGTGGTTTATTTGTGATCTCTCATGTTAACTAGTGAATGGTTGGTTAGTTTTTAGTTCGTGCTCACATTTTTTGGTTCCTGAAGCTTGAGCACTTTATAACAAAAATAGGCAAAGTCAAACAACACAAATGGTCCACTAGCTCTCTTTTCATTTTCTAATATTATAATGAAGTTTTATTAGAGGCACTATTTGTTTGTTTATTTTGGTTAGAAAAGCGTTTGCTCTTGGTTTTATGAGATTTTCAATTTATCGTATGTAGCATGTTAAGAAATGGGAAAGAATAACGTGACATTTATTTTTCAGAAATTGATGTTGAAGAAAAATTGCTTTGACATTGTTGATGTTAAGGTATATGTTGTATAAACTATTTATAGTCTAATTTATGTTATATTCTAGTGTTCATTGTCTTTCATTGCTTACAGTGCATTGTATTTTCTTTTGTTTTCAAAAAATGAAATCAGTATTGATGGTAAGAAGCATGAATTGAAAAAAGAGAAGAGTAATAACATTGGAGCGACAAATGCAAAAAGAGAGAGGAGAACTAGTTTGGTTATACCCTTAGAACCAATATCTCGCATAAGACACACATATAAAGACTGCTGATCAAGTCTTCAGAGTTGGTGAATTCACTTGTAATGCCTTGACAACACAACAATAATGTTTTGAAGTGATGAAACATCATTTCATGTGTAAATTGTAGTCCAACTAATATAAAGTTGGGAACTCATATTGTAATATTTTAACATTTCATATAATATAATTTATGTGGTTGAAATTATTTATAGTTGCACTTGATGTTGTTTAGTATTGTAATTAAAATATGTGACTTTGTGTTTTCATATTAGATGAACATGCACATTGTATGACATTTTTTAAATCATACAAATTAATTTATGTTAATTAATAATGAACACAAATAAAATGAATATGCGACTAAATTAGTCATTTAGAATGATTATTAATGAAATGAATATAAACTACTAAATTAGTCATTTATATAATGAATAAATGGCTACTGCAAATGATAAATTTGTGACTACAAATGATGACTAAATTTTTCATATATATGACTATTGGTAGTTAATTTACAGTATCTAATAACACGACTAAAATTTAGTCACATTTCTTCAATCATTAATTGGTTTCAAACAATGACTAAAATTTGCATATATATGACTATCAGTAGCTAATTTACAATATCTTATAACACGACCAATATGTTGGTTATAGTTCTTTGGTCATTAATTGGTTTTCTCGGGTGATCATATAGTAATATATTTTGTTGTATATTTGGTCATTAATTGTGACATTTAATGACCAAATCAAAGACCAAATGAATGACTAAATCAGTGACCAAATGAATAACTAAATTAGTGACCAAATCAATGACTAAATCAATGACCAAATATACAACTAGATAAAAAAATTGAGATAACCAATTAATGACTAAGCTAAAAACGACCAAAAGTTGGTCACATTATAAGATACTGTAAATTAGCTACTATTGGTCACCGACGAAAAAATAGTCATTTATATGAAAATTTTAGTTGTTTTTTTAGTAACAAATTAGCCATTTTGTACTAGTGGTCCCTCTCTCGTGTCGCACATTATGGCCTTCAGTCCCACTATCCGCTATCCCTCATGATATTATTTCAGTTGCTGCCAAGTCATTCATGCCCTTTATGCTCTAACAAGGGAAGTCGTCCATCCGCTACTCAGTATCCCCCATTTCATCATCATCATTAGTGTCCATCTGTCAGTCGCTCTACTTTTTTCTCTCGTGCCTTAGTTGGGGATCTCTTATTGCCTCACCTATGGCAGACCTCCTTCTGTCGACATTAGCTCATTTACTCCAGAAGACAGGTCTAGATGGTGGTCTACCTTGGTTCCAACTCCTTTCAGCATGATCAAGATCCGTATACTTGCTGGTCCAGTAATGCAGCAGTAGCTATTGGTGATTCCTGGGTGTGTGTGAGATGTCTCAACCCTCATGAGGGGGTGGCCCTGCAGGTAGCCCCCCACATGCCCGTATGACCTCTTCATTTCAGCCTTTGATGCAGCTCCTTATATTTGATAATGTCGGCCTTAGCTGCTTGCAGCGCCTTTTTGATTTTCATGTATTAGTCATATTTTGCAAGCCCTTCCCCATTTATAGGGGGCATTTGGGTTGTATTTGTATCTCAAGTACTCAGATATTATTTTATAAGTCTTGTCTGTTATCCCAAGCACAGCATGTATGTGGGATTCATCATTCTATTTTTCTGGCTTAGGTTTATGCCAGCATGTACTTTATAGTTCGGTTCCTTGTTTACTGGACACACTATTCTTTTTTACTTTGTCTCGGCGGGCATAGGTATGCCTCCCCTGCCACCTTTAGCATAGGTACCATCTCATAAAATAGAGACTTGTTGCACCTGTAAGTCTTGTCTCCTCAGGGTCTAGTCCTTTAGCACTTTATACTACCTTACATTTCTCTCTCTAACTTCCCTCTTGCGGTCTAGTGATTAAGTTCTTACAACATACTTCAGTCATACGATTTACTCCCAACACTCGTACACTGGGGGCAATCTGTTACACCATTTTTTGGTCATCTAACCTATTATCATTAGATGGACCCAAGTACACCATGTAAGACCAATTTTACCCTAAGTAAAATTGCTTTCACTATGTGAAATAACTTAGTAAAACACTTTTATTAAGTTGTTTATGGTCTAAACAGGAAACCCCAAAAGGAAATAATAAACAAATCTATATTTGTTTATATTTCCTCAAGGAATAATTAGTTAAACATCAATTTAATTATTATTCCTGGTCATATTTAACCCAAAACAAGGAAATCAATTAAATAAATTCTTATTTATTTGATTATTTCCTAGGAATAAGTTATTTAATCCTCATTTAAATAATATTCCTAGTTAAATTTGACTAAATCATTTATAAATAATTAAATAAATAATTATTTATTTAATTATATTTCCACCATTTCCTTAAAATAATAAATAAATCATTTATTTATTTATTATTTATAAATAAAGGAATTGACCCAAGTCAAAAACCCTTTCCCCTCCAACAAATATAATAAAATATTTCTAAAAGGTGGTTCTAGAATTTGATTAATAATATTTTATTCATGCACCAAGTTCTAGACCACCCTAATATTTTGTTATAAATAGAAGGGTTTTCCCATTCATTAGTCACCTTTTATTGCATTAGATCACTCTGGATCTATACTCTTGGTCTGACTTTGAGCCATTATCATTGTCACATTCTTCATCACTTTCTCTGTGAGCTCCCTTTGAGTTCTATGTTTGTCTGGGTTATCTACACCAACAAGAGAGAGAAATTTTAGATCTGAAATGCCGAGGAATTTCAAGAACCCATCCCATTGAGGAGAATTGGAAACACCTTTCTTGTTTTCCTCTCAGTTTCCCCTTTAATATAAAAATTCTTTCAAATATATTTTTCTTGTCTTGTCTATTGGATGCATGGAGCAACATTTCATTTTTACTGCTTAATGTCTTTTATGCATAGATCTGGATTTGTGCAGCTTTATCTAGATCAACTAACTGCAGAATTAAAGATATTGGCAGCCATAATCGATGTTAGGGCTATTTTTTTATGCGTAGCTAAAGTGGTCTTTTTCAACAAAAGATTCATACTAACAGCATCATTGG